>CM025782.1:11592781-11656040 GCA_014636745.2 Centella asiatica
ATAATAGGTTGTGTTTATGCTGTTTAGAAGTGTCTAATATTTCAGATCGTTTGATGTTGAATTTAATGACTTGTTGAATATGGTATTTGAAATGTAATTGCTGTTTATTTGTTATTCGAGTTGGGTCTTTACAATATGTGTACAATTGTAAAAAAAAATTATAACACCCAATATAATTTCAATTGGAATTCGTGAAATCAAAAGAATTACTTACTAAAAACCAAAGCAGGAAACAAAAGATATATTTGTTATAGTGTCTTCTTTTTTCTTGACGAATTGTTTTGTGTTCATAAATTGTAGCTCCCTACTTCACATTCGGATTAAATAACATGCAACGGTGTGAATAATTACTATCTTACCATTTATAGGAGTTGAAGTTGACAATTATTAGATGCCAGAGGCAAGAAACTCGGGGACAGTTATATATTTGCATGTAGGGATTGAGGAGTTTTTGAAGGGAGTGGCAGCCGTGGGTTTTTATTTTTTTATTTTTAAATGAAAAGGTGACACAAATTCACTAAAACTAGTTGGTAGTTATTATGTGGGCAAGACTTTTAAATTTTAAAGCAATAGATATGACCTTGTTATCCCTCTTTTTATTTATTTATAAATCACATGTCTTCGGCATTTTTTCCTTTTTAATATGCTTTTGGTAAAAAGAGGCATATACACATAAGGTGTACTATCTCTATTTTATAAAAAAAGTAACATTTAAACTTTTAATAATTATTAATTTTACATATTTGACCAAGAATTGAATGTATAAATTATAAACTTTTCTCATAAAATTTGTTATGAATATTTAAGTTATGACTAGATCTATAAGTTTGTAATTGAAAGTTTTTTAATTTATAGCAAAATAACAAAAAAAAATTTCAAATATAACTGTTTTTTGGAACAATTTTTTTTTTTTCAAGTGTAACTTTTTTTTAGAATGGAGAGAGTTTGGTTCCATCGTGATTAATCGATATAGTGTTTATGTAGAAGAATATTCATTTCTTTTATAAAACTATAAAGATTGGATTATAAAATTATAATAGAATTTATTTAAAATAGATATATAAAAATTGATTGTAAAATTATGATAAATTTTTTTAATCAAATTCATTTGATTCAGTCAATTTATTTGAAATTATCGAAGCAAACTTGTTTAAGTTGTTTAAGAGGTTAAACTGGTAAAATATATTCATTCAGATGTTTTAGATAAATGTTTTGCCAAATATATTTTTTTCATTTAACTTCTATTTTAAATAGGCGCTCTAATTTAAACACAAGTCATAATCATTTAGACCGTAGTGAAACCGTTGTTTTAATTAGGGTTGAAATAAGAATACTAAATAATCTAATTAAAATAAAAACGTTAAAGAGTCCTTTAAATATATTACGTTGTTATGAATTAATATATCGTAATATTTGTGTAGAAATGTATATAAATGCTGTCTGCACCACGCTATCAATTATTTTCATAGTCTACGCCAACGCTGTATGATTAGTAGGAATATTTTGCACAACTAAAGGTAGATTTATTATTCATGAAAAAGATTTATAACATAAATAGGAGAGTATAATGGTTTCAGCATGGTTGAAATAATGTGACGCTGGGATGTTATGGTCTGGGAAAATCTCAATTGAAGGAAAATTTGAATGGATAACAATGAGATTAAGACCATGCTTTGTATGCAGTGGCGGACATAGAATTATAGTCAGGAGGGGTCAAAATACATGACATATCAGATAAAAAAAATATTTTCATTCTTTATATAATTATATTAAACTTTTCTTTATTATTTTCAAAAAACATTATCATGCCAAAATTGTAATTTGATATATTATAATTTTAAAAAAATTCAATTATAATTTATTACTCCATTCATATTTACATGTCTTTTTAGAGAGAAAAATATATATTTTTTTATATGTCACTTTCAAGTTTCAACGAAGTATTAATGACTTAATTTTCTATATTACCTTACATTTAATATTGATTTGTTTGTTTGTCATCGTTTCCAACAAACTTTCAAAGGATAATATTGAATTTTTACACTTTTTTTAGTCAATTAAACATAAAATTAATGCATTTCTTAATAAACGTATTTTTTTCATCTAAAACGATATATAAAAGGAAACAGAGGGAGTATTTATTTGTGATGACAACTAAGATAATGTAACAAGAAATGATGAAAATAGCTGAAACTAACTAAAAGTATTTGAGTTGAATTTTATTTCGTTTAAAGATATAGAGTATTAGAAACAGATAGTGAGATAGATAAAAATGTATAATAACATATATTTTGATTATTATTCTAGAGTTTAACGGGGGCGGATGCCCCCCCTCGTCCTTATGTACATCCGCCACTGTTTGTATGCAAATTGAGTTGGGTGAAGAGTCAATACGAACATAAATAAGGATTATTGAGAATATATTTAAGTAGATATCTCGGCATATTATAGCACGGAGCAAAGATTGGGTCGGTCGTGCGCATGTGGCAAAGAGCGAAAAGAGCGACTGTTGTGAACTCAACAATGGAGCCCCAAAACATAGTCTCGGTCGATTTTTCGACCGAGTTGCCGCCCCGACATTGTTTTGTTTATTAATTTTTTATGCCTACGTGTTACTGTATCTAGATAATAAAAAAAAAATCTGGCCCAATTTGAAGCACTAATCAACAACTGCTACGTGTCTTATCTTATCTCAAAATATCTAGTAAAATTTCAAACGAATTTATCTAAAAAAATAAAATTCCAAAAATTTAAAAAAATATATCAAAATTCATATTGAGCCATATTAATTTACGTTCTCACACATTTCAGAAATCTGTTCTCCCAACCTATTTATCTCCCACTTAAATTACTTGATCACATTGATCCAATTCTCATTTTATATAGTAATTTTGTAAAATTTTCAAATGGATGCAAGTAACTTTGGAAATAATCTCATACGTCCAAACAATTAACAAAATGTCAATAGTAATATCCACTATTTTCGTCGCAATTTTAATCAAAATTTATCAATTTTCATCTAATCCGAACCAATTTTCATCAAATTTTAATAAATTTTACCCTAATATGTATAAAGTCCTCCCTCAATTTGATACTAATCCATCCTTTTTTAAAAATTACATGATGCAGGTGCAAATGGGTCAAATTACATAACAAAATACGGGAAATTCGACTAGATCCAAAAACAACGTCGAATGAGAACAACGCCAAACTGCACATAAAGGACAAGAGAATGATGGGGATGTTGAAGAGATCGATCCATCTCAGCATTCCAAAGTTACAAAACTGTGGAAACTTCCTAAAAATGAAGCTGTCATATCTGCTTACATAAATATTAGTCGTGACCTAATAACTGGTACATATCAAAAGAGGTAGATCTGTGGAATAAAATTTTGAGGGCTTAGAACAAAGCGCATTTGGCGAAGCCAGCTATCATTCGTCGAAAAAACTTGAATCAAGTTAGGAGTCTGTGGATACGAATATTGGAGGAAATCCCCAAATGGATCGATTGTTACGAAGAAACACAATCTCGAGCAAGAAGTAGGCAAAACAATAAGGACATCGAGAAAGAAGCTCGCATAATTTTTCAATAAACTCATAACGCTAAGTTCATTTTGGGTTGACATTGGGAAATGCTAAAAATATTTTTGAAGTGAGAGTCAATTCTAATTAAGGCATCAAATATCACCCAGACATCAAATGCGTATAAAAATGCTGCTAGCGACAACGGAAGTAGCAAAAAAAGATCCCATCAAGAAGCCGATGATGATGTTATGTAGTTGTTGAACAATCTATTGGGGTTTCATGCACATAAACGCAACAAAAGCAATGAATTAAAACAATTTATTGAAACCCCAATCAGGATTCATACAAAATAGGAAATACAGATTTGATAGAAGAATACATGTTCAAGCTGCAAATTTTGAACTTTGGTGGAGATAGTGATGAACCACAAACTCAATTCAATTGAATCAAGCCTCTATAGGTATCTACACGAGCATATAACTCAACTAAGAAGATGAATGACTTCTCTTATGTGGTACTAGCCAAAAGAAAATCAAAGAACAACTTTTATTTCACTCTCTTTATTTGGTCTATTTCTTTTCTCTCTACTCTTGGCTATACAGAGCATAAGAGAGAACTGAAGGTTGTGTATATCTAGTATGATCTTTATCTTCTCGGGAGAGAAGAGGAAGATGAGTATTTATAGACAACTAACCTCTTCTTTCAGCCAATAGATCATCATATATATATATATATATACATTCAATGAACCTGGACAGAGGTGGCTCACAGCCACTTACAAGTTGAGCACGACCATGTATTTCATAATTCTACTCAATCAAGATGCCTAAGGATATAACTTGTAATATACATAGGAGGGGAAAATCCCATTAAATCATTCACATTCCTCGCACAACTTATAATATAGCCAACAATCACCTTTATGGTCCATCCGATTAAAAATGACTTTTGGTGATATCAAACTATATGAATCCTTGTGTAAAAATATAATGACTTAAGGTCGAAGGACCATTACATCATTGTCACTATGAGAATATCTTATGACATTTCACTTACATGTAGAATTCTCACGGTGAGTCAATCTAGTACATTGTTCTCCAACATGTACTTATGTGTTGACTTGATATCTCACATATCTATAACCAATAAGATTTGTTCATCAGTCAACCCACATAATAATCTCAATGTGTCATTGTTTTCCCATTAACAATAGTACTTAACTAGGGATGTTAAGAATATTGATACATTTTGCAACTATATGATCTCATGTTCCAAGTCACATACTTGAACTAATATAGTCTGTATTCATTATTCTAAGGACGTTTATTATCTTAACAATTATATCACACAGTAAATTGAAGCATAATAAACTAAACATTATTTATTAAATCAAAACATAATTATAAGTATGCCATGACAATTATCAAATAATTGGCTCCTAGTGCATACACTTCAACACCCTCGTGCGTTATCCTAGACAATCTTAAGATTGGTTCTTCTCACCATCCTCAAAGTTGTAAGAAATGCAATATTGATGTGCAACATAAAAAATGCAATACTTGAGAAGTTGAACACAACCATATCTGAAAAGGTGCAAAGTGATAGAGAGAGGAAACAAAGGAAAGAGAAAAAGATAAAAAACACAATCTTTTCATTTTTTATGCTTTAATTTCAAGGGGCCAACCAACCTAACACACAAGGAGAATTTTATGTATGATAGACTTGGAAAGGAGTTAAGTTTCTTTTAATTTTGTGTAGTGGTGTTCGCCAATAAAATCTTCCAACTATGTCTCTTCTAGTTGTACATTTTTTTAATATTTTTTTATTGTTGTGTAATTTCATTTTATTAATAAAATTAGTACCTTTTGTCACTTTTATGATTTATTTTATTTGAAAAAGTTGTACTCTCTATAATGAATTGACATCATAAGCATCTTATTTCATAACTACAACGATTACATCTAACTTGAATTGACTTCAACATAAAACAAGAACACAATCCAAACAACATAATAAGTAATAACTATTAAGGGCGGGTAAAATAATTCTCATCTTTGTCTCTATGATAAAATTATTGTAAGGACTATGGACATTTGCACTTCCATATAGTCATCTTTTGTGCATACGCTTGGCTTGAAGTTCTCGTAACGCTTATCTCAACAAACTAAGGTTTAGATAATCCTCCAATTTTTTATCTGTCACCTTACTTCCATGATCAACCACCTTATTTTGCCTATTACCTTAAGTAGATGGGTGAGGAGGTTCTTGAGTTTCCATTGGATATCTACTTCTTAAGAAAATACTATTTTATAGAGGAGACAAATTAAGCATTGGATATCTAAATTCTCTAGAGGAGGTGAGGCAAACAACTTTAATTGCATATAACCTTTGCACGACCATGTGACCTTTACAGGAAGTGAAACAATACACTTTGGAGAAAGTTAATGGTCTGTAACATTTGCAGTAAATGAGACAAAGAAATGAAGGGACATGTAACATTTTTATGAAGTGAAAGGTCATGTGTCCTTTGCAGAAAGATGGGTCAATTTACTTTGGAGAAGGTGAAATGTCATGTTACTTTTGCAGTAGATGAGACAGAGAAGTGAAGGGACATGAGACCGTTTGCAGAAATTGAATAGTTAAGTGACATTCGAAGGATAGACTAATTTACTTTGGAGCTGGTAAAAGGCAATGTAACCATACAGGATTGTAAAAAGTCAAATTACAATTTTTGTATATAATGTTTCTTATATAGGTGTATAACATATCCAATGTGAAAAATTCCCATTTAAGATTCCATAATAAGGTTTTCCACAATCCCTTGTTTATTCTAGTTCTAGTTCTAGTACGTATACTTTCGATGAGAAAATTCGTCGAATAATTACAAAAATTTTGCCACTCATATTAATTTGTCATATTAGCCAATGAGAAACCTCCCCCAGTTGAAGGACTAACATATGATGCAAGCAGAGAGAAATGGAAAAACGAAAACCTCGTAAAAGAGATAGAGAACAAAGTTGTAACTATTTGATGAACAATTACTTATGATAAATACTTCATTCCTTCGTATTGCAGAAGTAATGCAGAACTATCGCTATTTCTAACAACTTCATGATGAAACATGGGTAATAGGCTTATCTCCGTTGCAGAAATGCACAACGACTATACGAATGTTAGCTTATGATGTAGTTGTCAATGTTGTTGATGAGTATGTGTGAATCGGAGAAAGTACAACTAGAGAACGTCGTAATAAGTTCACCCTAGCCATCATGCGATCATTTGGTGAAGAATACCTGTAAAGGACAAAGCCGATAGACCTTTACATGTTGCTTGAAATTGGAGATGAGTGTGACTTTTCGGGTGTGCTTGGAAGTATAAATTGTACGCATTGAGAATGTTAAAATTTTCCAATCTCTTTGTGATGATAATTTCAGGGAAGTAACACTTGTCCTCAAGGTTGTAGCTTCTTAAGAGACCTTGATGTGGCATGTATTCTTCCACATTGCAGGTTTGTACAATGAACTTAGCATTATTATTCGTTCTCCTGTGTTTGATGATGTTTTAAATGAAAGGCCCCATGGATTACATATGAAGTTAGTGGTCATCATATGGGTCCAAGCTGGGTAATTTTTATCGAATCCAACACTGTTGGGTATAAATGATGATGATGCTTAGAGTTTTGTTTGTGCATCTATACATACTTAAGGTGTTCTATAAACCTAAGTATATGCACACATTTTGTATCCACTGATGATTAACTTAGTCATCATGAGATGAAGTATTACACACTAGGCAAGTCATCAGTTGAAACTTCTAAAGGACTTGATAGTGAAGAGGGATGTCTGTTGTTACTCAAAGACATTTAAAGTATTCTGCACATCAGACATTCCAAACAAAATCAACAAAGCTTCAATGATTAAAACAGTCAGGGGAACCCATCAGGGGATGACAAAGGCAGACCAACCTGTCCGGAGAACGCGTTAGGGTATGGCAATGATAAAACAAACTCATCAGGGGGAACGCATTAGGGGAACTCATCAAGGTATGACAGTGGCAAGCTAACCCATCAGGGGAAATGCTCAACACTGCATTAGTGGAAGCCATCAATGGATGCTTTGAGTTTTAACGTCAGGGGATCAAGAAGCACTGATAGAGTCTTAAACAAGACTTGTCGTCAGGGGATCCGGAAGCACTGATAAAGTCCACATCAGGGCTTGCTATTAGTGGATAGTTATGACTACATACACTCGTCATCAAGTCTTACACTCAAATCAATGAAGCTTGTTACAGAAGCAAGAGATATAAACTGGAAAGATATTTCTTGAAGTTTGGTGGTCCAATGACAACTCTCGATCATTAAATGCACATAGATCAGGGGATGAAAAAGAAGCAACAAAAGTAGCAGCAGTCAAACAAGAAGCCACACAATGAAAACTAGAAGGAAGCTTTGTAATAAATCTGTATAGAGATATTCAAAGAAAAGTAGTAGCTAGTGAGTGTGGAAAAATGAGCTGTAATTGTATTACAGAATTTTGTAGCTGTTTAATCACATTGGTGGTTAAACAGATTTCTAGAAAAACATCATGTTTTAATACAACTATTTCAACTTGAATGCTTGTGTGTTCATTTTAAACTCATTATAGTTTTTCTGATATTGTAGCTATTTCCAACAGTGCTTAACAAGTTTTTAAAGAGCGAAAAGTTTTGAGTGTTTGTATTCAAACCCACCCCCCCCCCCCCCCCCCCCCAAACACTTGAGCCTATTTTGTTCTAACAAACACTCTTCCACAGACCAACAATGAACAATTATTTTCTCAACGACAAGAGGCAACATGTAAAGATGTTGAACATTTGGAGTGCTCCAATCTCGATTTGTGATAATTCGCAATCCATAGCTTGCATGGGAACGTCAAATATTAGGGAATATTATTAAAAACTTGTATTGTTTTATACAATATAATGTTATAAGTAAATGAGCTCAAGTGTTTGTAGGGGGGGGGGGGGGGAGAGAGGTTGAATACAAACACTAAAAACTTTTTGCTCTTTTAAAATTTACGTTGTACAGGCTGAAATAGCTACCATAATCAGAAAAAATTTAATGAAATTGCGATGAATACACATGCATTCAAGTTAAAATAGTTGTATTATAAGTTGGTATTTTTTTGGATATATGTTAAATCACAAAGTGATTAACAGCTACAATTCTGTAATAAATTACAACTTCTTTTCTCACGCACACTAACTACAAATTTTCTTTGAATATTTCTCTTCAGATCTATTACAAAGTTTCCTTCTAGTGTTTTTTGAGTATTGTGTTTTGCTTGGTTTTTTGTGTAACAACTCTTTCTAAATATGTAGTAGAACAGTTGGTGAATCCACGTGCTAGACATGCTGCTTTTTAACATGCCGCAGTACGTCACATCAAGGTCCTTTCAGAGTGGTGTGTCAGACTGCTGTTTGCTTTTGTTGCTTCTTTTTCATCCCATGATCTGTATGTTTTTAATGCTCGAGAGTTGTTATTGGATAACCAAACTTCAAAGAATATCTTTCCAGTTATACCCATTGTTTCCGCGCCAAGTATCAATGATTTGCTTGTTAGTCATGATGACGAGTGGATTAGGTCATAACGATCCACTAATGACAAGCCGTGATGATGACTTGATCAGTGTTTCTAGATCCCTTGATGGCAAGTTATTGATGGAAACTTGATTAGTGCTTCATTATCCATCGATGTCAAGCCCTGATGGAGACTTGATTAGTGATTCATTATCCACCGATGTCAAGCCCTGATAAAGACTTGATCAGTGCTTCATTATCCACCGATGTCATGACCTTCTTGTATCCACTGATAGGTTCCCCTGACGAGTTGTTCCTTTGTCGTCGCTAAACTTGTCGGGCAATTTAAGTCAATGCCAAACTCGTCGAGTAATTAATGTCATCGCCAAACTCGTTGGGTAATTAAAGTCATCGCCAAAGTCGACGTCAGGGGATAAAATATGACTATCACCAAAGTCGACGTCAAGGGATAGAAATGACTAGCGCCAAAGTCACTTTTAGCCATCGCCAAACTCGCCGCGAGATACTCTATCGCCAAAGTGATTTTTAGCCATTGCCAAACTCATCAGGAGATATGCTGTTGCCAAAATCTGGACATTAGGGAGGTTCCCTGACGAGGTCTTCCCTTGACGGGTTCCCCTGATAAGGTCTTCCCTTGACGGGTTCCCCTGACAGGTTCCCCTGACGAGATCTTCCCCTGAAGAGGACTTCCCCTGATGGGTTCTCCTGACGAGGTCTTCCCCTGACAAGGTCATCCCCTGATGGGTTTCCCTGACGGTTTCCCTTGACGGTTTCCCCTGACACAGTATTTTTAGGCTTCCCCTGATGGGTTCTTTTCACTAATACACTTTAAAAAATACTTGTTATTTTTCTCATTGATACTTTATTGGTTCACGTTATCACTGATGACTTGCCCAGTGCAGTGTAGTCCATCCCCTGATGACTACGTTGTCCATCAGTGGATGCAAAACTTGTGCAAATATACTAAGATTTATAGAATACCTTGAGTATTTATAGATGCACAATTATTCCCTAAACATCATCATCATCATTTATATCTAACATATGATCATAGAGGCTGAACACGATACTTATTTGCATTATGTCGATCCTTCTGAATTTTTAATTGAAAAGGGAAGTACTAATGCTAGTGTTGAGGAGCCATTCAAGTATTCCTTCGAACAAATCGTGGATATAAGGAATTATTTGATTAATTGAGATCATGATCACAATATGAGTACTCAATCTCGCTTTAAAAATGATTTGGAGGATAAGATATGGGCACACTTTAGTGATGAATAATGATTTCATCATAAACATACAAAATTTGTATTATTATATTTTAATTTATTATTTCAATAATATGTTTAAAGTGTGCTAAATTTTTTCTATGAAATTTATTTTTATCATTTTTGGTCAATTTATTAATAAGCAAAAGTGATAAAAATTCATAGTTATTATATTTATTAAAATGATCATTATTATTTTAATTAGAATTAATAATTTATAATGTAAAAATGAATTTTTAATATCTAAGTATTCTAATTACATTCATCATCAAATGTTATAAAACCTAACAATCTCCCCCTATTTATGATTATCAAAGTGATAAACATAAATCAAGGTTGATGATGATGTTAAAACTCAAAAATTACAAGAATAACTTAGAATGAAAAGTTTAAAGAATTTTCTAACTACAAATGTACCTGAATTAAGATCTTTGATCTTAAACTTAGCTTCACCAAGACTCAGGTTTAAATCCTATAAGTCTGGCTTCAAGAATAAACAATCAACAAACAACTTCAACCTTTCTTTTTGATCTTAGCAAATTTATCCTCCAACAATTTTCTGAACTTGATTTCATTTTCATCAGTTGACTTTTTGAGTAGAGCAATGAATCCTTCAAGTTCCCCCTGACTCATTGTGCTGATCTGCTTCTCATAATCAAAGAAAATTATATCACCATGGAAATTTTCATACCATAATCCATAAACTCTTGGAGGAAGATCCAGTCGAGGTAAAGTAGTCAACCTTCTCATTTCTTCGTGTTCCTTCTGGATCTGGCTTCTAAACGTCAAACTAAGAGTAGAATCTTCAGGGACAACAGACAGTAGCCACTCTATCTCTTTGAATGATCTCATCTCCAGACTTGGCTTTTGTAAACGCAGAGTCTCTCCATCCTTTTGTATGACTTTAAGATACTCCATATTATTTTCATCCTTTTCTAGATTAATGGACTCAACACTCTTCTTAAATGCCTCCTTTAATTCAGAAGTGTTAGCCATTCCAATCCTGGAGATTTTACTGCTTGGCACTGATGTAGATTGTCTTGGTTTGAATAAAGTCAACATAGCAGTTTGAGATTCACTTATCAATGGCTTCCTCCTGGCCCTTTGCTCAGCCTGCTCAATCTCCTTATTTCTCCTTCTAGTCATTGCAGACTTTTGAGCTTTTGTTTTCTTTACTGTCATGGCCTTCTTTTTCTTAGCTTCCTTCTCCTCCCTTTCTGCAGCCATATCCTCTTCCTCTTGTAACTTCTAAGCAAGTAATGCATCAACTTCAATCAATTTTTTCTCTTGAGGATAAACTAACTCTACTTTCCCATCCACTATTAATTCAATTGGAGTGGGAAAATGAGCAGTTTTCATGGCATCACCTAATAGCTTAGGCTGTCCTGATTGAGCAGATTTTGTTTTCTTTGTTTCCTCAACCAGAACACCTTTGCCTTTGTCTTTTCTGGTGCTTGGAATTATTGCAGTAGAAGGAGGAGTTGCTGTTGCTGCTGTTGTTTTTGTTGATGTTGTTGTTGATGCAGAAATTGTTGTCGCTGTTGTTGTTGTTATAGTAGCTATGTTTGACTTGATGGCTAAATCTAGATTTTTCTTGGCACCTTGAATTCGTTGGAATTCAGCCATCAAGGTAGCATAACTTGGCCTCTCAACCACTACTGCTTTTGATTGCCTTGCTTCTTTTGATTGTTGTGACTGACTACTCTCCCCCTTTTTGACATCAGAATCTAAGGGTTTGGAGGAAGTAGTAGCCAGTGTGGGAATTGCCTTTTCCAGCAGTTGGCTAAAATGTTGAAGAGTTTGATCAAATATATCTTGTTTTTGCATAATTGACTGGACATTTGCTTCTAATGCTTGAAGACGCCTGTTAGTGGATAACTGATATTTTAATCTTGAATCAACTGAATTTAGCATCCTCCTGGGTAGGTGGCCTTCATAGCATCGTCTAATCTTGTCTGTTTCCAGCTCCATTTTCTCTTTAATATGTTGTAATGCAGCCTTGAGACCCATGATCATGAAGTGCTGGAACTTCGTATGTTTCTTGTCTATCTTGATCACGTCCTCAGAGACTGCACCAGACCCAAAATTGGTCAAATAATCCTGCCTTAGCTGGGTAGCTGCATCATCTAGAGAATTTGTGTAACTTGCATCCAGCCAAGCATCCACATTTTTATCTTCAATCTTAACAAGCACAGGTTCATCTGCAAGGCTTGTCTTTAATGCTAAAATGTGATCTTGATTTTGTTGTAGACCATATAGCAGTTCAAAATCAGCATTTGACATTTCTGCCAATGTTTGTAATGCATCCCCTGGCTGTGAGCTTCTCCCAATTTCCTCCGTTGGAGTACATGATATTGGAGCAAAGGAAATTTGGGCTTCAATGGTGGTGGAGATCTCAACAGGTTTGAAAAAATCACCTGCTGAGAATTTATTTTTCTCTCGTTTATTTTTTTTAAGGATCTCATCCTTGCTCACTCCCTCACCTTTTTCCTGGAGTTGGTTATCCAGCTTCTCTACCTCTCCTTTTTCCAAGCTTTTTAAAGCTTGACTCTCATTTGTGTGTATATCCTCTCCTTTTTCTAGGTCAGGAGCCAGACTCTCACTAATTATTCTCTCATCCTCACTCATATGGATATGTACACTCTGTCCTACAGAAGATGGGTTTAAAGAAGAATTAGTTGAGACTACATGAAGAGGGGGTTCCCTTTGTATTTCTATGGATAGGGATCTCTCCATGGAATGCATAGGAGAACTGACTGCACTTGTACTTTGAACAAGTGGTTCTTTTGTGTCAGTCTCTTTGAGTATTGGCTCCTCTTGGAAAAAATCAAGAGGATTGGAACTATCAAGTTCTAAAGAATCAAGAATGGGAGAAGAGATAGGAGAATGTACAATTTTGAGTGTTGGCTGCTCCTCAAGAACAAAAATTTGAGGAGCATCAATTTGAGTAGACTCAGTGTGTGCACTCCTTGTGTCACTCTTTCTTTTACTTCTTTTCTCTCTTTGGGCTTGCCGCTTTGTATGTATAGGGGATTGTGCAGACTCTGTACTTGGTGTTCCTGGTTGGGAACTTTCTTCAATATTAGCATCCTTTTGGGAGGATGTTAACAAAGTACTGTGTTTCCTTTTAACCTCTTTTGGGAGGCAATAGATTGGTTTTGGCTCAGGGTAATCACTCTCTTTCTTTTTTGAGTAGCCAACTCAGTCTCCTTAACTCCCTCGGCCTCACTGTTTTCCCAGTGAGATGCCGAGAACTTGTAGAAGGGGGGTTGAATACAAGTTCTTTGAAAATTCTTCGATTACTTGTTCTTAAAGAAACTAAATTTTTCTTGCGGAACAAAAAGAACAAGATCAAATCAATTTATAAATAATTGCTTTATTGATTAAACAACTGATTACAAATTCTAACAATCAATTTGATCGTCAGCTTTTCCTAATTCTAAACTGTATAGTAAAGATACAAAACAGTGAAAACCTATACAACTTCGAATTACAATCCTCTGTAAAAACAATTACAGCTTCTACATCTACTGAATTACAATTAACTCAGTTTCTATTCTGAATAAAATTCAGCTTCCTTATTCGAATCAAATACAATCTTTCCTTTTTGATAGGAACAGATTTCTGGTTAGTTTCCTTACCAGCTACGTCTTCAATAATGTTTTACTTTACGTGGAAGACATCCCTTTTTCAATTCGAACTCTGTATCTTTCAGAGATTAATTCACAATTAGTCTCTGATGCTTCTTTTAGTCTCTGACGGCTTTAGTCCCTGACGTATCTTTTAGCCTCTGGTACAATTAGTCCCTGATGACTCTTTTAGTCCCTGATGACTTTTAGTCCCTGATGACGTCAGCTTATGCAGTCTCCGATAATGTTATTTAGTCTCTGATACGTTAAGGCTTAGTCTCCGATGACATCAGCTTAGTCTCTGATTCCTTTTCCTTTAATCTCTGATGACGTAAGCTCTTAGTCTCCGATAGAAAAACTAGTCTCTGACAGTTAAACCATTTTAGTCTTTGACCAGTTCTTCTAGTCTCCGATAAGCCTTTTTGCAAACTTTAATAGACCAAATACATAACTTGACTTCTTGAAGCTTCGATACTCCATTCCAGCAGTTAATTACAAATAACAATAATCGTATCTCTTTACAAAGAATAAATGAATTACAAACAAAGAGATAACTACTGGCTACAAAACTTCAGTGTTACTAATTAACACTTTCTATACATTTGTACTCTAAGTATTCTAAAGACAATCATCATCAAATGTTCTAAAACCTAACAATCTCCCCCTAATTATGAATATTAGAATGATAAACATAATTTCAAGGTTGATGATGATGTCAAAACTCAACATTACAAATACTTAGAAAAAGAATAAAGAACTGCTAACTACAAATGTATTCTGAACTAAGATCTTTGATCTTTTGTTCAGCTTCCACCAAGACTCAGGTTTAAATCCTATAAGTCTGGCTTCTTATTTCAACACACAACTCCAACACAACACTTTTACCTTATCTTTTCTTCAACTGTTCCATCCTTTCTTTTCTATTCCTTCTCAGCAACTCCAGCCTATTTTTCAACAGGTTCTTCAATATAAGCTCAGTTTCTTTAACAACATCTTTGAGTAAGGCAAGAAATCCTTCAATATGCCTCTCGCTGACACTATTGATGTCCCTGTTGTAGTTGAAGAAAATTCTCTCCCCATGAAAAGTTTCATAGCATAATCCCAAAGGTTTAGATTTAGCTTCTGGTTCTGAATTCACCTTATGCTCCATCTTCATCACCTTCTGAATCTGGCTTCGAAATTTCATGTTTAAATCAGAAGTATCAAGCACTACAGTCAGCAACCACTCCAAATCTTCTTTTGTTTGTCCCTCCAAGGCTGGTTTCTCGAACTTCAAAGACTCTCCATCTGTCAAAAAGACATGGAGTAGCTCTTTGTTGTTCTTACCCTTTATCAGTTCAATCCTTTTTGTACTTTTCTTTAGGGCCTTTATTATTTCTTCAGTGCTAGCCATTTCAACCTTGTAAGACTTCTTTGATGAAACAGTTTGTGGCTTTGTTGGTCCACTCACAGCCACCAAGGCAGTCTCGGTTGATCTTGGAGGGTCTTGAGAGATAGGCTTCTTGGTTGGTACTTTGATCTCAGGTTTCTTAGCAGATTCCTGAACCAAAGTTCTTCTCCTTGATCTTCTTTCAGCCTCTTGCATCTCTTTATTTTTCTTCTTGGTTGCAGCTGCTTTCTGTGCACTTGATCTTCTTGTAGAGGTCTTCTTCTTCTTTGCCTCCTCCTCCTCCCTTGCTGCTACCATGTCCTCCTCCTCTTGTAGTTTTTGAGCTAACAAGGCATCAGCATCTATCAGTTTCTGCTCTTGAGGATAGACCAACTCCACTTTCCCATCCACTATCAGTTCAATTGGTGTGGGAAAGTGAGCTGTCTTCATGGCATCCCCCAGTAGCTTAGGTTGTCCTGGTTGAGTGGAGATTTGCTTCTTTGGTTGCTCAACCATGACTCCCTTGCCTTTGTCTTTTGGTTTGGGGGCTTGTGCAGAGGAAAAAGGAGAAGCCGCTGTTGTTGCTGGAAGTGTTGTTGTTGTTGCTAGAACAGTTGATGTTGTTGTTGTTGCAAGATTTGCTGCTTCAAGATCAGCATGCTTCTTGAGGAGTCCATGTATGCTTGTAATTCAGCATCAAGGACAGGACCTGTCTTGGATGTATGTACAGGTTTGGATGTTGGACCACTCTCCCCCTTTTTGACATCAACATCTTTAGGTTTAGAGGAGGTGGCCAAGGTAGGAATTGCCTGTAGCAGCAGCTGTTCCATTCTATCTTGCTTTTGGATCAGGAGTTGGATGTTATCTTCGAGGACTTGAAGGCGACTGATAGTCTTGGACTTATCTTTGGTAAGCGTATCAATGGCAGTGACAGTCCGCCTTGGCAAGTGACCTTCATAGCATCTTCTAATCTTGTCTGTCTCCAACTCCATCATCTCCTTCATTTGCTGCACTGCAGCATTTATTCCAGTAACCAGGAAGTGGTGAAACTTTGTATGTTTCTTGTCCACCCTGGTTACCTCTTCAAGAACATCGGTAAGTGTAGGTGCAGTTGCAGTGGACCCAATATTGGTCACATAATCCTGCCTGAGATTTGCGGCAGCTTCCTCCAACGTGTTGGAATAGGTTGCATCCAACCATTCATCAACATTGGCTGCTGGAGCTTCTTCAGGCACAGGTTCATCTGTAAGCATTGTCTTTAATGCAGAAATATGGTCTTGTCTTTGTTGTAGACCATATAACTCTTCAAAATCAGCATTTGTCATTTCAGCTATGACATGTAAGGCTGCATCCCCTGTGCTTGGACTGTTCTCTGGTACTGCTGTTTGGATATTGGTGGAGGGAGCAGCAGAAATCGGAGCTTTGTGTGAGCTGGTTTGAGCAGGTTGTAAAAAGACACCTGCTGAAAATTTCTCTCGTTTATTTTGTTCAAGGATTTCATCCTTGCTCACACCCTCTCCTTTTGCCTGGGGTTGGGCACCCAGCTTCTCGATCTCTCCTTTTTCCAAGCTTTCTAAAGCTTGACTCTCTTGTGTATTGATATTCTCTCCTTTTTCCAGATCAGGAGCCTGACTCTCACTAATTATTCTCTCAACCTCACTCTTTTGGGAAGGTGCACTCATTCCTATAGAAATGGGGGTTTGAGAAGTACTTGTGACAGCATGGATAGGGGGTTCCCTTAGTTTATCTTGGGCTAGGGATCTATCCATGGAAGATGTGTGAGAGCTTGTCTCGATTATTGGCTCCTCTTGGAAAAAATCAAGAGAATTAATTATATGTGTATCAAGAGAATCAAGAATAGGAGAAAAAGGAGAAGAATGTACAGTGGAGAGTGTTGGCTGTTCCTCAGATGACAAAAATTGAGGAACATCAAAAGATAACTCTGTGTGTGCACTCCTTGTGTCACTCTTTTCTTTTATATTCTCTCTATTTGGTTCCTCTTGGCTGTGACCAAGAGTTTGTGCAGACTTTGTACAGTGTGTTCCTGGTTGGGAACTGTCTTCAATGTCAGCATCCTTTTGGGAGGATGGTGACAGTTCACTGTTTTTCCTTATAACCTCCATTGCCTTTTGGGAAGCAATGGATTGCTTTTGGCTTTGGGTTATAACTCTTTTCTTTCTCTGAAGTGGAACTTCAGCTTCTTGTTCTCCCTCATCCTCACTGACTCCTTCAATTATTTTTCTTTTAATTGGGAGCTTGGTGATTGTCTTGGTTTTTACAACCACAGTCTTTTGGGAAACTGTGGAGGGGGCTATAGACTGTTGTTGTGAAGTTGTTGGAGGATTTTCAGGGTTTTGGCTTGTATTATCCTCAAAAGATTGCAAAGAGTAAAGATTTGGAAGCCTGTCTATGAGAATATTTCTCATGACAGGAGGAAAAGTTAAAGGAACATTTACCTTTGCAGAGTTCTTCACATCTTTGATTATTCTTTTACTCTGCGAAACAGTTGGTACAACTTGCATTCCAGTAATATTTAGGTTAGGGATTAGATAATAAGCAATCATCATCAAAAACCTAGCATAATAAATTTTAGTTTTACTGGTTTTAAGTTTTGGCAACAAGTTTTACAGAATTAAAAGCCCAATGTTTAGATGTCTACCATACAACACACTAAAAGCAATTTGTTGTGTGAGTGTAGTGATAGCATCATATCCACTGCATTTTGTTGTAAAAGCTTTAGTAAGTACGTCAAAGAACAGTGACCACTCTTGCCTTAGATGGGGTCGTGTAATAGACCCAACAGATCCAATTTCAACAGAATAATTTAAGTTATTCAACATAGAAATTATTTCTTCATCAGAGGCAGGGGAGTCAAAGTTTTCATAAACTGGTAAATGTAAAGCAGTATTTACAACGGTATGATCTATAGTATAAGTAGTGTTTGCATACTTGAAACTTACCATAGGTGAATCAGTTTTTGCACCTTGTATGGTAGCAGTGGACCAAATAGCCGTGATGACCTCAGCGGCTTGGACGGGAGCTTCATAAATGGCGTAAGTTAGTGTGGAGTTTTGAAGAAAATCCACGAAGGGGTGGTACTGGGCTTCAAAGACATTCTTATCAGCCACCCCTGCATGGTTGGTCTTTATGAAATCAAAGTCTCCAAACTTGAAAGCAACTGTTTTAGCGGCCATTGTGAGAGATCTGTGAACTTTGGAAGAAACTTAAAAGAGGGTTAAATTGCAGAGTATTATCAGAGAGAAAATAATTTCAGAGCTTTGAGTGATTGTGATTGCAAAGATGTTTGAAATTTGTTTTATCAATTTGTTAGAAACGTTTGCAATTCCTACGGATGGGCAACTACCATTTTACCCTTGATCGGAGATTGCCCTAATCTCTGATCTGTTCACTCGTAAGAGACTAGAAGAAAATTAGTCTCCGATAGGGTTTACTACCAGGGACTAAGGTAGTCTCTGATAGGATTTACTATCAGTGACTAGTTAGTCTCTGCTAGTATTAACTATCGGGGACTAAGATAGTCTCTGATAGTATTAACTATCGGGGACTAAGATAGTCTCTGATAGTATTAACTATCGGGGAATAAGATAGTCTCTGATAGTATTAACTATCGGGGACTAAGGTAGTCTCTGATGGTTTAAATTTTTAAATTAGTCGGGGACTAATTTAAAATAACTATCAGGGACTAGTTAGTCTCTTACTCACTCTAGCTCATATTATTCAATAATCAATTATTTGATTATTCATTTTATCAACTTTTTCTAGAATTAAAATTCTAGCTTTTTAAAAATCTGTTTAATTAAAACAGCTTCAGATATTTCCAGAATTAAAATTCTAGCTTCTTAAAAATCTGTTTAATTAAAAACAGCTTCAGATATTTCCAGAATTAAAATTCTAGCTTCTTAAAATCTGTTTAATTAAAAACAGCTTCAGTCTAGAAAATTAATTCTAGCTTCTCACAACTAAACAACTTGTTTTCTAAGATTTTAATCAATTTTTAGAAACATAATTCAACATTCCTAACTCATAGACTAATCTATTAAAGGTAGATTCATCTAAGGGTTTTGTGAATATGTCTGCAAGTTGTTTATCAGTTGCAACCCAGTGTAATTCGATATTACCTTCACTTACATGTTCTCTTATGAAGTGATATCTAATATCTATGTGTTTTGTTCTTGAATGTTGCACTGGATTTTCTGTTATTGCTATGGCACTAGTATTATCACAATAAATAGGAATTTTGGATAATGACATACCATGGTCTAGGAGTTGATTCTTGATCCATAAGATTTGAGCACAACTCCCAGCTGCGATGTATTCAGCTTCTGTTGTTGAAGTAGAAACTGAATTTTGTTTCTTGCTGAACCAAGAAACAAGTCTGCCTCCAAGAAGTTGGCATCTTCCACTTGTGCTTTTCCTGTCAAGCTTACACCCTGCATAATTAGCATCTGAATAACCAATTAGTTTAAAATCAGATTCTTTGGGATACCATAATCCAAGATTTGGGGTACCCTTTAGATATCTGAGTATTCTTTTTATAGCAATCAAATGTGACTCTCTAGGGTCAGCTTGAAATCTAGCACATAGACATGTAACAAACATTATATCAGGTCTACTTGTAGTTAGATATAAAAGAGAGCCTATCATTCCTCTATAACTAGTGATATCAACTTTCTTTCCTTTTAAATCTTTATCTAGTTTAGTGGAAGTAGGCATGGGTGTTTTTGCAGGTGCACAATCAACCAAATCATATTTTCTCAGTAAGTCTTTGATGTATTTTGACTGACTGATAAATATTCCATCAGTTGATTGTTTAATCTGCAATCCTAAGACAAATGTTAATTCTCCCATCATACTCATTTCATATCTAGACTGCATAAGTTTTGAGAATTTTTTACAGAGATTTTCATTTGTAGACCCAAATATAATATCATCTACATATATTTGCACCAAAATAATATTTGAGCCTTATTTTCTGTAAAATAACGTTTTATCTATGATACCTCTAATAAATTTATTTTCAAGTAAAAATTGAGATAGAGTATCATACCAGGCTCTTGGTGCTTGTTTTAAGCCATAAAGTGCTTTGTCTAACATGTAGACATGATTTGGAAATTTGGAGTCCACAAAACCTGGTGGTTGGCAAACATAGACTTCCTATTCCAATTTTCCATTTAAGAAAGCACTTTTGACATCCATCTAGTACACCTTGAAGTTCTTGTAGGCTGCATATGCCAAGAAGATTCGTATTGCTTCAAGTCTTGCTACTGGTGCAAAAGTTTCATCATAGTCTATTCCTTCTTCTTGAGAATATCCTTTTGCAACCAGTCTTGCTTTGTTTCTTGTAATTGTACCAGCTTCATCCAATTTGTTTCTGAAGACCCATTTGGCACCAATAATTGATCTATTCCTTGGTTTGGGTACCAGTCTCCAGACTTTGTTTCGAGTGAATTGGTTTAATTCTTCTTGCATGGCAATTATCCAGTCAGGATCTTGAAGTGCTTCCTCAATTTTCTTTGGCTCAATCTTTGAGAGAAAACTGAGATATAAGCATTCATTTTGAGTTGCACTTCTAGTCTTGACTCCATCCTCTAGACTTCTAATTATCAAATCTGGTGTGTGGTCTCTCAACCATGGAATTGCACATGGCAGATTTGATCTTGAAGTCGAGGCTTCATTTTCTAGATTGGTGTTATCCATTCTAGCTTCATGATCAGAGACTGCTCCCCCTAAACCATTGACTCCTTCATTATTAGCTCCCCCTGAGCTATTTATTTCTATAGTCTCTGGTGTCAATATTGTTTCTGATTGTGCATTAGTGACTCTAGTCTCTGGTGAACCATTAGTCTCCGATGTAATACTAATGTCACCAGTCTCTTGAGTTTCTTCTAATATTCTAGTCTCTGATAGAATATTAGATCTTGGCACTTCATGCACAACAGTTAACTCCCCCTCAATTATGTAGGGATCATTGCTATCTTGGGGTTGTTCAGTGGTCTCTGATGGATATTCCCATGCATCCAATTCATTCTCAAAACTGAGAGGTTCATGCAATCCTTGTCCAATCATTCCTGGAATCTTTTTATCATCGAGCACGACTTGTATTGATTCCACAATGACTTTTGTCCTTAGATTATATACTCAGTATGCTTTACTTGACAGAGAATAACCTAAGAAGATTGCTTCATCAGATTTATTGTCAAACTTTCCTCTTGACTCTGATGAATCTCTCAGTACAAAGCACTTACAACCAAACACGTGTAAAAACTTGAGAGTTGGTTTTCTCCCAGTCATTAACTCATAGGGTGTTTTGATGTATGCTTTGTTTATCAAGGATCTATTCTGTGTAAAGCAAGCAGTGCTTATAGCTTCCTCCCAAAAATAGGTGGGAAGCTTAGCCTCTTGTAACATAGTCCTTGCTGCTTCAATAAGGGTTCTATTTTTCCTCTCAACAACTCCATTTTGTTGAGGGGTTCTTGGAGCTGAGAATTGATGAGTTATTCCTTTTTCCGTGCAGAATTCAATCACTTGGGAATTCTTGAATTCTGTTCCCCTATCGCTCCTTATTACCCTTACAGTTTTTCCTGACTCAGTTTCTATCTTTTTGATATAATCAATTATTAACTGAGCAGTTTCATCTTTTGTAAAGAGGTATTTTACCCAAGTGTACCTCGTGTGGTCATCCACTATAACCAGTGCATATCTATTTCTTAAGATAGACATCACATTCACTTGACCTAATAAATCCATGTGTAACAATTGGAGTGGATCAGTGATGGATGTTGCTGGTTTGCTTTTGAATGACACACTTTTTTGTTTCCCTTTTTGGCATGCATCACACAATCCATCTTGTGTAAATTCCAACTGTGGAATGCCAGCTACTAACCCTTTCCTCACAAGCTTGTTAATGTTCTTAAAATTCAAGTGGGAAAGCTTCTTGTGCCAAAGCCAACTTTCATCAGTTGAAGCTTTGCTGTAGAGACATGTGATTTGATCAGATGAAGAAATAAGATTTGTAACATACAAATTTCCTTTTCTTTTTCCTGTCAAAATCACATTCTCAGATTCTTTGTCACTCACTAAGCATTGATCTTCTTTAAAAGTGACATTGAATCCTTTATCACATAGTTGACTCACACTTAGTAGATTGTGCTTTAGTCCGTCAACCAGTGCTACTTCTGTGAAGATGACATCTCAATGTTCAACACTGCCATATCCCCTCGTATGGCCTTGGCTGTCATCTCCAAAAGTGACTTTCGGGCCACTTTTCTCTTCATACTGTTTTAGCAGGGACTTATCTCCTGTCATGTGCCTTGAACAGCCACTGTCCAAGTACCATGATCTCTTCTTTTTGCCCTGCACAGTAGAGAGTAACTAGTTTGAGATTTTTGGAACCCAGACTTTCTTGGATCCTCTCTCACTAGCTGTAGATTCAAGACTTGACTCAGATTGAGTTGATTGTCTTTTAGCAGTTTTGACTTTAACCGGACAATCATTAGCCTTGCTACCTTTTTGTGAGAGACTGCCAAGTTTAGTATTTTCATTTTTAATGCAAAGAAGATCTAACCTTTTTACAGGTGATTTATCTTTTATATTCTTTGGCAAGGCAGTCTCTATTATAGGAATTTTATTTTTGCTCCTACAATTAACAGCTATGTGGTTGGGGTTACCACATACATGACATGTCTTTCTAGGAGCATCAGGCATTCTAGCATAATTCGTATGTTTGTTAATGCCTATCTTTCCATTCCTATTTTTCTTCTTTCTGCTTAACTCCACTAACTTTTCAGCCTTTTTGTCTGGAAGAGCTTCCAGTCTTTTATTCAATTGTGTCTTTGTCATGAACCCAATGTTTAATCTTTTTGATTCACTCTTATCAACAACATTAACTGTCTTTTGATCAATTTCTGTTTTTGCAGTAATATGTTGATCTTGAGTGTTTATAAATTTAGGTTCACTGACAGGAGATACAAAATTAATTCTTTTAAAACTTGGCTTACTAGTTGAGGAGTTTGCAGCTTCGTTATGATCATTTAAATCTGAACTGTTATCTATATTTTCATCATAACCTAGTCCAGATTTTTGACCTATTGTTTGATACCCTACCAAGTTAGATAACTTTTTAGAGGAAGTATTCCATTGTTTAATCTTAACTTGAGCAATTTCAAGTTGATCTACTAAGTAGTATTCCCTCTTTTTCAAAGCATCAATCATGTGATGAGCTTTGTTTAAGTTCGACTTGATGGTATCAAACTGTGACAATTTCTCTTCAAGAAATTTGTTTCTTTTCAAGAGAATGTCACGTGATTCTTTTACATTTGTATGTTCAATAGTTAATGATCTAAAACTGACATGCAAATCAGACATATCCTTTTGTATGCTTTTAATGCTAGATGTATCAAGTAAATCAAGCACATTAAAGTTATGATTTGCATCACATACCTTTGTAGAATCACTTGACTCGTCACTTCGAGCCATTAGGGCAAAGTTGACAACTTCTTCATCAGAGTCGCTATCAATCCAATCTTTTCCCTCAGTTATCAAGGCTTTGCTTTTTGTTTTAGCTTTCTTGTCTGCAAAGTCTTTCCTTGATTTCTCATCCTTAGATCTATCACTAGATCTAGGCTTCCTGCACTCATTAGCAAAGTGCCCTAACCCATCACAGTTGTAGCATCTTATCTTCTTTAAGTCGAAGGTGACTTTTTGACCTTCACGTTTTGGGTTAGGCTTTTTTGACGATTTTCTTCCTTTCCTGCTTGCTCTAAATTTCTTGAACTGTTTGACCATAAACGCCATGAATTCCTCCATGTCATCATCAGAGTCCAGTTCATCTTCCTGATCAGTCGAGCTAGCATTGGAAGACTCATCATCAAGCTTCTCTTGAGACTTGTTTGTCTCAACCATCAACGTAGCTCCTTTGTCCCTGCCATGCATGCGCTGTCTTTGCTCTACTTCAAGTTCATATGTCTTTAAGTTCCCATAGAGCCTGTCCAGTGTGAGTGTTTCCAAGTCATGAGCCTCTCTTACCACAGTGGTCTTTGGATCCCAACTTGGTGGGAGAGATCTCATAAACTTGGTATTGACATCTTCATTGTCATAGGATTTACCAAGTATCTTCAAGTCATTAAGCAAGGTGTTAAATCTGTCATAAGCAGATGTTATAGGTTCACCAGGCTTTGCTTGAAAGAACTCATACTGTTGAGTCAACAGTGATCTTTTGTTCTTTCGAACATGGTCCGTCCCTTCACACAGGACTTTGATGGTGTCCCAGATTTGCTTTGATGTAGTGCAGTTTATGATGCTTGTGAACATATTTTTATCAATTCCATTATAAAGTATGTTCATCACCTTAGCATCCTTTAACACTTGCAACTTGTCTTCGTTTGTATAATCACATTCTGGCGCAAGTTCAAAGTGTTCTGGAACAACAGATCCTTCGACAGTTTTTGCAGGAATGAATTTCCTGGGTAGATAAGGACCCTTCTCAATCCTATCTATGTAATCTGGATCTGTTGCTCTCAAGTGCATATACATCTTTTGTTTCCACATTGGATATTCTTCTCTTTTAAGAATAGGGATTTTGGTACCACCATCTCTACTTCCCGCATACGCCATGATGTTAGAGCTGCTTGCTTCGTCGTTGGCCATCTCTTGGAACGTTTTAATTGAATAAATTCAATTACAGGCTCTGATACCAATTGTTTTCCCAGTGAGATGCCGAGAACTTGTAGAAGGGGGGTTGAATACAAGTTCTTTGAAAATTCTTCGATTACTTGTTTTTAAAGAAACCAAAATTTTCTTGCGGAATAAAAAGAACAAGATCAAATCAATTTATAAACAATTGCTTTATTGATTAAACAATTGATTACAAATTCTAACAATCAATTTGATCGTCAGCTTCTCCTAATTCTAAACTGTATAGTAAAGATACAAAACAATGAAAACCTATACAGCTTCGAATTACAATCCTCTGTAAAAACAATTACAGCTTCTACATCTGCTGAATTACAATTAACTCAGTTTTTATTCTGAATAAAATTCAGCTTCCTTATTCGAATCAAATACAATCTTTCCTTTTTGATAGGAACAAATTTCTGGTTAGTTTCCTTACCAGCTACGTTTTCAATAATATTTTACTTTACGTGGAAGACATCCCTTTTTCAATTCGAACTCTGTATCTTTCAGAGATTAATTCACAATTAGTCTCTAATGCTTCTTTTAGTCTCTGACGGCTTTAGTCCTTGACGTATCTTTTAGCCTCTGGTACAATTAGTCCCTGATGACTCTTAGTCCCTAATGACGTCAGCTTATGCAGTCTCCGATAATGTTATTTAGTCTCTGATACGTTAAGGCTTAGTCTCCGATGACATCAACTTAGTCTCTGATTCCTTTTCCTTTAATCTTTGATGACGTAAGCTCTTAGTCTCCGATAGAAAAACTAGCCTCTGACAGTTAAACCATTTTAGTCTCTGACCAGTTCTTCTAGTCTCCGATAAGCCTTTTTGCAAACTTTAATAGACCAAATACACAACTTGACTTCTTGAAGCTTCGATACTCCATTCCAGCAGTTAATTACAAATAACAATAATCGTATCTCTTTACAAAGAATAAATGAATTACAAACAAAGAGATAACTACTGGCTACAAAACTTCAGTGTTAGTAATTAACACTTTCTATACATTTGTACTCTAAGTATTCTAAAGACAATCATCATCAAATGTTCTAAAACCTAACACTCACTGTCACCCTCTATTATTTTTCTTTTTATGGGTAACTTTTTGGCTGTCTTTGTTTTTACAACCACAACCTTTTGAGAAACTGTGGAGGGGGCTGCAGATTGTTATTGAGAAGAAGGGGTTGGAGGATCAACAGGGTTTCTGGTTTGTTTCTCAAGATCCTCAAAATATGATGAATTGTAAAGGTTGAGAAATCTATCAATGAGAGTTTGTCTCATGATAGGAGGAAAAGAGAGAGGAACCTTTACCTTTGCTGCCTTTTTCTTCACATCAGTGAATATTCTTTTACTCTGCATAACAGATGACACGATTTGCATACTAGTAATATCTAGGTTAGGGATTAGACAATTTGCAATCATCATCAAAAACCTAGCATAGTATATTTTATTTTTATCACTAATTTTAAATTTAGCTATCATGTTATGTAGAATAAATAGCCCTATATTTATGTGTTAGAGTGTATGCCCTAGTGGCCAATTATGTAATGATTGTGACACCATGTTTATGTTATGTTTTTTTTTGGTTAAATGATAATTACTTTTATTATGTTTTATTTACTGCGTAATATAAATGTTAACATAATAAATGTCCTTAGAAGAATGATACTAATTATATGGATTCAAGTATGTGACTTGAATATGAGATCATATAAGTATGTAAAGTATCATTATTCTTAAATGTCCCTAGTCGAGTATCATTGTCAGTGGGACAACAATAATACATTGAGACTAGTATGTGGATTAACTGATGGCTATATCTCATTGGTCATAAATATATACGAGATATATTAAGTTGATACATAGGTACATGTTAGAGAACATAGTACCGGATAGACCCACCATGAGAATTCTACATGGAGCGTTATGCTATGTGTCATAAGTAATTCTCATAGTGACAATGATGTAATGGTCCTTCGACCTGAAGTCATGACATTTCTACATAAGGAGTTATGCGTTTTGACATTATCAAAAGTCACCTTTAACCGGGTGGACGATAAAGGTGATTGTTGGATGCATAATGAGTTATGTGAGAAATGGGAATGATGTAGATGGAATTTAACCTTCCTATAAATTAGGGGTGATATCTATAGGCCTCTTGATTGAGTGAAACTATGAAATGCATGGCCATGCTCAAATAGAGATTTGTTTCATATAGTTTACTCATTGATCAAGAAAACTGAGATTAAATTATGAAGAGGATGACACATCCATGCCTTGAATTTAATCTTAGATATCATGGTTAAAAGGATTAAATTACATTGAAACATTGGTCACAAAAGGTAACGTCGAATCTATGACTTTATTATTACTTGGGTAACAGTGATGTATTACTAGATGCCGCTCACTGTTTATAATTTTGTAATATAATTTAAAATTATTGCCAACGTAATAATAACCTACAGGGTCACACACAAAGAACATTCGTCAAGGAGATATAATTTAAATGTCAATGATTTTAATATATCAATAAGATTGATTTAATTAAATCATGGCTTTAAATTATACATACATACATACATACATACATATATATATATATATATATGTAATCTGTATGAAGTAGAGTCCTTTGGAAGGAAATACGAATATATATTTATTTGTACATATATATATTAATTAAGTGAGACTTGATTATATATATATATATATATATATATATATATATATATATATATATCTAATAAATATAAAATTCGGATTATAATTCTCCTAATTAGATTAGGTTTTGGAATTACTCTATAAAAGGCTATATATATGATATATCAGCTATTCTCTCTAACCAACGTTTTACGTAGCCGCTCATAAGAGAGAGACAAGAGTTAAGAGAGATAGAGAAAAGAGATATAGATCATACAGCTAGTACTGTAACTCTTCTTGTTCGAATCGTGAAACGGTTCGTGGGTGTTCGTGTGGATACCATAGAGACGCTATCCAGTTGGATTGCATTAAAGATTTGGAGACGATCAACACCTTCACCAAAGCTTCAGATTCGCACAATTAATCGGTAAAATCTTAAACTATATGTATTAAATTGTTTCTCATAGATCCTTGGGTTTGGGTTTCATTTTGTTTTATTTTAATCGTATTTTTCCGCTGCGTTTTGATGATACGAAACCCAACACAATTGTGTCCAGTTCAAGTAAAATATGTGTAACAATTGTGTCCACAGAGGTGATAGAAGTAGAAGTAGTGGGTATATGCATATGTATAATTGGAGAAGTATATGTATTTATGGAGGAAGTATGTACAATTAGGGGAATATAAATACTTAGTGCATTAGTATATACAAGTTTATTCATGTCCCCTGAGTGATCATCAGTGATTGAATCATTTAAGAATGAATCAATCATTTGAGAATCTTGGTTATCAATTACTGTGTCATTTTGTATTGGCTCCTCCAAGAAGTGAGAGATTGGAGAATCTGATCTCATAACACTTAGAGTTTGTGTCATGATACCTAAAGAAATTTGAGGAACAGAAAAAGATGGGAGAGGTGTAGAAGGGAGTGTTAGCTAGATCATCGAATGAGGAGGTGATCCATCAAAAGAAGTTGTGTGTGCACTCACTGTGTCAGATATTTGCAAGTGGCTCTCAGAGACCCTGATGTTAATTTCATCAGGGTCTATGGTAAGTGTATGTGCCTCACTCAACTGTGTCCCTGGTTGGGGACTATTTTTAATAACTAATTCCTTTTGAGAGGAAATAGTTAGAAATGTGCTTAATTCCTTGTCAAGGACAGTATCCTTTTGAGAGGATACTGCCTGGTTTGGTTGTGGGGTTATTCTCTTGGCCATGTTCTTCTTTTTTGTTCTCCTTAAGCCAATCACACTCTCTCCTAGTTCCCCCTCAATTGATGAGGTTACTTGTTTAAGTATAAATGATGATGATGATTTTAGTTTTGATTATGCATCTGTACATACTTTGGGTGTTCAATAAACCTAAGTATTTGCACATGTTTTGCATCCACTGATGATCAACTTAGTCATCAGGGGATGAAGTATAACACACAAAGCAAGTCACCAGCTGAAACTTCTAAAGGACTTGATAGTGAAGAGAGATGTCTGTTGTTACTCAAAAACACTTAAGTATTCTGCACATCAGACATTCCAAACAAAATCAACAAAGCTTTAGTGATTAAGACCATCAGGGGAATTTGTCAGGGGAACCCATCAAGGGATGACAAAGGCAGATAAACCCGTCAGGGAAACGGATCAGGGTATGGTAGTTGCAAGCCAAACTTATCAGGGGGAACACGTCAGGGCATGACAGTGACATGTCAACCTGTCAGGGGAATACATCAGGGTATGACAGTGTCAAGCTAACTCGTCAGGGAATCCGTCAGGGGGAATGCTCAGCACTACATCAGTGGAAGCTATCAGTGGATGCTTTGAGTCTTAATATTAGGGGATCAAGTAGCACTTGAATAACTCAAGTGAAAGTTAAAGCACTGATTGAGTCTTAGAGGGGACTCGTCATCAGGGGGATCCGAAAGCACTGATCAAGTCCACATCAGGGCTTGCTGTCAATGGATAGTTATGACTGCATTCACTCATCATCAGGTCTTACACGCAAATCAATGAAGCTTGTTACAGAAGCAAGAGATATAAACTGGAAAGATATTTCTTGAAGTTTGGTGGTCCAATGACAACTCTCGATCATTAAATGCACGCAGATCAGGGGAAGAAAAACAAGCAACAAAAGCAACAACAGTCTGACACATCATTCCTAAAGGACATCGATGTGACATATATACCGCTAAGTTGAAAAGTGTAGCACGTCCAAGCACGTGAGTTCAACTACTGATCTTCTACATATGCAAAAGAGTTCTCATAACACAATATCAGTCCAACGGATCAACAAACACTTAGAAGCACACAAACACTAGAGAAGCTTTGAAACATTTTTGAGAGAAAATATTCAAAGAAGTATTGTAGCTAGTGATTGTGAAAGAGAAGCTGTAACTTGTTACAGAATTTGTAGCTGATTAATCACATTTATGATTAACCAGATTTCCAGAAAAACCTCAAGTTTTAATATAACTATTTTAACTTGAATGCTTGTGTGTTCTTTTTAAAGTCAATACAGTTTTTCTGATAGTATAACTATTTCCATCTGTGCTTAACAAAGTTCTTAAAGATCGAAAAGATTTGAGTGTTTGCATTCATCCCCCCCTTCTACAAACACTTCAGCCTGTTTTGTTCTAACATTACTTCAGAGGGTTTTCTTTTAGTACCCTTAGTCTTTTGGGAGACTAAGGGTTGGGTTATCGAGAGTGGTGGTGTAGAACTTGTTGATACTACTGGGGTAGGCAAAGTAGTGGTAATTATCTCTGCCATAGTAGTCGAAATAGAAGAAGTAATAGGTTGAGAAATAGAAAGTGTGTTAGAAATACCTGTTATGTGGGATGGTAGTATAAATGACTCTGTTGTGTAAGATTTCTTTATTATCTCTCTGAATAGCTTTTTTGTTTGTTTGTAACTCTGTACAACTATGTCATTTTCAAAAGAAAGATTAGGAAATTGATCTTTAATAATCATTGAATGAAATCTAACATAGTAAACTTCTGGTTTCCTAGAAGTATAACTACCCATCTTATTTACAAGATCATCAAAAATCAATTTACCTATATTTAAATGTACATTTTTGATAATGGAAAAAACTATTTTTAGGGTTAAAGATGCAATTACCTCAAAGTTAGAGGACTTACTTGAGAACACCTTTGTTATTGTATCAAAGAGATAAGAGATCTCTCTTTTCATATTCACCCTCTTGAGGTCCTTGAACTTCAACAATGTAGTATTTGGAGAGTTGTAGCCCAGTTCTCTCAAGAAGTCGAGCAGATCAACATCATTTGGCACTTCCACAAAATCTTGTGTGGGTAGCCCAAGTGCAGAATTAATTCTGAAGGGAGTTATTTTACCTTTTTTAGAAGAAATTTTGAACGAGATTCTCTTGAGAACTTCAGGTCTTGTCGCAGAGAACATGTACTTGGCGCTTGACCATAGTTGTGATATTGCTTCACCGGACATCTCGTCATTGGTAAAAATGGCTTTGCTATACTCTGAGTTGAGTAGATAGCGCATCATAGGCTTAAAGCAAGCATCTACCTCTTTGATGTCAGAAAAGCCCACACAATTTGTTGGTGGAATCACTAGGTTCCTCAAAAGTCTTTGAGCAGTGCTTGGTGCCATTGAAGCTGTTTGTTGATTGAAAAGCTAAGGTTTCTGTAAAAGAGAGTGTGAGAGAGAAAACTCGAGCAGTTGTTAGAGAGAGAGATTAAATGTTTGGTGATTTTTCAATGAGAGAGAGAAAGAGTGTAAATATGATTTTCAAAAATTTCTCTTTGAAGACATGTCATCAGAGTGTCGTATCAGTTCTCTGATGACACGTCATTAGGGACTTAAAAAGAATCCCCTGATGAAAGGTTGTCACATACTTGATGCAATCCCCAGATGCGACCAAAAGTATACAATCTGACCCTGACACTAATGTACCATATACGAAGCATATAAACACACCCTCACTCTGATGCAAAATTTTTTTTAATTATAATTTATATAGTCATATATCAATAACATTATTAGGAATTTATGAGATAAGTTAGAAATACCAGTACTCAATTACTTGATAGCTTGAACTGCTCCAACAATTTTTCTGGCATGTCTCCAGCAAGTTGATCAAACTTTATCTTGCATAATTCATCATTCCTAACTCTCCCACTAGATTGATAAAGGTGGCTTCATCAAGAGATTTGGTGAAGATGACTGTCAGCTACTTGTTTGTTGGTACAAAATTTTGTTGAAACTTAGGCCATAGTCCAATAACTAATTTCTCATCCACAAGATTTGTGCACAACAACTTACAGCTGCAATGTATTCAGCTTCAGCAGTAGATGTTGATATTGAGTGTTGCTTTTTGCTGATCCAAGATACAAGCCTTCCTCCTAGAAATTGACAACTCCCTATTGTACTTTTTGTGTCAATTCTGCATCCTCCAAAGTCAGCATCAGAATACCCAAGTAATTCAAATTCAGACTTCTTTGGATACCAAAGTCCCAACTCTGTAGTGCCCTTGATGTACCTCAAGATTCTTTTTACTACAATGAGATGAGAGTCCCTTGGATCAGCTTGATATCTTGCACAAAGACATGTTGGCAAACATAATGTCAGGCCTACTTGCTGTCAGATACAACAAGGAACCAATCATTCCCCTATAAGTCTTTAGATCAACTTTCTTTCCATTCTTATCAGGGTCAATTTTGGTTGCCATGGCCATTTGTGTCTTTGTTACCTTTGAGTCCTCCATATCGAATTTCTTGAGAATTTCTTTGACGTATTTTGTTTAATGTATATAAATTCCATCACTAACTTGTTTAATCTGCAATCCCAAGAAATAAGATGGCTCTCCTATTAAGCTCATTTCATATTTGTTTTGCATGAGCTTAGAGAGTTTTTCACCCAGCTCGGTGTCAGTGGATCCAAAAATGATATCATCAACATATATTTGAACCAGGATTAGATGACCTTGATGTTGTCTAAAGAACAATGTCTTGTCAATGATACCTCTTGTAAACTTGTTATCCACCAGAAACTTTGACAGTGTGTCATACCAAACTCTAGGAGCTTGCTTCAGTCCATAAAGTGCCTTTTTTAGTTTGTACACATGATTTGAGAATTTTGAACATTCAAATCCAAAAGATTGTTGGACATATACCTCCTGTTCCAACTTTCCATTAAGAAAAGCACTTTTCACATCCATTTGAAAAACTCTAAAGTTTGAATGTGTTGTATAGGCTAAAAAAAATTCTTATAGTCTTAAGTCTGGCCACTAGTGCAAAAGTCTCATAAAAGTCAATCCCTTCCTCTTGAAGATATCCCTTTGCAACCAGTTTTGCTTTGTTTCTTATAACAATGTCAGTTTCATCCATCTTGTTTCTGAAAACTCACTTGGTGCCTATTATGGTTCTATCTTTGGGTTTAGGCACCAATTTCCATACTTGATTTCTTTCAAATTGATTCAGCTTGTTTTTAGACAATGGCTGCTCAAGATACATGACAGGAAATAAAACCCTGCTCACAGAGTTCCAAGAAAAGGTTGGTCCAGTGATATTTTTTTGTGACAACAGCAAAGGACTGACTCTTGGTTATGACAAAGTAGCAAATGAGGATGTCTCATTTGAAAATGTAGCACTAGTTGATGGGCTAAAACATAATTTATTAAGAATAAGTCAACTATGTGACAAGGGATTCATCATTTCTTTCAAAGGGAATCAGTGCTTAATCTCAAATGAAAGCGATGGGAAGCTGGTTGTTAGAATTAAATAAGCTCAAGTGTTTGTAGAAGGGAGGGAAAAGGGGGGGGGGGGGGGGGGGGGGTTAATACAAACACTACAAGCTTTTTAATCTTTTTCAAATTAAATCACAAAGACTAGAATAGCTGCGGTTTCAGAAAAACTATACTTCAAAATAAATGAATACACAAGCATTCAAGTTAAAATAGTTGTATTAAAACTTGGAGTTTTTCTAGAAAGCTGTTTAATCATGAATGTGATTAATCTGCTATAATTCTGTAATGTATTACAACTTCTTTTCTCACACTCACTAGTTACAAATTTTGTTTGAATATTTCTCTCAAGATCTATTACAAAGCTCCCTACTAGTGTATATGTGTGCTTCTATTTTTCTTCTTATTTTTTTCATGTGAAAACTCTTTCTTAATGTATAGTAGATTTGGTGGTGAACCCACGTGCTGGACATGTTGCCTTTTCAACATAGCCGGATATATGTCACATCAATGTCTTTTAGGAGTGATGTGTCAAACTGCTATTGGCTTTTGTTGCTTCTTTTTCATTCCCTGATCTGCATGTAATTAATAAAGTTCGAGAGTTGTTATTGGGTAACCAAACTTCAAGGAATATCTTTCCAGTTATATCCCTTGCTTCTTGAACAAGCTTTAATGATTCGCGTGTAAGACCTGATGACGAATGTATACAGTCATAACTTTCCCCTAATAGCAAGCCCTGATGTCGACTTGATCAGTGCTTCTGGATCTCCTGATGACAAGTCTTGATGAAGACTTGATCAGTGCTTTATACTTCACTTAAGTTAATCTATGTTTGTAGAGTTAGCTAAGTGTTTTTTAATCCCCTCACGTTAAGACCTACTTGTTTCCACTGATGACTTCCATTGATGTAGAGTTTAGCATTCCCCCTGATGTTATCCCCTGACGGGTTGGTTTTTCAATGTCATCTCCTGATGGGTTTACCTGACGGGTTCCTCTGACGAATGCTTTTTCAAATACTGATAGTTTTAATCACTGATACTTTGTTAATTTTTTCTAAAATGTCTTATGTGCGGAATACTCGAATGTTTTAAGTAACAACAAACATCCCTTCTACACTATTAAGTCCTTTAGACGCTTTCATTGTTGACTTGTCTAGTGTAGAGCAGTTGATCCCCTGATGACTAAGTTGACCATCAGTGGATGGAAAACTTGTGCAAATATATTGAGATTTATAGAACATCTTGAGTATTTTTATATGCACAAATAAACCCTAATCATCATTATCATCATTTATATATAACAATAGTTTATTATATCGTTATAGATTTAATGGATGACTGATTTGTTGTAATTTAATTTTATCGTAATTGATCAATTATGATAGATTACATGATTATTTTTTATTATTAATTTGGTTACAATTATTTTAATTAAATAGGTTTAATTAGTGATTAAGATTATAAATTCATTATAGATTATTTCGACCCAATTGTATGATTGTTTATTTATTGATTAGATTTCTTTTTTTTTTTAATTGATTAGATTATTTTTTATGATGCATAATTTGGTAAAGTATTTGATTATTATTTATGAGAATAATTTTTAAAAATATAATTAAAGAGATTTGACATAAGAAATAGAGGTTGATGGAGAAAGGTTAAAGAAAACTCTTGTACGTGAGCTCTTCTCGTGAATTAGAATTAATATATAGTAATAGAGTGGATAGATAGATAGAAATGGTAAGATTGTCAAAATTAGTTGATATGGTTAAGTGGTGAATGATGGGGTATGATGGTGTCTCCTGTCGGTAACTTATACTTTGCTCATTTAAAAAAAATTATATTTAGACTTTAAACAAATATTAATATCACATGTTTGATTGAGAACTGCACGTAGGAATAATATGTTTTTCTCATCTTATTTGTTATGAATATTTAATTAAAGATAAGATAAGAAGATTGTAATAACAAATTTTAAAAAATAAAACATTATAATTACAAAAATATATAAAAGTTGCTCTTTTTATCAAACAAATTTTATTTTAAAATATTACTATTTTTGTTTTTAGAACGGAGATAGTACTACAAATACTCATTCCATTTTTTAAATTATATATATATATATATATATATATATATATATATTAATTTGTTTACACAAAATAGTCTTCAAGTACTCTTGCGATATCCTCTAATTATAAACATCTTTACTTTTGGTAACTTCGAAGTAAAAAATTACTCTTAAATATAAAATATTATATTTGTATTCTAACAAATTCATATCAGAAATAAAATTCTAATATTAACAAATAAAAAAAAATTGATTTTATCGACAATCACGTATTTATATTCATTATATGGTTCTACTCTTTCCAACTACATATATTAAATCAATTGTTGTGACCGCTTATATAAACGGTCATTTATATTTGTCACATTAAATTTTATTAATTATTTGTTACTCTTTTGGATGCTTAAATTATTTGTATGGTGAATCAGGAAAAAAGAAATTAAAAATTGATGAAGATCGAAATAGATTATATTATAACTAAAAGATTAGGAGAATGTAAATTAAACTTTTAGCTAGGATTAATTTCAACATTTTTGAATTAATCTAACTGAATCCTGTATTTACTCGTGAAGTACGATCACTGCTCGAGCAAAATGACGTACGGGGGCGAAGTTAGGTGGAGGAGAGAGAAGATTATAATCCCCCAAAATTTTAATTATTTAGTATAATATGTATACTATTTATAAGGTATGGTTCTCCTAAAATTTTTATTTGTCTCAACTTTTTACTTAGTGCTCCCACGTAATGTTGTAGGAAGTAAACAAAAGATGTGAGATTTAGAACTTAACTAATGCAATATTTAATTAATATAGTTCAAAATGCATCAAATTATTGATAATATATAATTTTATTGTCTTATTTAAAAAAATTATATAAAAAATAACCATAAAAATATATTGTTAAGAAAAAAAATTGCAGAAATATGTTTTGAGCCACTTACATTGTCACCTTTTTTGTTTTAGGCCACTAAACATTTAAAAAATCATAATAACTCAATTTAAATTTAAGTTTGAAATAGACAACTCTGTTAAATTTTAACAATTTATGTTAAGTAATGGTTGAGGTGGCTTATAGAAATAAAATAAAATGTCATGGAAATGAAGTGATAAGTTATGTGTAGATTTTTTAATTTTTTTTTCTTTTTTAACCGGTGATGTTAAAATATAAGAATACCTATAAATACTAAAATCGAAAAATTATAAATTAGTACTTTTATTGCCATTCAAAGTTTGGGAAGTACAACCACTTTTATTTTAGTTATTCAAAATTTCTTTTCATCTATATTTGTGTCATTTATTCTAATATTTATTTGAAATAACTAGATTTACGCTCTTTATTCTTAAATTTTAAATATTTTTAAAGGTTTTTATTTCTAGTTTTGCTATATTATTTTAAATATTAGATTCTTATTTACAAAATTAATCTTGTATTCAAAAAGTAAAAAAATATATTGTTATTAATTATTTATCTTATAATAATAAATTTTCAGATTTTAGTATTTATAGGTTCCGACATTTTTGTCATTTAAAATGATGTCATGTCACTAGTTAAAAAGAAAAATTAAAAAAATACAATTTCTACATAACTTGCCACTTCATTTTAGTTTTATGTTATTTTATTTCAAACTTTTATTTAAGTAGAATGGGTTATTAGGCTTAAAATAAAAAATGATAATCCCAATAGGTTAAAACATATTTTTGCCAAAATTTTTTTTTTCTTAATTCCTCAATACTCAATTGCTGGCTACGCAGAGGACTCCAATCTATAAACTGCTATACATCCACAATTGTAAACAACTGTAATTATTTTACTATAAAAGTGTCCTCTTTCACGCGGAAACTAAGCCAATTAAGTCCATTGCACCGGCGGAGAGAAATATATTACTCCACCATCCACCTTTCCGTCGGCAATTCTGCAATTTAATGCTAGTGCTCTGTTGTTTTCGAAACTAAGAGAAAAAGTTTATACTCATTCAGTCTAATTTTTATTTTCATATTTGATTTTTTTTATTTATCTTAGTATAACTGTAGTGTACACAATTTAAGAAAAATCAAGAGGAATATTTATATGAAATTATCCTCAGTTTTAATGCATCTATTTAGTTTTCAAATTTTATGGTATTTATTATAGGAAAGAGTAGTCGAGTGTATGCCCATCATTATTAATTACAAAAATAGTATCAATATAAGTTCTTAATATGTGCAAATATTTTTAGAATAAGTTTTTGTACATAAATTATTTCACAAAAAAAACTCACAAAAGTGCATAAAAAAAAAGAAATTAATTGACCTCATTAATTAAATAAAAAAGAGAGTAATAAATTTTTCTAAATATCAAATTTAATTCATTTGTAGAGCTTTCTTGTGAATTTGTTGTGGGCATAAATAAATTCATATTTTTAACCACATAATTAAAAAAGACGAAGAGAATATAATTTAGTATTCATGGAAAGTATTTGTTGTCAGGACATCCGATTGCACTTTGAAGTGGAAGTGATTTTATACTAATCCTCTGCTTGCATTCTTGCAAAAACCACGCGTTGTAATTTAGTCTCTACATTGCATGGTGATATAATAAGAAGTTAGATTGGGTTGGATTTCGCTCATCTCCATTATTTTTTTTTAATTTTTTTAATGCACTTTATAATTTTAAAATAAATTTTATGCAATTTTCCCCATACGATATATAAAATATAAAAAAAAATATAAGTTGTATTAAGTTTCATATAATTTAACTGTAAAATACATGATTTTAACAGTTAAAAATTCATCAAATCTCAACCATTTAAATTAAATCAAATTTCAACTATTAAGATAAAATGTGTTTTATATTGTTAAATTGTATGAAACTTTCCAAACTCTCATAATTTTTTCATGATCTATTCATTTATACGGTTAAAATTATATAAAATTAATTTATATAAGATTATAAAGTGCATTGAGGGAAATTTGAGAAAATAAGTAATGGCGAGAAGCCAAGCTCGATTGAGTTGTTCCATTTGTTCTTTTATCATTTATTTTATTTCTTCTTAAATTGACAAGTGATCTATTATTTAGTTTTTCTTAGTTAAGAAATTAAAATTTAAATAGGTATGTGAAAATTCTGAGTGAAGCAAACGATAAAATAGATACGAAAACAACCCATCTTATTCCATAGAATAAGGGGCTAACGGTGAATTCTGAAATTTAGCGTGCTAGGACCCTAATAAATAAATGTGCATAAACTTATGCGGCTAAATATTATAAGAAATTAGTAAATATTAAGAGTATAAATCTTAAAATTTAATATTTTAAAATTTGACATATATATTTGTGTACCTTTATTATAATTTATATAAATTCTCAGGTCAATTTAGATAACGCTTACCTGCATAAATTAGCAAGACAAATGAAAATGCAGTGGGGAATGAGTATCGTATAGATAACTCAATTCTACCATCCTTCTTTCAAGATGTACGTTTTCAGTTTTTGATGTGATATTACTTTTTAATCTTATAATTTTATTTGTAATATGAATTTATAAAAATACGAAACATCAAGGTTTATATCTAACATCAATATATTAATTTAAATTATTGAAAACAAAACAAATTACTTTAGATTTAAAATTTAAATTCTTTCAAATTTATTATATATATATATATACACACACATATATATCACATCAACTTTGTAACAATGTGAATATTAGTTTGGATTTAAAATGTACCAAGCCTAATACTCAGTCTAATGAAAATTAAAAAGAAAAGACAAGACAGAACATTAAAAAAAAAAAAAAAAAATCTCAATTAAGTATACAATACCGGTGGACCTAACAAATAAGTAACTAAATCAGTTATAAATGAATAATAGATAATCATTTAATGAATAAATAAGATACCCATAAATCCATTGAATAATTCATTTGTGAGACATACATACCACCCATATATCCCCCCGTTGCTCCTTTGTGCAATAGTAACTATAAATAAATTAACAAATTAACTTCACAGCGGAACAATTAAAGAAGAGTAAAAGAGATTAGTTGCTCATCAACAATCCTTTTGTCAATGTCCTGGACCTCTTTTGCTTGGTCCAGAAGCCAATTTGAACATCAAGCTCCTTACGGAGGAACCACCACTGCTCATGTTGTTAGAAGCCATCACAAACTCCGTCGTCGGCATGCTCATGGAGGTAGCTCTACCACCCGGTTGATCGCATCCGGCGACGGCAATTGATGTTTCCGACGAAGTTAATCTCAATACTCGACCTTCGATAATAGTATTGAATTGTAAACTTATAAGGATCATGACACAGAAGACTAAACAAACATTTTCCTTTACCATTGCTATCTCTATCGTCTCGTATCGCAAGAGAAATTTATCTAGAATTTTTAAATAGAAAAAATATATATGGTAAGAAAATAGGTGGTGATCTCTCGTGGTGGTTAATTAGAAATGTATGTAGATTTCCGTCCACCAAATTAGAGATCGATTATCTATTTTGAAAATGAAAAGTGATAAAAAGATTAGAAATATATGTGAGAGATATTGTTGATGTAGCAACAAAGGAGGGCTGCTATGGTTTATATAGGAATCGAATGAAGTGAAATGGAGACTTTTCATGAGCAAGAGAATTTTGACTTGGGCAACAAGCAGCAAGTTTAGGTAATAAGGTCAGACACATGAGCTTTTACTTTGACTTTGTACTTGATACCTCGTTTTGATGATGTCACATACCCTATTATTTGTAGCTTTCCACACAAGTGATTGTGTATACACTACTTTATTACCTGCTCCGACGTTCCACATATGAATATAACTTGACTTTTCATATCTTACTTTTTTTTTTTCCATATATATTAATATGACAACTTGCTTACAACTTTTTTTGATCGGAAAATTTTTTGTTAAAATTAATTCAATTAATAGCCTGATGAAATTTGGTGTTCTAACCTCAAGGACACAAGAAAAAACTCTAATTAATTAAGTTAACCGCAACCTTAACTTGATATCAACATTATTTATAGACAAGTGATACTTGTAATAGTACAGCGTCTAACTCAGATCCTGAAAATCATGAACTAAATAAAAATGAGCGATTTACGCTCAATAAATACATAAACATAGAGGGAAAGAAAATAAAATCTTTGAAGTGCTTAATAATAGTATAATTATGTTTGTGAGGTTTGGGTGAAGTAATAACGTCACCTCGGAGTTCTCATAAAATTTCTAAGAATTTCAAATGATAATACAATCATGTGATCTTTTTTTTTTAATAAAATGACCTCTTATCCATCAGAGGCTAAACTTGTTAGATCTGTTAACGATACCGGAACAGTAGGCCAGACTGCACAACATGGTTTCTTGGTGAACTATGTAGTCATAATAAATCATCTAGGTCAGGTGACAGAACACATCAGCACATTCCCTTTCATCTTGCCAACCGCGTGGCATGTTCCACGTTTTAAGCAACATAACAGTCTCATAGTCTCATGACCTATTTAAGGAACATAATATTCTCACTCATTTGCACAGATATAATATTGAAAAATAACTGATAAATCAAAACTCAACTATATTCATGTAATTCCATTCATATCATGCTAGCGGAAATTAAAGTATAACATTTTGATTCATAAGAAAATTTAAACATAAAAGTCATAACCTTGTATGCATGTTGAATCAATTGATCATGCGTTTAACTGAACTAAGCATAAGAGTTAGTATATACTTACCTTTGTCCTTAGCTGAACTAATCTAATTCACTGGCCTGGTGAAATGCCTTTGTAAAACATGTATGTTAACATAACATAAGAATCTATATTTTGAATATAAATGTGAGTATGTACAAATGTGATGTCCATGCATTTCTTATATCTTTGATGTCTTAGTTAATCATATGGTGTGTTGGGGTTTGAGATTATTAACTTAAACAAGCCTGAGGGATTTTTTTTCTAGATTTTTAGTCACTTGCAGGCTCCCATATAATTTACTTTGAATTTATTGAAAATCTACATAATAATCACTTATTAAGTAAGACTTAGTTTAAGTGAATTTAAAAATTACTTCGGAGTTATCAATTAATTAGGATTATTTTAAAGAATTCCTTCATTATTTGTGACAAAAATAAGATTTGATATTTCAAGGACAGACTGTGCATCAGTGGATAAGATAACTATCAGGGGATGCGACATGGCCGTCGGAGATAGCCATCAGGGGATGCATTTGTTCGTCAGGGGATGATTTCTTGGCCATCATGGGATAAATCCTCGACCATCAGGGGATGCATTTGTTCGTTAGGGGGATGATTTCTCGGCCATCAGGGGATAAATCCTCGACCATCAGGGGATACATTTGTTTGTCAGGGGATGATTTATCGGCCATCAGGGGATAAATCATTGGCCGTCAGGGGATAAATCCTGCCCATTAGGGGATGAGTTTAATCCATCAGAGGATAACTTTAACTCATCGAAGGACAACTTTAAACCATCAGGGGATGATTTTTATTCATCAAAATATAGCTTTGCTCATCAAGGAACATATTTGACCTGTCAGGGGATAATATTTTGCTTTTCAAAGACTACATTTGAATTGTTTGAGGCTAGGTTTTTACACTATCAGAGACTCCTTTATTACACCCTAAGAGACTAAGGCAATACTTGACCCATGGAGAACTAACTCTAGTACACTTATTAGAGACTAAGGTACCATTGTTGAACTGTCGGAGACTACAAGTTTACACTGTCAGAGACTAGCAGTTTGTACTATCGAAGACTAAGAATTTTTTAAGCTATCGGAGACTAAAGATTTTTAAGCTATCGGAGACTAAGGATTTTTAAGCTATCGGAGACTAAAAATTTTTAAGCTATCGGAGGCTAACATTTATATTGTTGGAAATTAATTTTTATACTATCGAGGACTAATTTTTATCCTATCAGAGACTAACTCTGAACTGTAAGAGACTAAGTTAGAACTTGTCTCTGTTACATAGGAGGGCTTTTCATTCATTTGTGGATGATGTTTATCAATGGATAAACTTAACTTAGAGCATTCCCTCATCATCTTTTCTGAAGTGTTTATCATTTTTTCTCACAACACACACACACACACACGACGTTGCATACAAATACTACTGCAACTTTTATAGTTGCAGAGTCATGTTGTTCTTGAAACCTTATTCTATCTTTAGAGAGGTTGAGAGAGAAAATGTGAGTATTCCTTATTTTTTTCCTTATTTTTATGGACACTACTAGACCTCAGGAACTCTGGTTGTCTAAGACACAAGTATGGTGTTTTAATTACTGATATAAAAACTGTTTGAAAGTTAATATAATTTGTATAATTGGTGTGTTTCAATATTTCTTATTCTTTTCTTTTAGCATGTAAAACTAATAATTTCTGATGTTATGAGTATGTTTTTAAAACATACTTTTTAAACAAAGTGTTTTACAATATGATATGAATGAATAAGAACAGAAATTAAAACGGAATAGAGCATACGATTGGTATAAAACTCTTACCTCTTTAAGCTTTAGAGAAAGAAATTAGAATACTCATGCTGCTCTTGAAAAAAAAGACAACTGCTCTTGAAAAGGAAAAATAAAATTTATGTGGGTGTCGGGTAGAGAGAATTTTTGGAAATAAGGGTAGGATTATACCTCAGGTGATGTATTTACCGTGCTTGCAAATCAACTAGAGCTGTTGGATCATTTTGATGAATAATTCTCAGTCGTTGGCTGAATTAATCAAAAATATATCTTTGGGATGATGTGATTGACTAACTTGGCCAGTATTCTGCTGTCTTAATACCAACCAATCACTCGCATTTACCTGACACTTAGTTGGACAAAAAACTTCTCTTATTGATACCCTTGCACAACAAGTTTCCCTTAAAGAATTATAAACGTTTGCTTAATCAGGTTGGTAACCACAGTTAGACTGTGCATTTATGTTGGTTATCAGTAGATACATTGAACGTAGTATATTCGTTGGAATATTGTGATTACATGCTTCCTATATGGTCAACAAACACGACTGCAGCTTCCCTTGCAGGTGTGTGTTTCCCCAGACTTCCATTTTCTTTTTGTTCACACTTGATTAAAATAATCGTTTACAAATTGGGATTAATTATATTCACCAACTTATAATAATCAATTTTGGATATCACATTAACATAAAAACTCATGCATTAATATTCATAAAACATAAAAATTAATCCTATTTGCATTTTATTCCTATTTCAAATTTACACAAGTATCACTTCCCTATCTATAAACGTTTCCTCATAAATTATTACAATTTTAGATATTATTTTCATTCATTTCAAGTTAAAGTAGATATACTTGGAAATATTTAAGTTGTAGTCGTCAATCCCAAAGAGGCACAACACAAATAGAACTAATATGAGTGAGATCCCAATCAGTATTCATATATTAGTCGTTCTTTCCCTCTAAGGATTATGTACACTTAAGTTTTTTCTTCTTTTTTTTTTTTTTAGTTATTTAAGAAAAACTGTAAACTACATTTGTCAAGTTAAGGAAAATTACAAAAGTAGCATGAATATCCGTCAAAACAGCCGAAACGAATTTGTTCAAAAACCTTTTAGATTACAAAATACAACCCACCCCATAAATACAAATAGTTAGCAACATAATAGTTGTAACTCCATTATTTAGAATTGACAATTCACGTATATTTGTATTTTAATCAAGAGTTTAATTTAACTTTGTTGTTTAAAACTAATATTGTATCATACGGGGAAAACACTGAATATTTTATCACTTATTTTGGTTTGGAAGGAGTGGACTTAAGATGTATTTCACAAAAAAGTAATATTTAAACTTTTAATAAATATTAATAATTTTGTATTTTTAACTAATAATTTTATGTACAAATAATAATTTTTTCTTATTAAATTTTTTATGAAAGTTTAGTTAATAATAAGATTAAGATATTGTAATAACAAATTTTACAAAATATAGAATTATAATAAAAAAATTATATAAATATTACTATTTATTTAAAATAAATTTTATTTTCAAATGTCATTTTTTAGAAGGGATGGAATATTAATTATGTTTGAATGTGCGCTCGGAAAAATAACTGATGAAACGCCTTACACTCTGTATTTTAAAATTTTAAGATTTGTATGGGAATTCAGAATTTGGATTGATCCGAAGTTTCAGCCAGATTCACACATACTTTGCCAGTCCACCGCGTGGATTTATATCCTGTCTACGCATCCCTTTTATATTTTTTTCATAGTACTTCCTAAAGGTCATATATGTTCCAAAATTATATATATTTTTTGATTTTTAAACTTAAATAATAATATATTAACTTTAACATCGGTGTAATTTATAAAAATATTGAATGCAAAGAGTTCATAATAATTGTGTCAATTATGGTTAACTAAATTGACGTTAATTTAAAATTTAATGTTATTGTTAGATTTATAAAATTAAAGCATATATATAATTTCAGAATGAATGATAATCTATATAATAAAGCTTGAATAATGTTTATGCTTATTTTTGTTAACAAAACGTGAAAACCTATACTCCCTAAAATTTAGCTGCACTATTACTCCAATTCCAACTCCAATTTAGCTTGTCCCACAATTCTTTTTGCCAAAAATATTTTGCCACAAATTTTTTTCATCCCTTGCATCAAGGAATCAATCACATACATAATTTTATTTACTTTCCTTATTTAAATTAATTAACCTAATGCGATGGATGGACATGTGTGAGGTGGCATCATAAAGGTGTATGTCATTTCGTGTATATATATGCGCGTTTCGCATGTAAAAGGCGGTATTTTGAACTGTATTCCTCTTTGTAAAAGACGGTGCAAGGCCAATTTTGATTCCAATACATGTAGGCACGTAGCTAATTGTTACAAGACGGTGCAAAACTAAATATTAATGACAGAACACCATCTTATATATAAACATGGTGGAAAAGGTAGTTACTTAGCTTTTTATTTTATAAAATTAGTGGTTTTTAAAGTAAATGATTACCAATTGAGTTAATGTTATTATTATGATTCCTCAAATCCCGAATTGTATTTAAATAAGAATTATCCAAAGTAATCAATATATTCATTGGTTCTAATGGTAAAAAGTTTGGTTCTCTTAAATAAAGTTGTAAATTCAAATTTTGTGAATGACAAAAAATAAGTATACGAAGAATTTCTTTTATTATGGAGCCCGACTCAACTATAATTATACGATTACATAATATACAAATAATAACATAGATGAATTAATGAATAATTGATTATTGAATGATGGGATTATCAACTACTATCTCTATTCTAAAATGCATGACGTTTGACTTTTTTTACGTAACTTTAGGTGAAATTTAGTATATATTAAATATTTTATATAATTGTAATTTTATATCATATTAATCTTTACTTAAAATATTTTAGGTTTTCAATTTTTAATTTTAATAAAACGTTTAACATATATTAAGTTTCATCTAAATATATGTATAAAAAATCAAACGTCATGCATTTTGGAATAAAGAGAGTATGACTTAGGCTCTTGTCAAGTTAGTCTAATTATATTTTTAATTTCTTAATTTCATAATTTCCTATTTTTGAGTTGAATGTAGAGATTCGAATTAGGTAATAAGTACTATTCATAGAAAGTTACATCTTGAGTTTTATAAAAAAAAAAAAAAAAAATTCTCTTTTGGGTTACGAATTAATGAATTTTTAATATGGCACTAGTTTGATATTAGCCCAATTATTAGCAAGTTTGAATGAGAAAGCTACGGTTTAATATCAGCTCAACTATTAGCTAGTTTGAATGAGAAAGCTAGGGTCAAACTATTGGGTAAGGCGGTCCGCACCCAATCCCTTAATAAATTCTCTATTTTAAAAAATTAAACATAATTTTTTTACACATACAAATTCTCTAATATATAATATATTATAATTAAATAATAATATTTTAATATTTATTATTTACATTTATTAATACTTTAATTAATACATAATGTGTTACTGTTTGTCCCGTAGAGTAATTATAGAAGAGGAGGGAGTGGTTGAATACAATTTCTAACTTTTCTTTGAATTAAACTATTTAATACAGTTTAAAACTTAAAAATAGTTAAAATAACTTTACTGAAAAAATATAACAAATGAAATAGTAAAGTAAATTGTAAGATATTAATATTAACCTACAATATGTATATTTATTGTAAATCAATTTGAATCTTTATAATTATTTATGGTAGTGATTACTAGTTGCAGACAATCTTTACTTAAAATAACAGTTGCACCCTAGAAAAATGATTCATACCTTCTCTCAAGTTTATGAAAACTTGCTACACTTTCTATAATATAATTACAGCTGCTATTAATCTGACATGTGTTTGATTCACTAAGATATGTTCTTGTAGTTTACAGAAATATTGTGTATTTCAGTAATTGTATGATGTATGTTATCTCAGTGTCTCAGTCTCTTTTCTCAGCTGCTTCATGCCTCTATTTATAGATATAACTCCCTTATCCTCCAAGCTATTTTGTATGAGTTGCCTCCAAAAATATCTCTAATATTTTTTGGTAATTACAGCTCTATCACATAACTTCTTCTTTTTGCATGACCTTCCTTGCACGTCAACCTGTTATGTACCATTTCTGGTGTATCAGCACACTAGCTCCCTTAATTTGCTCTTGGAGTTCCCATGATAAATTATCTCAGCAGTGAATAACTTATCTTTATGAGCTTCATGGTTTTTGATTGGACTAGCTTCCATATTTTCCTCCTTCAAGTTTCTATAAGTTATCTCTACAAGTTTCACACCAGCAGCTATATACGAATGCTAGTGTATAAGTATGACTTATCTTTATATTTTACTTTATCAATGTTCACACCTACAGTATATAACTTATCTCCTTGAAGTTTCTTTGATAGTCAATCTCTCCTTATTGGACCACCATCTATATCTTAATTCCACCGCCTTTAAACTTGAGTTAGTGGATTTATGAACTCAGTCATATGTCATCCCATATGTCATCTTTAGTCTCTGATCATTTTAACTCCTGATGGACAGTCTCTGGTGCCGAGAAATTCATCCCTTGATGATGAGAAACCTATCACCTGATGTCGAGAAATCTATCCCTTGACGCCGAGAACTTATCTCCTGATGCCGAGAAATCTATCTCCTGTCGTTGAGAAATTATCCCCTAATGCTCACACATTGGTGATAGGTAAATGACTTTGGTTTTAGTCAACTCTTCTTAAGACTACTTCAATGTAATAGGAAGTCTTTGCCTTAGTTTCTGCAGCTTCAACATTAGTCTCTGATAGTACGAACTTTGTCTTCGACAAACTAAATTTTAGTCTCCGACAAACTAAATTTTAGTCTCCGACTCTTAGTCTCCAATAGAAAAAATTTTAGTCTTCAACTCTTAGTCTCTGATAGGCAAAAACTTAGTCTCCAAGAGACTAAATCTTAGTCTCTGATAGGAAAAAACTTAGTCTCCAAGAGGCTAATTCCTTAGCCTCTGAGAGGCTAAATCTTAGTCTCCGACTGACAAAAACTTAGTTTCTGATAAGATAATTTTGCTTGACCAAATTTGACTTTTGTTGAACTCTACAAATGCATTCTTATAGTCTCTGATATTTACCTGCAGTCTCTGATAGTAGTTTCTCATAGTGTACTACTGCAGGTACATGTACAATTACAAATTAAACAATTCTAAGTGTTTATACATATCATGAAATGCTATAATTTTTAATAGTTAGTATAAATTAAAGTACATTATATAATAATATAGTATATGTATAATATATATATATATATATATCACATTCATATATGTAAAGTAATTATAATCGAATATTAAAATATCACTAAATATAAATAATATAATAAATCTTATAAATCACATTTTAATATATTATAACATTAATATATAAATAATATTAATTTAATATTTGTATATTTTGTATGAATTTTATATATTATAATATATTATATATGAAAAACTATATAATAATTATAATATAATATAATATTTTATACTACAATAAAAATAATTATAATATATATGTTAATAGTTTATACTAATATATTAATTAATCATTATAATATTTTATTAATTGATTTAAATATAAATAAAATATTAGTTTTTATATTAGTATATATATATATATATATATATATATATACTAAAGTAGGATTATAGAATAGTATAAAATATGATAAAATAATGTTATAATTTCGAAACATGTGAATAGTGATTGTACAGATTTAAGCATACATTGTTTATAATTATTAAACGAACTTTAAAATAAAGATACTGATGCAACTTATAATATTTTCACTTTTCATTAAGATTCTCTCAATATAAGGAATAAAATTGAGTTTAGGGAAACATATGCGAGTGCTCTAAGTCGAGTCGAAGAAACAACAATATAAAGAGGGATGTCTTTATTTGGAAATTCAATTTGCGTTATTTGTAAAAAAAAAAAAAAACAATTTGAGGACTAGTAGTATATATATAAATTTTGGTATCATTTCTTAAAATATTTTTAGGAGATTACGTTTGAAAGAGGTTAGGGGACATATTTTCGTCCTAAAATGTTCCAAAATTAGATTTTAGAACTATAAAATTTGTAATTAACGATTTTATGATACTTAGTGAATTTTTGTCATTTAAATTTGTACAAGTTAGTTAGGGTTAATGGCCATTTTAATTCATTTCGTTTTGAAAGGTATTATGCTTAGTATTGGTGTCATAAAATTTTGTATAGCACTGATGTCAGTATTTGATGATATATCAATTTCAACACAAAATTACTCTCTTTATTTCACGATAACTGACATTTGACTTTTTTGCATGTGACTTTTGATGCATTTTTTTATATGTTAAATATTTTGTTAGCTCCCAAATGGAAAATACTAAAAGGGGGGTTGAATAGTAGTTTTTAAAATTTAAAAGTTAGCTTATAAAATCAAATTATAAAATTTCTTACTTATAAGAGATCTTGCTTATATTTTGAAAAGAACTAGCAGCGAAATGTTAGCAAATTACTCTTTAGTAAAAACATAATGGCTTAAGGTACCAACATCAATAAAATCATTGCTAAAAGAGTTTAGCAAGAACTAAGCAAAGAAAGGATAGAGGAATAAGCAGAGTAAATAATGAACAATAATGAAAAGAAAAGGGCAAGGAGATTTTTATAGTGGTTCGGTCTAGCGTACTCCACTCTTCTTCTCTTTTACTTGAGAAGGAATCCATTAAGAAACACATAGTTATAAAGAACGCAAAGTTCTTGCTTATGCTTAGTCATCTAGACCTTTCTTAGTCACACAAAAAAATAAATAGAAAATACAGTTGGATTGCTATCTTCTAAGTAGAGAACTCCTTTTTGAGCAGATAAGATAGTACTTGTTCAAGCTCTTGAAATATTTTTTGCTACGGTATTGAGTACGTCAGATGTCAGAGTACTTCTTAGTAGTTCACAATTCATAAATTTTATAAATGAAACCTTTTTCCCTTTAAAGTTAATACACAAAAACTAGAATAGTTGAAAAAAATCAGAAAAACTTTAATGAAATTAAAATGAATACACAAGCATTTAAGTTAAAATAGTTGTATTATAACTTGGTGTTTTTCTAAGAATCTATATAATCACATAGTGATTAACACATACAAATCTGTAATGAATTATAACATCTTTTTCTCACCCACTAGCTACTGATTTCTCTTTGAATATTTCTCTCAAGATCTATTACAAATCTTCTCTCTAGGATGTAAGTGTTGTTTTGGTGTAACAACTCTTTTTGTATATGTAGGAGATCAATTGTAGAATCCACGTGCTAGACGTGTTGCTTTTTCAACATAGTTGCAGTATGTCCCATCATTTTCCTTTAAGAGAAACGTGTCAGACTACTATTGGCTAGTGTTGCTTCTTTTTTATCCCTGATTTTTATGCTTTTATTGCTTGAGAGTTGTTATTGGACCACCATACTTCAAGGAATATCTTCCCAGTTATATCCCTTGCTTCTAGGCCAAGTATTAATAATTTGCATGTAAGTCCTGATAATGAGTGGACTAGGTTATAATCATCCCCTGATGACAAGCCTTGATGTTGACTTGATCAGTGCTATTGGATCCCCTAATGACAAACCCTAATGGAGACTTGATCAATGCTTCTGGATCCCTTGATGACAAGCCCTGAAGGAGATTTGATCATTGTTTAACATTCCCCTTGATGGTTCCCGTAACGAGTTTCTCCATTTATGATATCCACTGATATAGTGTTCGAAATTCTCTTGATGGGCTCCTCTGATGGGTTAGTCCTTCGATGTCATCCCCTGAGGGGTTACCCTGATGGGTTCCCCTGACGAGGTCGTTCCCCTGACACAGTATTTTAGGCTTCCCCTAATGGGTTTTTCCACTGATGCCTTATTCAAATACTTGCTCTTCTAATCATTGATGCTTGTCGGCTTTAACTGGAACTCTTGATGTGTGAAATACTTGAATGTTTAAGTAACATCAGACATCCCCTGACACTATCAAATCCTTTTCAAGTACTCGCTGATGACTTTCCTAGTGCACTTAAGCTCATCCCCTAATGATTGAGTTGTCCATCAGTAGATGCAAAACTTGTGCAAATATACTAAGGTTTATAGAATACCTTGAGTATTTACACATGCACATTTATTCCTTTATAACTGTATTATCATCATCAATATTTATATCTAACAATCTCCCCCTATTTATGTTTATTAGTTTGATAACCATAAATTTTAACTAATTTACTGACGATGATGTCAAAACTCAACTCTATTGACAATAAAGAATAAATGTATTTGAATAGGTACAAAAGAAAAACTATTTACAACTGTTTACTATTCTATTACAATATTTAAACTTTAGACTTCAGGATTCACCTTTTGTTGAGCAGAAATAAAGGAGAGCAGTTGTAGATTCCACGTGATAGATGTGCTACTTTTTCAATATAGCCGCAGTATGTCCCATCATTTTCCTTTAAGAGAAACGTGTCAGACTGCTATTGGCTAGTGTTGCTTCTTTTTTTTCCTTGATCTTTATGCATTTATTGCTTGAGAGTTGTTATTGGAACACCGTATTTCAAGGAATATCTTCTCTGTTATATTCCTTGCTTCTAGGCCAAGTATTAATGATTTGCATGTAAGTCCTGATAACGAGTGGACTAGGTTATAACCATCCCCTGATGACAAGCCCTGATGTTGACTTGATCAGTGCTATTGGATCCCTTGATGACAAGCCCTGATGTAGTCTTGATTAGTGCTTCACTATCCATTGATGACAAGCCCTGATTTTGACTTGATTAGTGCTTTTGGATCCCTTGATGACAATCCCTGATGGAGATTTGATTAATGTTTAGCATTCCCCTTGATGGTTCCTTGACGGGTTTTTCCATTTATGTTATCCCCTGATGCAGTATTCGAACTTCCCTTGATGGGCTCCCTTGATGGGTTAGTCCTTCGATGTCATCCCATGACGGGTTCTCTTGATAGGTTCCCCTGACGAGGTTATCCCCTAACGTAGTATTTTAGGCTTCCTCTGATGAGTTCCCTTGATGGGTTTTTCCACTGATGCCTTATTCAAATACTTGCTCTTCTAATCATTGACGCTTTTTGGCTTTAACTGGAATGCCTAATGTGTGAAATACTTGAATGTTTAAGTAACATTAGACATCCCCTGACACTATCAAGTCCTTTTTAAGTACTCCCTGATGACTTGCCTAGTGCAATTAAGCCCATCCCCTGATGACTGAGTTGTCCAGCAGTGGATGCAAAACTTGTGTAAATATACCAAGGTTTATAGAATACCTTGAGTATTTACAGATGCATATTTATTCCTTTATAATTGTTTATCATCATCAACATTTATATCTAACATATACATACTCCTCTAAAAATCTATTCGCTGGGAATTTGAAAATAGATCCAGTGGGAATTGTGCTCTGTTAACAATGACTTGTAACTTTACTGATGTGCTTTGCTTAGTTAATAAAGTAGCCGTTATTTTGTCGTGTAGTACTTTTTGAAAAACCTTCTAGAAGTTGATTAAATAAGGTAAAAGGTGAAGTCCTGTTGTGACGTAAAGTCTGCTTAGAACTTGGTTAAAGGTCTTATTGTATAGAGCCTGGCTTATTTTCATTCTAAGTAAGTCTGTCCTTAGAGTTTTCTTTGTAGCTTAACATCCTTCTTGATCAATGAGCAAAGTCTTCACTTGTAATGAAAATCCTTGCTTAACTAAATCTATTTATATCCTTCTAACAACTTGGATATTTTTCTAAATCCTTTTATATTAAATAAGCAAGGACTATATTACATTTTCAGTTCTTATAAAAGCAAATTCAATTAATCTTTATAAGTAAAGCTAATATAAATAGGAATGGAGTAACATATTTTATTTAATTCTAAAAATATTACTATTAAAAAAATATTAAATGAGGACTGGGAGAAACTCCCCTCACCTAAACTTTTTGTTATCAACACAAAAAAAATTTAACTAAATTAAAAATGTTTAACATATAAAACAATCACCTAAAGTTACGTGCAAAAAAAATCAAATGTTAGTCATTGTGAAATGGATAAAGTAATATATAGAGGATTTTTTGGTAGTAGAACATCACACTAAACAATTGAGATTCTGTTAGAGATAAATAATGATGATGATGTTTAGAGAATAATTGTGCATCTATAAATACTTAAGGTATTCTATAAACCTTAATATATCTGAACAAGTTTTGCATCCACTAATGAACAATTTGGTCATCAGGGGATGAACTACTCTACACTATTCAAGTCATCAGTGAAAACATCTAAAGGACATAATAGTATAGCAGAGAATGTCTAAAGTTACTTACAAGTATTTGAGTATTCCGCACATCAGACATTCTAGACGAAATTGACAAAGCTTCAGTGATTGAAACCAATCAGGGGATGACAATGGCAGACCAATCTGTTAGGGGGAATGCGTCAGGGCATGACATTGTCAAATCAACCCATCAGAGGAACGCGTCAGGGCATGACATTGTCAAATCAACCCATCAGGGGAACGCGTCAGGGCATGACATTGTCAAATCAACCCATCAGGGGAACGTGTCAGGGCATGACAATGGCAGGCCAACCTATTAGGGGAATCTATCAGGGCATAACAGTTGTTGGGTTTCCACAAATAAAATGCAACAAAATAAAAAAAAAAGAACGAAATCCTAACCCGAGGATTCATGCGAAACAATTTAATACAGATGGTTTAAGATTTTACTAATTAAACCTGCAGAATCCGAAGTTTTGATGAGGATGTTGAACGTCTCCAAATCTTTAATGCAGTCCAACTGGACGACGCCTCTACAGTATTCACACGAACACCCACGAATCGCCTCACGATCAGAAGCAAGGAGAATTGCAGTACTAGCTGTTGAATCTGTTTTTCTCTCTCTCTCTTAACTCTAGTCTCTCTCTAATGAGCGGCTAGGGTTTTAGAAAATGTATATGTCATAGAGAACAGTTGATATATCCTATATATAGCCATGTATAGAGTAATTCCAACCCCTAATCTAATTAGGAAAATAAAATCCGAATTTTATATTTATTATATATTTTAATCAAGTCTTACTTAATTAATATATATGTCAAATAAATATATATTCGTATTTTATTCCAAGGGACTCTAATATATATACATATTAAATACATATAATTTAAAGCCATGATTTAAATAAAATCAATCTCATTGATATATTAAAATCACTGACATTTAAATTATATCTCCTTAATGAATGTTCTTAGTGTGCAACCCTGTAGGTTATTATTACGTTGACAATAATTTTAAAATATATTATAAAATTATAAACAGTGAGTGATATCTAGTAATACATCACTATTACCCAAGTAATAATAAAGTCGTTGATTCGACGCAACCTTTTTCGTGACCAATGTTTCAATGTAATTTAATCCTTTTAACCTTGATATCTAAGATTAAATTCAAGGTATAGATGTGTCATCCTTTTCACAATTTAATCTCAGTTTTCTTGATCAATGAGTAGACTATATGAAATAAATCTTTATTTGAGCATGGTCATGCATTTCATAGTCTTACTCATTCAAGAGGCCTATAGATATCACCCCTAATTTATAGAAGGGTTAAATTCCATCTACATCATTCTCGTTTCTCACATAACTCATGATGCATCCAACAATCACCTTTATCATCCACCCAGTTAAAAGTGACTTTTGGCAATATCAAAACACATAATTCCTTATGTAGAAATGTCATGACTTCAGGTCGAAGGACCATTACATCATTGTCACTATGAGAATTACTTATGACACATAGCATAACACTCCATGTAGAATTCTCATGGTGGGTCTGTCCAGTACACTGTTCTCTAACATGGTACCTATGCATAAACTTAATATATGTCGTATATATTTATGACCAATGAGATGTGGTCATCAGTCAATCCACATACTAGTCTCTATGTATTATTGTTATCCCACTAACAATAATACTCGACTAGGGATATTTAAGAATAATGATATATACAACATACTTATATGATCTCATATTCAAGTCACATACTTGAATCCTTATAATTAATATCATTCTTCTAAGGACATTTTTAACATTTATATAACGCAATAAATAAAACATAATAAAAGAAATTATCATTTAATCAAAACATAACATAAATATAGTGTCACAATCATTACATAATTGGTCACTAGGGCATACACTCCAACAACAGTGACAAGGAACCCGTCAGGGGAAATGCTTAACACTGCTCAGTGGAAGCCATCAGTGGATGCTGTAAATCTTAACATCAGGGGATCAAAAAGCACTTGGGTAACTCTACAACACTAGATTAACTTGAGTGAAACATGAAGCACTGATCAAGTCTTAAACAGGATTTGTCATCAGGGGGATCCAGAAGCATTGATCAAGTCCAAAATCAGAGCCTGTTATCAGGGGATAGTTATCACTGCATACACTTGTCATCAGGTCTTACACGTAAATCATTGAAACTTGTCATAGAAGCAAGAGATATAATTGAAAAGATATTTCTTAAAGTTTGGTGATCCAATGACAACTCTCGATCATTAAATGCTCGAAGATTAGGGGATGAAAAAGAAGCAACAAAAGTCATTAGTAGTCTGACACATCATTCCAAAAGGACAACGATGTGACATATATGCGGCCAAGTTGAAAAAGCAGCACGTCTAAGCACGTGAGTTCAACAACTGATCTTCTATATATGCAAAAGAGTTCTCATTACAAAAAGAGGGATATCCAACGGATCAACCAACAGATAGAAGCACACAAACACTAGAGAGAAACTTTGTAATATATCTTGAGAGAAATATTCAAAGAAAATGAGAAGCTAGTGAGTGTGAATTTGAAGCTGTAATTTATTACAGATTGTAGCTGATTAATCACATTTGTGATTAAACAGATTTCCAGAAAAACATCAAGTTTTAATACAACAATTTTAACTTGAATACTTGTGTGTTTATCTTAATATTCACTATAGTTTTTCTGATCTTGTAACTATTTCTGACAGTGCTTAACAAGGTTTTTAAGAGCTAAACGTTTTGAGTGTTTGTATTCAACCCCCCCCCCCCCCCCCCCCACAAACACTTGAGCTTATTTAGTTCTAACAATTGGTATCAGAGCCAACTAGCAGATTACACTTGCTAGACGATCGTTGAAAATGGTTAACAAATTTGGAAATAGCAAAGTCCCCAAGTTGGAAAGGGGAAAGTACTTTTTCTGGAAACAAAGAATGATAGTTCATCTAATAGCAATCGATGATGAATACTTGCAAATTTTAGAAGAAGGCCCTCACGTTCCAAAGAAGCTCATTCCTTAAGAGGTTGTCAATGTAGTCAGTGTTCCAGAAAGATTAGTTCCAAAGACTACTAAAGAAATGACTCCAGAGGAAAGAGAGAAAGTAAAGAATGATCTAAAAGTCACAGGCATCCTATATAATGGTTTAGACGATGATACGCTAAAAAGTATCATGAATCTGACAACGTCTAAATCTATATGGGATACTATTCAGATCTTGTGTGATGGTACTGAGGATGTGAGGGAAAACAAACTGCAGTTGTTGATACAACAGTACGAGTGATTCACAATGAAAAATGGTGAAACACTCACTGAAATGTTTAACAGATTTAACAGGTTGGTAAATGTCCTGAGGATGTATGGGAAGAGCTATGCCAACAAAGACATCAATAGAAAATTCATGAGGGCACTTCCTATATCATGGGATCCAAAGACTACAGCCATCAGGGAATCCAAGGACATGAATTTCCTAGACTTGGATAGGCTCTATGGTACCCTAAAGACATATGAACTAGAAGTTCAACAAAGATCTGAAATGTCAGGGGATACCAAAAAGCTTAAATTTGTAGCCCTGATGGCTGTTAGAAAGAACAAAGTAGAAGCAAGACCAAGTGTCTTGATGAAGCAGCAGTCAGGGAATGTTGAAGAAAGTTTGGAAGAAGAAGAAGAAGAAGCTGACTTAAAGGAGACTGAGTATACTCCTGAAGAGTTAGAAGAATTGGATGAAACCATGGCCTTTCTAGCAAAAAGGTTTTCTAATCTGAAATTTCAAAAACCATCAGGGTCAAAAAGATTTTCAGCGAAGAAACCTAGTAGCACCAAAAGCTTAATCCACAACCATCATATGTTATAATTAGTTTAATCCACAACCATCATAAATAGAGTAAATTATTAACTTGTAAAATATTTAAATAAATTATTAAGAAAATATATATATATATATATATATATATATATAATTGAATTACTCATGAAATAAATTGAGTTGATTATTACTGTCTTTAAATTGTTAAATTTTAAAAAGTAATCATAATTTTTATCATCTTCTTCTCGAATCGAATCGAACACAAAACCAATTTTTAATCGAGCGAGCACAAATTAGATAACAACAGTTTGCTTCATCTATCCTCCATGTGAAGTAATGACTAATGCCTTAAATCTTTTTTAAGGTATTTTTAGGAATTATAACATTTGATGATGATGTATAAACACTTAGAATTGTTTAATTTGTAATTGTACATGTATCTGCAGTAGTGCACTATGAGAAACTACTATCAGAGACTGCAAGTAAGCATCAGAGACAACAAGGAATTCATTCGTAGAGTTCAACTGTGGCGGCCTTGAAAATTCCAGGCTGGGCTTCAGGTGCTGTCAGAAATTGTGTGACAGCTCCCAAAGATCTCATGCTGGACTTCGGGCATTGCTAGAAATTGACAACAGAAAAACATCTTGAAACAAGCATAAACATCATTGATTAAGAGAAATACAATCTCTATTACAAAACTTAACTCAAACATTCATAATATGGACTAAAGGTATATAACCTTCTATTACAGTTCCTTAAATATTTAGCAGCGGAAGTCTATAAATGAACCATCTGGCCTTATAATCGGAATATTTCCATGATGCCCTCTCACTTCACTTTCCCTTTAAAGGCCATCCATAGGAGCGCGATCAAGAAACTCTCACTATGCCATTTTCTCCTTTCCTTTATTAGGCGACTCAGCCTTCTTGACATAACTTGTAAATCATTTCATATTCATCCACATGAGCGATTTACGCTCAGCAAGTATATATTCATAAGCTGGGAAGTCCAAACAAGAAGAACAGTTGTTTCAAAAGGCTTTAATGTTTAATGAGGTTGGGCAAAACAATGCTGACACCTCCTGGTGATTAATAAACATGCAACTTTTAGGGTTCCCGAGTGATAACAAGGGGTTGACCCTTTACTTGAAATAAATCTTGAATCATTTATTTACACCTTTTCTTCATCAGATAGTGCATCATTAGATAGGCATACCAGTTGGTTAGCCTAATCATTTGACTTCATCATAATGGCCATAATCAACGCAGAAAGCATAGGTTTGCGAGGGTCTGATTACCAATGCCTCGGTTCCTCATTCCCTATCATCATGGGTTGGGGTGCCAGGTGCTCACACCCACTAGCCTTTAGTCACTCATATGGATATACTATGCAAGTATAAGATTATAAATAAAGCTTCTATATCCATATAGGACTTCCTTTGGCGTGCTAGCGAATTCAAAATAGCTAGCAACCGCCCAATAATACTTGGTTCAATATATAATATCTTTTCACGTACATCAGATCAATGAATTGTATGTTACTTATCCATGAAAAACATTGACTTGCATAAGAAGTAATATCAATCATTTACGTAAATTGAATCAATGATCTTACGTATTCAGTGAAAAAGGAGTAGAGTGAGTATATACTTGCCTTGGTCCTTAGCTAATTTTAATCTCAAAATACTGATGCATGAGAGGTTCTGTAAAACATGATTGTTGGTATAAAATGAGAAATCTATGTCTTAAAAATGAATTTGAATATGTACGTATATGATGATTTTGATGTCTGTCCATGCTCAGGGGATGGCCATCAGGGGGTAAGTCATCAGGGGACGGTCCACATGTCAGGGAACAAATTTGCATGTCAGGGAATAAAACTACTCGTCAGGGGATAGGCTACCCATCAGGGGTTAACTACTCGTCAGGGGATAGGCTACCCCTCAGGGGATAGGCTACCTGTCAGGGGATAAACTACCCCTCAGGGGATAATCCTCTGTTAAGGGGTAGTTATCAGGGAATAACTTTACTCGTCAGGAGATGGTCATAAGAGGATAATTTTGTTCATCGCCAAACTTGTCGGTAATTTATTTAACTATTGCCAAACTCTTTTGGTTGTCGCCAAACTCATAGCCAACTATTTAGCCAGCGCCAAACTCAGTGCCAATTGTTTCGCTAGCGCCAAACTCATCAGAGACTAATATTGATACTCATCAGAGACTAAAATTATTAGTCATCAGAGACTAACATGTTTTCTCATCAGAGACTAACATGTTTTCTCATCAGAGACTAAGTTAGAACTTATCTCTGCTATGATGGGAGACCTTTCATAGATCATGGATGTTGCCTAATAATGAACAAACCTAACTTAGGGTACATCATCGTCTTATCTGTTGTGTGTATTATTTCTTTACATAATACACACACATACACATGCAAAAGAATACTGCCGTAACTTTTGAAGCTTTATTCTTTTTTGGACACTTAGCATGCTCAACTAATATTCTTAGATGTTATGCATGAGAAAACGAAACAGAGCAGAGTAGAGTATATGATCATAAAGCTCTTACCTCTTCGTCTTTTAAGGAAGGAATTAAAAGCTTGGTTGTTTTAAAAAGACAGTTGCTCGAGAGAAAAAACTTGAAATTTATGAATATGGTGGGTTAAAGAAAAGTTCTAGGAGAGAAGTTTTTAGAAAAAAGAATAGAATTTTATCTCAGAATGAGGTATTTATAGTGTTCATGAAATGATTAGAGCAGTAGACTAAGATTATGCTTTGAGATAAAGTGATTGGTCAGTTTGGTCGGTAAAATGGCTGCTCATCATAACATCTTAATAGCTGGTAAAATACTAAGTAGTTGTTGTCTTATATGCATTTAACCTTAATCAACTGTTGTCACATAAAAAACTTATTAATCAAATGACAACGCACGTACTCATCAGATTATTACGTAATCCTTCCATCTTTTTCCAAGCTGATTAACTTAATCTTATATTTATATTCTTTTAAGGAAATTATCATCATTAGCATAGACATCACATAAAAAATATACTCCCTTTCAAGATATATATTAATTATTCACATCGATAGGGAATTAATCCTTTTTACAAAATATGAATGAATAAATCATCCATAGACTAATTTATTTTCGGGTTGTCACATCAACAAAAGTCAAAGTTGGTTAAGCAAAATAAACCTATCGGAGACTAAGTTTTTGTTCATTGGAGACTAAGTTTTTGTTCATCAGAGACTAAGTTTTTGTTCATCGGAGGCTAAGTTTTTGTTCACCAAAGACTAAGTTTTTGTTGAACAGAGACTAAGTCTTTCAAAGACCAAGTGTTTGTTCATTGGAGACTAATGTTGAAGCTACCAAAGACTAAGGCAAAGACACTCCAATGAATTGAAGTAGCCTTGAGAAAATTTGACCGTCGCCAAAGTTATCCACCGATGAGTTATCCTTTGACAGTTAAAATTATCCACCGATGAGTTTGGCATTGGCTAAATAGTTCGGCGATGAGTTTGGCGACAACCAAGTAACTTTGGCAGTAGTCAAATAGATTAACGACGAGTTTGAAGACAACCAAGTGACTTTGGCAATAGTCAAATAGATTACTGACGGGTTTGGAGATGAACAAAGGTATCCCTTGATGGCCAAGAGTTATCCACTGATGGTTGGGAGCTAGTCCCTGATGACCAAGAATTATCCCCTAATGGCCAAGAGTTATCCACTAATGGTCGAGGGCTATCACCCGATGACTAAGAATTATCCCCTGCTGGTCGAAAGCTATCACCTGATGGCCGAGACCTTATCCCTTGACAAGTATAATCTATCCCCTGATGCCTGGATAAATTATCCCTTGACGATTAATAAATTCATCCTCTGATGCACAGTAACCAACGTAACCATTTTAAGAATATACAACACCATCATATGCATTCAAGAATTAATAGATATAAACTAAAAATTTCTTTGTAAGAAACACAATTTAATAGACATAACTGTAATTCTAACTCTTGATCATTTATGGATCAAAAAACAGATCTCGCCAAAGTTACCAGAGACTAAGACAAAGACACTCTAATGCAATGAAGTAGCCTTGAGAAGATTTGTCCGCCAAAGTTATTTGGCTAATGCCAAACTCAATGCCAAAGTCATTTTGACTATTGCCAAAGTCATTTGCCTATCGCCAAAGTCGTCGGACAAATCAACAAAATCATCCAAATCCAAAAGACTATCGCCAAAGTCATTGGGAAATTCTCTATCACTGAAGTCAAGTGAAGTCTGTCAGGGGATAAATATCCACTGATGAACAAAATTGGTCGTCAGGGGATAAATATCCATTGATGAACAAAATAGCTGTTAGGTTTTATAACATTTGATGATGATTGTAATCGGAATACTTAGATATACAAATGTACAGTTAGTGCTAATCTATAGCACTTAAAGTTTTGTAGCTGATAGTTTACTCTCTGATTCATGTAATTTGTTTTTATATAAGAGTAAATTAATTTGTATGTAAGTGTGACAACCCCAAAATCCCTCACTGGATCAGGGCTTCGTCAAAAGAAGGAAAAGATAACCACACATCCATTCGTATAATAAATACTGGAAAAAAGGCAATATTAAAGAATTATGACAACCCAAGATATTACATATTCAACGGAAGCTATTCTATCTGTATACTATAATACAAAACATCACTTCTCAGATCATCTTCCTTTCTTCCCTCCTTATTGGCACTATTATTGGCACTACAAAGGGCTAGCCAACCTCAGTAACCAATCATCCTCGCCTTTTCCTTGTCAAAGGGCTCAACCTTTATATTCTGCCCTACAAGACATTAAAATTCAACAAGAATGAGCAATTTACGCCTAACAAGTATATAAACGATTTGGGAAAACAAATCTGGAATGTTTCAAAGAATTCAATTTTGCTAAGAGGCTTGGTGAATCAATACTAATGCCTCAGAGATCTTTAAGAATCTTTAGGATTACTGATGATAAACAATTGTGTAATCCTTCTTAAAACAAAGCATAACTTCCTTGAAGTAAATAAAATGTCCATCGGGGGCTAAAACCGTTGGATCTACTAACCATACGGTATACAACTGGCTAACTGTGTTCGCATGATTCCTCCTTGTGTGAGCGTACGTAGTTACATAAAATTCCTCTAGGTCAGGTGAAGAACAAATCAGCACCTTTCCTTTCCTCTAGCCATCTATGTGGCATAACCCATTTAAGGGACATAACATTCTCATTTACTGCACAGATATAATATTGAAAAATAGCTGATAGAGCAAAGCTTCTTTATATCCATGCACTTTCATTCATATCATGCTAGCAGAAATTAAAGCATAGCATTATGATTCACAAGGAAATTAAATATAAAAGTCATAACTTTGTACGCATGTCGAATCAATTGATCATGCGCTTAACTGAAATAAGCATAAGAGTGATAATATACTTGCATCAACTTGTAATGAACATAAGATTGTGAATATACTTGCATCAACTTGCAATGAACATAAGATTGTGAATATACTTGCATCAACTTGCAATGAACATAAGATTGTGAATATACTTGCCTCGATCCTTTGCACAAAATCAAACTCAAATTACTCGTGAGTGAAGATTCTATAAATTATGCAAGTAATATTTTAATACCTTAATAAGAATTTATGAAAGAAAATGTATATATGATGTCCTTAGACTTTATTGTTTTAAAGAATAACATCATAAAATAATTTTAAAAAAATAATGTTTTATAGTCTTGATAACAGACTATGCATCGGGGAATAATTTTCTCATTATCAAACTCGTCAGGGACTGATATCCTTAGCCATCAAAGACTAACATATTTTTTGCCTATCAGAGACTAGGAAATTCCTCCATCGGAGACTAAGAAATTTTTCTTGTCAGAGACTACGGATGACGTCATCGGGGACTAACCTTAGCCTGTCGGAGACTAAGGCTGACGTCATCAAAGACTGATGACATCATCTTAACTCATCGGGGACTAAGGGTGACGCCATGATCAGAGACTAACAACATCTCATCAGAGACTAACAATATCTCATCAGAGACTAAGAATTATCTCGTCAGAGACTAAGAATATCTCATCAGAGACTAA
>CM025782.1:11674255-11703014 GCA_014636745.2 Centella asiatica
TTGAAAAGAGTGGAAGTAAAAGATTGAATATAGGATTCATGACCAAGGCACAATTAAACAAGAAATTGGAAAATCTTACTTAGCCTAAGGTTAAAAAGTCAGTAGAGTCTAGCAGTGGAAAAAGGAATATGAATGGAAAAATAGGCATCAATAAATATACTAATTATGCTAGAATGTCTGATGCTCCTAGAAAAACATGTCACATATGTGGAAATCCCAATCACATAGCTATACATTGTAGGAATAAAAATAGAATTCCTATGGTAGAGACTCCATCATCAAAGATAAACAAAGAAAAATTACCTGTAAAAAGGTCTAACCATCTATGCAATAATTGTGAAAATGCTAAACTTGACAGTCTCTCACCTTCAAGAAGCAAGACTATTGATTATCCAATAAAAGTTAAAAATTCTAAAACACAATCAACTCCATCTGACTCAAGTCTTGGTTCTAAAATTAGTGAGAAAGGACCCAAGAAAATCTGGGTCCCAAAAATTTCTAACTAGTTATTCTTACTGTGCAGGGCAAAAAGAAAAATTCATGGTTCTTGGACAGTGGATGTTCAAAACTTATGATAGGAGACAAGTCCCTGCTTAAACAGTATGAAGAAAAGAGTGGCCCTAGGGTAACTTTTGGAGATGACAACAAAGGTCATACAAAGGGCTATGGCAATGTTAAGCATGGTGATGTCATCTTCACTGAAGTATCAGTAGTTGATGGCTTCAAGCATAATCTGTTAAGTGTAAGTCAACTATGTGATAAAGGATTCTATGTCACCTTCAAAGAAGATCAGTGTCAGGTGTGTGATAAGGAATCTGGAAATGTGATATTGACAGGGAAATGAAAAGGAAATTTGTACACTGCAAATCTAATTTCTTCCACTGATCAAGTCACATGCCTTTATAGCAAAGCCTCAGCTAATGAAAGCTGGTTTTGGCACAAGAAGCTCTCCCGCTTAAACTTCAAAAACATCAACAATTTGGTGAGAAAAGGTTTAGTAGTTGGCATTCCTCAATTGGAATTTACACAAGAAGGGTTGTGTGATTCTTGCTAGGAAGGAAAATAAAGAAGTGTGTAATTCAAGAGCAAACCAGCAACATCAATCACTGACCCTTTATAGTTATTACATATGGACTTATTTGGTCAAGTGAATGTGATGTAAATATTAAAAAACAAATATGCTTTGGTTATACTGGATGATCACACAAGGTATACTTGGGTAAAATACCTTCACTCAAAAGATGAAGCTGCTCAGTGAATTATTGATCATATCAAGAAAATAAAAACTGAGTCAGGAAAAACAATAAGGGTTATAAGGAGTGATAGAGGAACAGAATTCAAAAATTCTCATGTAAATGAATTCTGCACTGAAAAGGGATATCTGATCAATTCTCAACTCCAAGAACTCCTCAACAAAATGGAGTTGTTGAAAGAAACAATAGAACCCTTATTGAAATAGCAAGGACAATGTTACAAGAGTCAAAGCTTCCAACCTATTTCTGGGAAGAAGCAATTAATACTGCTTGCTTTACACGGAATAGATCTTTGATCAATAAGACTTACAACAAAACACCCTATGGGTTAATGATTGGGAGACAACCAACTCTCAAGTTTCTGCATGTGTTTGGTTGTAAGTGTTTTGTGTTGAGAGATTCATCAGAAACAAGAGGAATATTTGATAGCAAATCTGATGAAGCAATTTTCTTAGGTTACTCTCTATCAAGCAAGGCATATAGAGTATATAATCTAAGAACAAAGGTCATTATGGAATCCATTCAAGTTGTTTTTGATGATAGCAAGATTCCAGGAATGATTGGACAAGGATTGCATGAACCTCTCAGATTTGAAAATGAATTGGATGCATGGATGAATTCATCAGAGACTGAAGAATTACTCCTAGATGACTATGTTCCTTCGATTCGTGAGGGAGAGTTAACTGTTGTGCATGAAGTACCAAGGATTAATATTACATCAGAAACTAGAGTAGTAGCATATGATGAAACACAAAGGACTGGTAATACAAGTGCACAATCAGAGACTAATGAAACACAGAGACTACTAAAGTAAACAGTCAAGATGAGACAAATAGTTCAGGGGGAGCTAATAATGAAGAACTGGTTTAGGGGGAGCAGTCTCTGATCCAACAACTAGATTGGACAATGTCAATCTAGAAAATGAAGCCTCGTTGTCAAGATTAAATCTGCCTCTTGCAAGACCTTGGTTGAGAGATCATACACCAGATTTAATTATTGGAGATTTAGAGGAAGGAGTCAAGACAAGAAGTGCAACACAAAATGAGTGTCTTTATCTCAGTTTTCTGTCAAAAATTGAGCCAAAGAAAATTGAAGAAGCACTTCAAGATCCTGACTGGGTAATAGCCATACAGTAAGAATTAAAGCAATTCACAAGAAATAAAGTCTGGAGATTGGTGCCCAAACCAAGGAATAGATCAATAGTTGGTGTCAAGTGGGTTTTCAGAAACAAATTAGATGAAGCTGGTACAATAACATGGAATAAAGCAAGATTGGTAGCAAAGGGTTATTCTCAAGAAGAAGGAATTGACTATGAAGAAACCTTTGCACCAGTTGTAAGACTTGAAGCAATAAGGATTTTCATGGCATATGCAGCCTATAAAAACTTCAAGGTGTACTAGATGGATGTCAAAAGTGATTTCTTTAATGGAAAGTTGGAAGAAGAGGTCTATGTTGAACAACCACCAGGTTTTGTAGATTCCAAGTTTCCAAATCATGTCTACAGGTTAGATAAATCACTTTATGGCTTAAAACAAGCACCCAGGGCCTGGTATGATACATTATCTCAATTTTTAATTGAAAATAAATTTGTTAGAGGTATCATAGATAAAACACTCTTTTATAGAAAACAAGGTTATGATTTAATACTTGTGCAAATATATGTGGATGATATCATATTTGGTTCTACAAATGAAAAACTATGTGAAAGATTTTCAAAATTAATGCAGTCTAGATATGAAATGAGTATGGTGGGTGAGTTAACATTTTTCTTAGAACTACAGATAAAACAGTCAACTGATGGAATCTTTATTAGTCAGTCAAAGTACATCAAGGACTTACTAAGAATATATGATCTAGTTGACTGTGTATCTGCAAAAACACCCATGGCTATAGCCACTAAGCTAGATAAGGATGCTAAGGGAAAGAAAGTTGATATAACTAGCTATAGGGGCATGATAGGCTCACTTTTATATCTGACTGCAAGTAGACCTGATATAATGTTTGCCACATGTCTATATGCAAGATTTGAAGCTGATCCAAAAGAGTCACATTTAATTGTTGTTAAAAGAATACTCAAATATCTAAAGGGTACCCCAAACCTTAGGTTATGGTATCCTAAAGAATCTGATTTTAAACTAATTGGTTATTCAGATGCTGACTATATAGGATGTAAGCTTGACAGAAAAAGCACAAGTGGAAGCTGCCAATTTCTTGGAGGTAAACTTGTTTCTTGGTTTAGCAAGAAACAAAATTATGTGTCATCCTCAACGGCTGGAGCTGAATACATTGCAGCTGGGAGTTGCTGTGCTCAGATCCTGTGGATCAAAAATCAACTCCTAGACTATGGTATGTCTCTATCCAAGATTCCTATTTTTTGTGATAACACAAGTGCCATAGAAATAACTGAAAATCCAGTACAACATTCAAGAACAAAACATATAGATATAAGTTATCACTTCATTAGAGAACATGTTAGTGAAGGAACCATTGAATTGCACTGGGTTACAACAGATAAGCAATTTGCTGACATATTCACAAAGCCTTTAGATGAACCTACATTCACAAGGTTAGTCTATGAATTAGGTATGTTGAATTATGCTTCTAAAAATTTAGTAAAACCTTAGAAAGCAAGTTTTTTAAAGTAATAAGAAGCTAGAATTTAATTTCTAGATTGAAGCTGTTATTGAAGGACAGAGTTTTAGAAGCTAGAATTTAATTTCTGGATGTAACTGTTATAAACAAACATAATCTTTGTAGCTAATAATCATTTCATTGATTGTTGGATAACTAAGGAAATACAAATGAAGCAGAGACTAGCTTTAATTTAGTCTCTGAAGAAATTTGAGTGAGAGACTAAAATTAGTCCCTGATAGTTGTTTTTAATTAGTCTCTGACTAGTTAAAAATAACCTATCGGAGACTAGTTAAAATTAGTCTCTAATAGTTGTTTTTAATTAGTCTTTGACTAGTTAAAAATAACCTATCAGAGACTAGTTAAAATTAGTCCCTGATAGTTGTTTTTAATTAGTCTCTAACTAGTTAAAAATAACTTATCCGAGACTAGCTAATATTAGTCTCTGATGAGTGAACACAACAGAGACTAGGGCAATCTCTGATAAGGGGTAAATTGATAGTTACCCATATACCCACGATCAAAAACCATTCACTATCTTTGGAATTACAAACGTTTCTAATACTTTATTCAAACTCAAATTAAACACAACTGCAATTTCACTCACACAAAGAACTTTCTCTCTAATATCTGTGTGATTTAACCTCTTTGAAAAGAATCTCTTCAAGCTTTTCACAGATATCAACAATGGCATCCAAGACAGTGTGTTTCAAGTTTGATGACTTCGACTTCATCAAAACCAACCATACTGGAGTCTCTGACAAGAATGAGTTCGAAGCACAGTATCACCCTTTTGTAGATTTTCTACAAACATCTTCTCTGTCATATGCCATTTATGAAACTCCTACTCAAGCCACTGAAATCATCACAGCTATATGGTCCATTGCTGAAATTCAGGATGAGAGTGATGACTCTCCTGTGGTAAACTTTAGTTATGATAATATTATTTATACTATTGATCATGCTGTAGTCAATAATGCTTTGCACTTACCTGTACATGATGCATATGACCAAACTGCCTCTGATGAGGAAATTCTAGAAATGTTTCATAATCTACACTACGATACATATATTGCATTAGTAGGATCCATATCTATACCTCACCTTAGGTAGGAGTGGTCATTATTTTTCGATATTATCACTAAAGCATTCACGTCTAAATGCAGTGGTTATGATGTCATCACTACACTTACTCAACAGCTTGCACATAGTGTTTTATATAATAGGTACATAAATTTAGGGTTGTTAATTCTGCATAACTTGATCGCTAAATTTAAAACTAGTGATAAAAATAATATATATTATGCTAGGTTTTTGATGATGATTGCAAATTATCTGATTCCTAACCTATATATTACTAGTATGCAAATTGTGCCATCTGTTATGCAAAGTAAACGAATATTCACTGATGTAAAGAAGAAAGCAGCAAGGTAAAGGTTCCTCTTTCATTTCCTCTTATCATGAGATTAAATCTCATTGATAGATTTCCACACCTTTACAATTCATCATATTTTGAGGATCTTGAGCAACAAACCAGAAACCCTGTTGATCCTCCAACACCTTCTTCACAACAACAATCTGCAGCCCCCTCCACAGTTTCTCAAAAGATTGTGGTTGTAAAAACAAAGAAAGCCACAAAGTTACCCATTAAACAAAAAACAATAGAGGGTGACAATGAGGCTGAGGGAGATAAGGAGACTGAGTTGGCTACTCAGAAAAAGAAGAAAGTGATAACCTTAAGCCAAAAACAATCCATTGCCTCTCAAAAGGCTTTGGAGGTTAAAAGGAAAAATAGTACTCTGTTATTATCCTCCCAAAAGGATGCTAACATTGAAGAAAGTTCCCAACTAGGAACACCAAGTACAGAGTCTGCACAATCCCCTGTACATACAATGGGGCAAGCCCAGAGAGAGACAAGATCAAAAAAAAAAGAGTGACACAATGAATGCACACACAGAGTCTCATTCACTTGATGCTCCTCAAATTTCTATTCTTGAGGAGCAACCAACACTCCAATTTGTACATTCCCCTACCTCTTCTCTTATTCTTGATTCTTTAGAACTTGATAATTCAAATCTTCTTGATTTTTTCCAAGAAGAGCCAACACTCCAAGAGATTGACACACAAGAACCACTTGTTCAAAGTACAAGTGCAGTCAGTTCTCTAATACATTCCTTGGAGAGATCCCTAACCACAGAAATACAAAGGGAACCCCCTTTCCTTGGCATCACAACTAATTCTTCTTGAAGCCCCTCTTCTGTAGGACAGAGTGTTCATATCCAAATGAGTGAGGATGTGAGAATAATTAGTGAGAGTCAGTCTCCTTATCTGGAAAAAGGAGAGATTATCCAAATAAATGAGAGTCAAGTTTTAGACAGTTTGGAAAAAGGAGAGGAAAAGCAGTTGGATGCCCAACTCTAGGAAAAAGGTGAGGGAGTGAGCAAGGATGAGATCCTTGAACAAAAGAAAAGACAGAAAAATTTATTCTCAGCAGGAGATTTTTTCCAACCTATTGCACCCTCCACCTCAAATGAAGCTCCAGTTTCCTCTGCTCCAACACAAACTACTCCATCAGAAGAAAATGAAGGCAGCTCATATCCAGGGGATGCAACATTAAAAACATTAGCAGAAATATCCAATACTGATTTTGAACTCTTATATAGTCTACAACAACATCAAGATCACATATCAACATTGAAGACACGAGTTGTAGATGAACTTGAGCAAGTTGAGATTGAAGAAGAAAATGTAGATGCTTGGCTGGATGCAAGCTATACAAATTCTTTAGATGAAGCAGTTGCCCAACTAAGGCAGGATTATTTGACAAATTTGGGCTCTGGTGCAGTCTCTGAGGACGTGATCAAGATTGATAAGAAACATACGAAGTTCTAGCACTTCCTGATCACGGGTCTCAAGGCTGCACTCCAACATGTTGAAGAGAAGATGGACCTGAAAACTGATAAAATTAGAAGATTCTATGAAGGACACCTTCCCCGGAAGATGCTGAATTCAATTGATTCAAGATTAAAGGAGTAGTTATCCACCGAAAGGCGACTTCAAGCATTGGAATCCAATGTCCAGTCCATCATGGCAAAACAAGATAAATTTGATCATGCTCTTCAACATCTCACCCATCTGCTTGAAACGTCAATACCAGCACTGGCTACTACTTCCTCCAAACTTTTAGATTCTGATGCCAAAAAGGGGGAGAGTAGTTGGTCTAAATCAAAAGAAGCAGTGGCTAAGAAGACAAGCTATGCTAGCTTGATGGCTGAATTTACAAGAATTCAAGATGCCAAGAAAGACCTTGATTTAGCCATCAAGTCAAGCATAGCTATAATTACAACTACAACAACATCAACAACAACACCACCACCACAAATAACAACCACAACAACAATAGCTCCTCCTTCTACTACAAACGCCCCAAGTACCAGACAAGACAAAGGAAAGGGCATTCTGGTTGAGGATTCAAAGAAGACACAAACTACTCAACCAGGACAACCTAAGTTATTAGGGGACGCCATGAAGACTACTCACTTTTCCACTCCAATTGAATTAATAGTGGATGAGAAAGTAGAGTTAGTTTATCCTCAGGAGCAGAAATTAATTGAAGCTGATGCATTACTTGCTTAGAAATTGCAAGAGGAGGAGGAAATGGCTGCAGCAAGAGAGGATGAGGAAGCTAAGAAAAAAGCCTTGACTGTGAAAAGGATAAAAGCTCAAAAGTCTACAAAGACTAAAAGGAGGAATAAGGAGATTGAGCAGGCTGAAAAAAAGGCCAGGAGGAAGCCATTGATGAATGAGCCTACAAAAAGAACTGAAACTGCTTTGGTAACTGTGCCTGAATCAAAAGAATCAGAATTAGTTCCAAGTAGTACAATTTCCAGGATTAGGGTAGCTAACACTTCTAAGATAAAGGAAGTCTTTAAAAAGAGTGTTGAGTCTATCAGTGTTGAAAAGGATAAAAAGGACAAAGAATATCTCAAAGTCATTCAGAAAGGTGGAGAGATTCTGAGTCTTGTTATGCCAAGCCTAGAAATGAGGTCATTCAAAGATATGGAATGGTTGTTGTCTGTGGTTTCTGAAAGTTCTGTGCCAAACCTGGAATTTAGAAGGCAAATTAAGGAGAAGCTTGCAGAAATGAATAAGAGAATCAAGCTGCCAAGAGTAACTATACCTCCACTTCCATATGGGTTATGGTTTGAAACTTTTCATCAGGATGTAGTTTTCTTTGACTATGAGAAACAGATCAAGATAGTAAAGCTAGGTGAACTTAAAGGATTCATTGCTATGCTTAAAGATTCATCAGATGAAGATGAGATCAAGTTCAGAAAGCTGCTGGAAGAAAGAGTCAAAGAAATCAGTAAAACGAAAGGTTGAAATTGTTGATTATTAATTGTTGGTTGTTTATTATTGAAGCCAGACTTATAGGATTTAAACTTAAGTCCTGATGAAGCTGAGTTTAAGATCAAGATCTTAATTCAGGCACATTTGTAATTAGCATTTTTTTTAAAAAAATTTTTGATTATAAGTTATTCTTGTAATTTTTGAGTTTTGACATCATCATCAACCTTGCTTTATGTTTATCACTTTGATAATCATAAATTGGGGGAGATTGTTAGGTTTTATAACATTTGATGATGATTGTAATCGGAATACTTAGATATACAAATGTACAGTTAGTGCTAATCTATAGCACTTAAAGTTTTGTAGCTGATAGTTTACTCTCTGATTCATGTAATTTGTTTTTATATGAGAGTAAATTAATTTGTATTGTAAGAGACTATCATAATTGTAACAGAGAATTCAACAAGTCAGAGACTGTGTTTAGTCTATCGAAGACTAAAGAAAGTGTTCATCAGAGACTACAGTTTAAAGCATCGCAGACTAATCTTAAGTCATCAGAGACTAAGCGTAAGGCATCAGAAACTAAGATTAAGGCATCAAAGACTAAACTTAAGCTGTCAGAGACTAAACATAGTTGATCAAAGACTAAGTTGAAACATTCAGAGACTAAGGTAATAATTAATCTCTGATACAGGACAAACTTCTAATTGGATTAGAAGTCATCTTCGACATGATCATTGAAGATATATTGAAGAAGAAGCTGGTTAGGAAACTAACTAGAGAGAAGCTATTCCAATTAAAGATAAAAAAATATATGTTGAATAGGATTAGAAGCTGAATTATGATTTAGATTTGGAAGCTGTAATTACTTTTACAGAGTTGTATTAGAAGTTGTATGTTCATAAAGATTTATATATAGAGTACAGGTTTTTGAAGCTAACAATCAATTTGTGATTGTTAGAATTTGTAATCAATTGTTCATCAATAAAAGCAATTGTTTATAAATTTATTCTTGTTCTTGTTCTTTAATTTCTGCAAGTAGTAATACTTTGAAGAATTTGAAAAGATTTCAAGAACTTGTATTTAACCCCCCCCCCCCCCCCTACAAGTTCTAGGCTATTTCACTGGGACAACAATTAGTATCAGAGCCTAATTAATTGATATATTTCAATTAACAAGATCCAGAGATGGCCAATGATGAAGGAAGCAGCAGCATAATGGCATATGCAGGAAATCGTGATGGTGGAACCAGAATTCCAGTTTTAAAAAGATTTCAAGAACCTGTATTCAACTTCCCCCGCCTTCTACAAGGCTATTTCACTTGGACAATAACAGCCCATCAGGGGATAAAATGATTAGAGACTAAAGATGACATATGAGATGACACATAACTGAGTTCACAAATCCACTAACTCAAGCCTAAAGGCGGTGTAATTAAAATAGAAATGGTGGTCCAATAAGGAGAGATTGGCTAAAAAAGAAGCTTCAAGGAGATAAGCTATACACTGCAGATGTGAACACTGATATGAAGATAAGACATATTTATACATTAGCATGTGTATATAGATGCTTGTGTGAAAATTGTATAGATAACTTATAGAAACTTGAAGGAAGAAAATATAGAAGCTGGTCTAATCAAAAACCAGGAATCTCATTCACTGTAGAGATAACTTATCATGGGAACTCCAAGAAGAAAATAAGGGAGCTGGTGTGCTGATACACTAGAGATGTACATAACAGGTTGTTAGATATAAATGATGATGATGATGTTTTTGAGAATAAATGTGCAACTGTAAATACTAAAGGTGTTCTATAAACCTTAGTATATCTACACAAGTTTTTCATCCACTTATGGTCGACTTAGTCATTAGGGGATGAACTGCACTGCACTGGGCGGGTCATCAGTGTTTACTTGAACGGACTAGGTAGTGTCAAGGGATGGCTGTTGTTACTTAAAAAGATAAATATTTCGCACAACACACGTTCTAAGTAAAGCCAACAAAGTATTGATGATCAAAATGATAAGTAGTTTTAAGAGGCATCAGTAAGAAGAACCCATCAGGGAAGCCTAAAAATATTGTATCAAGGCAGTGACACCATCAGGGGAACCCATCAGGCGATGACTTCGTCAGGGGAACCCATCAAGGGAACCCGTCAGGCGATGACTTTGTTAGGGGAAGCCATCAGGTGATGATTTCGTTAAGGGAACCCGTCAGGTGATGACGTCGTTAGGGGAAGCTGTTAGGGGAACTCATCAGGGGATGACCTAGTCAGGGGAAGCCATTAGGGGATGACCTCGTCAGGGGAACCTATTAGGGGAAACACTCTTGTATTCTCACGTTGCCTACAACATACCTCCCGATGAGTTTGGTGATGATTGAGTAAGAGTTTGGCGATAGCTTACCTCGCAATGAGTTTGACAATAGTCATTTCTATTCACTGGCGACGAGTTTGGCGATGGGTAAAAAGTGACTTTTGGCGATAGTAATTTTTATCCAATGATGAAGAGTTTGGCAATAGTTAACACTGACTTTGACGATAGTCTTGTTTATCCACTGACTATGCATTTGGTGATGAATTAACTTGCCCGACGAGTTTGGCGATGACTAAGATTGCCCGACAAGTTTGGTGATGACAAAAGATCACTCATTAGTGGAACCTTTCGGTGGATAACAAGCTGATCATAACATCAATGGATAAATGAAGCACTGATCAAGTCTCCATCAGGGCTTGACATCGGTGGACAAAGAAACACTGATCAAATTGCTTTCAGTAACTTGTCATCAGTGTATCTAGAAGCACTGATCAAGTCAACATCAGGGCTTGGCATCCGTGGATCATTATGACCTAATTCACACGTCATTAGGACTAACATGCAAATCATTGATACTTGGCATGGAAACAAGGGTATAACTGGAAAGATATTCCTTGAAGTTTGGTTAACCAATATCAACTCTCGGGCATTAATTACATGCAGATCAGGGGATGAAAAAGAAGCAACAAAAGTAAACAGCAATCTGACATACCACTCCTAAAGGACGTTGATGTGACAGAACTGTGGCTGAAGTTGAAACTTGAAGCATGTCTAACACATGGTTTCAGCAACTAATCTGCTATACATACAGGAAGAGTTGTTACACGGAAAACTAAGGCGAAGAAACAAGAAGCCACATAAAAAACACTAGAATGAAGCTTTGTAATAAATCTACATAGAGATATTCAAAGAAAATAAGAAGCTAGTGAGTGGAAAAAGAAGCTGTAATTTTATTACAGATAAGCTGTAACTCGTTATAGAAATTGTAGCTATTTAATCATGTTTGTGATTAAATAGATTTCCAGAAAAACACCAAGTTTTAATACAACTATTTTAACTTAAATACTTATGTGTTCATTTTAAATTCATTATAGTTTTTCCGATCTTGTAGTTATTTCTGGTCGTGCTTAAAAAGTTTTTAAAGAGCAAAAAGTTTGTGATGTTTGTATTCCCCCCCCCCCCCCCCCCCCCCACAAACACCTGAGCTTATTTTGTTCTAACAATTGGTATCAGAGCCTACCAGTCGATTACACTTGCTAAAAGATCTTGATCTATGGCCAACAAAGCTAGAAATAGTAAAGTCCCCATGTTAGAAAGGGGAAAGTACTTCTTCTGGAGACAATGCATGATAGTTCATCTTAGAGCAATCGATGATGAATACCTACAGATTCTAGAAGAAGGCCCTCATGTGCCAAACAAGCTCATTCCTCAGGAGGTTGTCAGTGGAGTTAGTGTTCCAGAAAGATTAGTTCCAAAGACTACTAAAGAGATGACTCCAGAGGAAAGAGAGAATGTGAAGAAGGATCTCAAAGTCATAGGTATTCTACAAACACTAGATTCAACAATGTCTTTTGATCTAAGAAAGAAAGTCAATCTGGCAAAGTTAACAGATCTAAGTTTAGGTGTTTCAACTGTGATGCTCTTGGACACTTTGCTAGTGAGTGCAGGAAGCCCAAGTCTGACAAAAAGACAAGGGAGCCCAGGGATGCTACAAAAGATGATGATTACTATAAAAAGAAATACTATGATTTCCTCAACAGCAGCAAGGGCAAGAATCAGAGGATAAAGAATATGTCAACATGGCATTGATGGCCAACTCTTCTAATAGTAGTGACACTTTTGGAAGTCCAAATTCCAAGAACTCTCAGGTAACTGACTTGACTATTTCTTCTACTATGTCATTATTTGATTGACAATAAAGCTTACCTGACATGTGTATAGAAATGTACCATTTAAAAGGAACATTTAGATGCTCAATAAAAGAAAATGCTACACTTATAGACTCCATCGAACTATTAAAGAATAGAAATTCCTTCTTAGAGTTTGAGATAGGTGTTCTTGAACAAGTCAGGAAAGAGTGCAAAAAGACACTAGATGATCTTGCTTGTGCTAAACAAATAGAAGAATGACTAAGAGCACAACTTAAGAAAGAGCAGGATATCATAAAAGAATGGACCAATTCCTCTAAAATAGTTAAGGAGACAATAGAAAAATATAGCACCAGTCAAAATGAAGGGCTAGGATATAATAATAAGGTCCAGGGAAAGCAGCTAGTGATTGAGGAATTGCCAATCACTAGAACTAGTGAAACTAGCACAAGTAAAAGTTCTCCAGTAGCTACTGCTCCTACCTTTAAAAAGATAAAATTTGTTAAGGCAAGAACTACTGAGGAAAAATCTAGGGAGACTGTGCTAGAACAAAAAGTTAGTGAGCTGAAAAAGAAATTAAATGATTTCAGAGCCAAAAGTTCTAATCCAAAGTCCACTCACTCATCAGAGGTTAAACTAAAAAATAATAGGAATGGTAAGGAGAGAATTAACAAATATACTAATTATACTCCTGTTATTATTGCACCTAGGAATCATTGTTGGAAGTGTGAAAAACCCAACGACCTTGCTTATAAGTGTAAAAATATCCCTAGGAACATGTATGCTAGAAACTTACCATCTGATAAAAAGAAAGAGTTAACTTTTAAGAACCACTCAAATGTTCAAAAGGTTAAGAACAATTATATGAAATCTCCTTTAAAGTTAAGGCAAAAATCTGATGCACCTAAGGCTAAGAAGAAAGTTATTTCTTCTAAGCAGTGAATGGAAAAGAAAGATAAAACTAAAAAACCCTTAACAACTGCTAATTTAAACTTTAAAAATGTCAATGGACCCAAACAAGTCTGGGTTCCTAAATTAACTTAGTTGTTTACTGTGTGCAGGGTATAAAGAAACAGATTCAGTTCTTGGATAGTGCCTGTTCAAGACACATGACTGGAGACAAGACCCTACTAACACAATATGAGGAGAAAGCTAGCCCAAGTGTTTCTTTTGGAAATGACAACAAAGGATATACCTTGGGATATGGCAAAATTACAAATGAAAATGTCATCTTGGACAATGTAGCACTAGTTGATGGTCTTAAGCACAACTTGCTTAGCATCAGCCAACTGTGTGACAGAGGTTACAATGTTGCTTTTAAGGATGAACATTGCTTGATAAGTATCAGTAGAGATGAAAAAATAGCTTTATCTGGAGTTATGAACGGTAACCTCTACATAGTTGACTTTTGTCCATAATATAAATATTAGTTCACTTTCTTTTACAGTAAAGTATCAGTGAATGAAAGTTGGCTATGGCATAAGAAACTTTTTCACCTGAATTTCAAGACATTCAACACTTTGGTGAAGAAAAAATTAGTGACAGGACTTCCACAACTGGAATTCACTCAAGATGGCTTATGTGGAGCTTGTCAAAAAGGGAAGCAAACGAAGACTTCCTTTAGAAGTAAGGAGATTTCATCTATTACAAGTCCAATACAATTAATTCACATGGATTTATTTGGACCTCTAAACATTATGTCTATCTTAAAGAAAAGGTATGCTCTGGTCATAGTTGATGATTTCACCAGATACACATGGGTAAAATTTCAGCATACCAAAAATGAAGCAACTCAATTGGTGATTGATCACATCAAGAAAGTGGAAACTGAATCTAGGCTGACTGTCAGAGTTCTAAGAACTAATAATGGAATAGAATTCAAGAACTCCAAAGTTGAATGTTTATGCGTGGACAAAGGAATATCTCACACATTTTATGCTCCAAGAACCCTCTATAGAATAGAGTAGTTGAGAGAAAAAACAAAACTCTTATTGAAGCTGCTAAAACCATGCTTGAATAAGCCAAACTACCTACCTATTTTTGGGTTGAAGCAATTTCAACTGCATGCTTCACTCAAAATAGGACATTGATCAACCAAGCTCACAATAAAACTCCTTATGAGCTTATGACAAGTAGGAAACCTAATGTCAGATTTCTTCATGTATTTGGTGGCAGATGCTTTGTGCTAAAAAGTCAAGGTGAGAATTTAGGAAAATTTGATCCCAAAGCTAATGAAAGATTTTTCCTAGATTTCTATCTAACAAGCAAAGCATACTGCAGGGTCTATAACCTTATATTGAACATTGTAACAGAATCTATACATGTTGCATTTGATGATAAGAAAATAATGGGAATTCTAAATGAAGGAATGCATGAGGTTCTAAGGTTTGAAAATGAAGATGAGTTAGAAAATGCTGAAAATAACTCATCGAATGATGAAGCTGAACCCCAAGAAGCCTATCCATTAGTGGATATGCCTTTAACCACTGAGGGGGAGCAGTCGATGGAAAATGAATTAGAGGATCTCTTAAACTTCAATCTAGAAATATCCACTGATTCAGGAGGAGCTTCACAAGAAGCTGAGAGTACTGAACACCATGGAGGAAATTACAACCATGAAACATCTTCTTCAAGAAGTCTACCTCCACAAATAAAATGGACAAGGGACCATCTTATGGAGCAAATTATAGGAGATCCAACTAAAGGTGTGACAACAAGAAGTGCTACTCAGAATGAATGCCTATACCTCAACTTTCTATTCAAGATTGAACCTAAAAAGGTTGAGGAAGCATTACAAGATGTGGATTGGGTGATTGTTATGCAAGATAAACTTAATCAGTTTGTGAGAAACAAAGTCTGGAGACTAGTACCAAAACCAAATAATAAATCAGTCATTGACACTAAATGGATCTTTAGAAACAAGTTGGATAAATCTAGTACAGTAACAAGAAATAAGGCCAGACTAGTTGCACAAGGTTATTCACATGAAGAAGGAATTAACTATGATGAAACCTTTGCACCAGTAGCTAGATTGGAAACAATTAGGATATTTCTTGCTTATGATGTTCATGCAAATTTTAAAGTGTACCAGATGGTTGTAAAGAGTGCCTTTTTGAATGGGAAAACACAAGAAGAGGTGTATGTCCAGCAACCTCCTGGCTTTAAAGATCATCAATTTCCCAATCATGTCTACAGGTTAGACAAAGCACTCTATGAAATTAAACAAGCACCAAGAGCATTGTATGATACTCTATCTCAGTTTTTAATTGAAATAAATTCACTAGAGGTTTCATAGATAAAACTTTATTTCATAAAAAATATGCTAGTAATTTAATACTTGTTCAAGTCAATGTTGATGATATTATCTTTGGTTCTACTAATGAGAGCTTATGCTCTAAGTTTTCTAAACTTATGCAAAGTAAATATGACATGGGCATGATGGGAGAATTAACTTTTTTTTTTTTTTTGGGGGTTTACAGGTTAAACAAACCACTAATGGAATTTTCATTAGTCAAACTAAATATTTAAAAGACCTTTTAAAACAATTTAATTTACAAGATGTTGCAACTACTCAAACTCCCATGCCAACAACCACTAAACTTGATAAAGACATAATTGGTAAGAAGGTTGATGTTTCAAGTTATAGGGGCATGATAGGCTCTCTCTTATATCTCACTGCAAGTAGTCCTGAAATAATGTTTTCAACTTATTTATGTGCTAGATTTCAGTCAAACCCTAGAGAATCTCATTTGATTGCTGTAAAAAGAATATTCAGATATCTCAAGGGTACTCCAAATCTTGGCATTTGGTATCCTAGAGATTCTGGATTTGATCTAATAGGTTATTCAGATGTAGATTATGCAGGTTGCAAATTAGACAGGAAAAACACAATAGGAAGCTGTCAATTTCTTGGAAGCAAACTAGTGTCATGTTTTAGTAAGAAATAACATTCTGTGTCAACCTCAACAGTTGAAGCAGAATACATTGCTGCTGGGAGTTGCTCAAATTTTATGGATGAAAAATCAGCTAATGGACTATGATATGGTGTATAATCAAATTCCTATTTATTGTGACAACATTAGTGCTATTTCCATTATAGAAAATCCTGTGCATCATTCTAGAACAAAGCACATAGACATCAGATACCACTTCATCAGAGAACATGTGATGAATGATACCGTGGAACTTTATTTTGTTCCAACTAAGAAGCGACTTGCAGACATATTCACCAAACCATTGGATGAAGCCACCTTTAACAAGTTGGTAAGTGAACTAGGTATGTTTAATTTTGGTGAAAAAGATACTTTGAAAATTTTGTGCAAGTCTATATTGCAGCAGTAGTTAATTATTTTCTGATGACTTAGTTACCAAAGACTAATTAACAGCTGAATTAAGCAATCAAAATTATCTTTTGACAAAATTAATTGTTCATAAAGATAATAACATTGTGAAGCATTAGTCAATAATTTTTTATTAACTGATGATAATGTAGCAGTGGCTAATTATCCTCCAACAGTTTAACTATCAGTGGATAATTAATTCCTGATTATATATGTGAGGACCCGAAAATTTTAAATGAATTTTGTTATATGATTAATTCATTTTGTAATTTATTTATTTTATGCATGGAGGTTTTATTTTTTTTATTCGGTATGAATAATGAAAGTTCAATGGCAATGTGATGTCCAAAATATTTTAAAAGTATTTTGAGCACAAGACTTTAAATGATTATTTTATTCTAAGTTTTATCTTGTATATGTGATTTTCATGTGAGAAGGAAGTACACGAGTGTGAACGAGTTTAGGCTACAGTACTCTTTTTGAACCAAAGACTGTTGTGAGACAAGAGTAATTAATGTATATCACCTCCAACAGTACTAGAGTGGGCTATGATAGATGACCGACTGACGTTAGCAACCATTGCATCCCCCCTTTCTCACCAATCACTTCTTTCTAAAGCTTGTTATTTCCTTTCACAGCCAACGGCTAAAATTTAACTCCAAATCATCCAACGACTCTTGTTGTTCGACAAGTGAGTTATATATATCCTTGAAGTACAACCCTAGCCCCACTTTCATAAATTTTCTATACAGTATACCACAAAATCCAGGTTTACTTCCAGAGAAACCATCCTTTTCGAAGAACAACCCAAACTTCTAACTTCTACTTTGCAGCCAGGGAGGTAAGAGCATTACATTAAAGTCTTGCTCTGTTCCTTACGCTTTTGGTTCTGTTATGCATGCCATGTTTAATACCTTGTTCATTCATTTCTAAAACTACGATTTGATGCATGCTTTTAACACCTAGAGTTAATGCCATTTATTTTATAAAGCTATCCAAGATGAGCGTAAGAAATGTTGACAACCATTATCTTCCAGATACTTGTTTTCATCAGTAGTTAAAACACCATGTTTAAACCTCTGTCAACCTGAGTTTGGAAGTCTAATCAGTGTCTACAAGAACTAGTAGACCACAAGAGATGTTATATATTACTATGAGGATGGTGAGAGTTGACCTATGTATGGTTTTGGTTGAGAACACCACCCATGGAGGAGTGAGGAAGACACCAGTGTATCTGAGATAAGTTTTAAATTAGTCTCTGACGGGTTGGAGTTAGTCTCTGACCGAACAAAATAGTCCTTGGGAGATTCCAAGCTAGTCTCCGACAGTATAAAAATTAGTCTCTGATAGGCTAAAACAGTTAGTGTCTGATAAGCTAAAACAATTAGTGTTAGAGATAAATGATGATGATGATGATTATGTAATAAATTTTGCAACTGTAAATACTTGAGGTACTTTATAAACCTTAAGATCAGCACAAGTTTTGCATCCACTGATGATAAACTTATTCATCAGTGGATGGTCAATAACTTCACAAGCCAAGTCAGAAAACAGAAGCATTCAAAGGACTTGACAAAGTGAAGAAGAATGTCTGATGCTGCTAGTAAAAACTCAAAGTATTCCGCACATCAGAAATTCTAAGTTGCGTTGATTGGAACCCATCAGGGGGAACCCATCAGGGGAACCTGTCAGGGACACCTGTCAGGGTATGACGAGGGTAGACCAACCCGTCAGGGAAACACTTCAGGACATGTCAGTGTCAGGCAAACCCAACAGGGTAACCCGTCAGGGAGAATGACCAACATGACATCAGTGGAAGCCATCAGTGTATGCCGTCAGTCATAACCATCAGGATCAAAGGAGCACTAAGTAAAACTCAAGTGAAGGTTGAAGACCTAATCCAGTCAATAAGCATCAGGGGATCCAGAAGCACTGACCAAAGTCCATCAGGGCTGATAGTCAGTGGATCGTTATGATAGCATGCACCCGTCATCAGTACTTACACGGAAATCAATGTAACGTGTTTCAGAAGCAAGAAATATCAACTGGAAAGATATTTCTTGAAGTTTGTTTTTGATCCAATGAGAACTCTCACGCATTAAATGCACACAGATCAGGGGAAGAAAAGTAGCAACAAAGCATGCAGCGGTCTGACACATAAAGTTTCGATGTGACATACTTGCGGCTAAGTTGAGAAGAGCAGCACGTCTCAAGCACGTGATTTCAACTCACTGATTTATCATATAAGCAACGAAGCTCTCATTACAAAAAGACGATGATTGAATCTATCCAACAGATCAAACAAACGCTGAAGCACACAAACACTAGAGAGAAGCTTTGTAATAGATCTTGAGAGAGATATTTCAAAGAAAGTTAGAAGCTAGTGAGTATGAGAAGCTGTGAACCTTATTCACAGAATTTGTAACTGTAAATCACATTTGTGATTATACAGATTTCCAGAAAAACCCCAAGTTTTAATATAACTATTTTAACTTGAATCTGTGTGTTTATTTCTCATAGTTTTTCTGTTTGTTTCAACTGTTTCCAGTAATCACTTTTAAGTTTAAAAAAGCGAAAAGATTTAGGTATTTGTATTCATCCCCCCCCCCACCTTCTACAAACACTTGTGCTTATATTGCACTAACAATTGGTATCAGAGCCTCTTAGCAGATTTCATTTGCTAAAAACGATCATTATCTATGGCCAACAAAGCTGGAAACAGTAAAGTCCCCATGTTGGAAAGGGGCAAATACTTCTTCTGGAGACAAAGAATGATAGTTCATCTTAGAGCTATTGATGATGAATATTTGCAGATTCTAGAAGAAGGACCTCACGTTCCCAAGAAGCTTATTCCTATAGAAGTCGTTAATGGAGTCAGTATTCTTGAAAAGCTTGTCCCAAAGACAACTGACGAAATGACGATAGAGAAAAGAGAAAAGGTGAAAAAGGATCTTAAAGTCACTAGGATCTTGTATAATGGTCTAGATGATTATACAAGATCCTGAATCTTACCACGTCTAAATCTATATGGGATACCATACAAATCCTTTGTGTTGGTATTGAGGAAGTAAGGGAAAATGTTAAGGTTAAACACTGATGATGATAGTTTAGTATTAAGTTGTGCAAATTATAAATACTCGAGGTGTTGTATAAACCTTGAAATAAGCACAAGTTTTGCATCCGCTGATGATAATAATATTCATCAGTGGATGATTTAGTTCTTCACAAGACAAGTTAGAAAATGGAACATTTGAAGGGCTTGGCTTAGTGGAGAAGAATGTCTGATGTTACTTAAACAGTCATAGTATTCCGCACATCAGATATTCTAAGAAGAGTTACGTTGATTTCATACCATCAGGGGAACCCATCAGGGTGAACCCGTCAGGGGGAGCCAGTCAGGGAGAACCCGTCAGGGGGAGCTCGTCAGGGGAACCAGTCAGGGGGAACCAGTCAGGGAGAGCTCGTCAGGGGAACCAGTCAGGGGAACCTATCAGGGGATGACGAAGGCAGACCAACCCATCAGGGGGACACTTCAAGATATGTCAGTGTCAGGCCAATTCATCAGGGTAACCTGTCGGGGGGGATTGGTCAAACATGACATCAGTGGAAGCCATGAATGTATGCAGTCAGTCATAACCATCAGGATCAAGAAGCACTGAGTAATCTCAAGTGAAGAACGAAGCCCTAATCCAGTCAACATGCATCAGGGGGTCCAGAAGCACTGATCAAGATCCATCAGGGTTGACCATCAGTGGATCGTTATGACAGCATACATCCGTCATCAGCATAAACACAAAAATCAATGTAACTTGAACAAAAGCAAGAGATATCAACTGGAAAGATATTTCTTGAAGTCTGTATCCATCCAATGAGAACTCTTGCGCATTAAATGCATACAGATTAGGGGAAGAAAAAGAAGCAACAAAGCACGCATCAGTCTGACACATTAGGCAGTGATGTGACATACTTGCGGCTAAGTTGAAAAAGGCAGCACGTCTCAAGCACGTGATTTTCAACCACTGATTTACATATATAAAGAAGGAGTTTTCATTGATGAAAGATAACAAGACGAGAAAAATAGAAGCACACAAAAACACTAGGAAGCTCTGTAATATTTCTTGAGAGATTTATTGTCAGAGAGAAATCTTTGTAGCTAGTGAGTGTGAGAAGCTGTGAATTTCATTCACAGAAATTGTAGTTGTAATTCACATTTGTGATATTACAGATTTCCAGAAAAACACCAAGTTATAATACAACTATTTTAACTTGAATCTGAGTGTTATTATTTTACTGTTTTTCTGTTATCTTGCTATTTATGGAAGGAGCTATCAAAGTTCAACAGAGCGAAAAAGTTTTGAGTGTTTGTATTCATCCCCCCTTCTACAAACACTTGAGCTTATTTTGCTCTAACAATTGGTATCAGAGCCACTTAGCAGATTACACGTGCTAACAACGATCTATCAAGCCCTGATGGCCTCTTCCACAGACAGCAATAGCTCACAGGTAAGTCTCGAAGTTTCCTCTAACATGTCTAAAACTGATTGTATTAAAACTGTTAAGGAAATGGCCTGTGAGATAAAGGATCTCTATGACACCCTAAGGAGTGCTGTGACTGAAACTGAAAGAGTGCAGAAATTAAACGATTAGTGGACTGCAAGAAATATCTTTTTAGAATCAGAGCTCTCTAGACTTGAGAATCTTGAAAAGGAACTCTCAAGGACTAAAAATCTTCTTGACTGTGCTATAAAAAGAGAGGAATGGACCTCAAATCTTCTTAGTCAAGAAAGGGAAGTCATTAAGAGATGGAATGAGTCTAGCAAAAAACTGGAGGATCGTTTGAAAAGTCAGAAATCTGATCCAAAATCTGGTTTAGGCTACGAGGAGACTCTAGTGCAGCAACCTCCCACTGAGGTTGAAAATGCAGCTAGCTTTGGAAAAAGGCCAATACAACCAATCAAGTTTGTAAAGGCAGCAACCAAGTTAGAAAAAGGGAATGTTTTCCCAAATAGTGAAGCTTCCACTAGTTGTGGGAGAGACAAAAAACATATTCTTGTCAAAGCACTCAAACTTCCAGTTAGAAAACAACTAAACTGTGCATCAGTGGATTCACAGTCATCAGGGGGAAAGAATGCATCAGGCCATTGTAGCCCTTCAAGGGAAAAAGGTCTGTCAGGGGAAAGTAAAAAGAATAGAAATGGTAAGCTAGGTATTAATAAGGCTAGCATTCACACTTCTACTCATGAAGCCCCTAGAAAAGTGTGTTGGAATTGTGGTAAATGTAATCATCTATCTTTTCAATGCAAAGAAAAACCACAAATTTTGACAGGCACTATTTTATATGCTGATGATTTACCAACAGCTAAAGCTGACTCTTCTAAGAGTAAAACAAATCTGTTGTTGAGAAATCAAAAGCATATGTTGAAGCTCCTAGAAAGGAGAAAGTTTTCAATTTGCCAAAACCAAAAGTCACTAATAAAAAAAAGGCTGTGTTATCTACATCTGTGACTAAACCAAGAGGACCCAAAACTAATTGGGTACCAAAAACAATTTAAATTTTTTTTGTGTGCAGGGAAAGGTCAAAAGCAGTCAAATCTGGTTTCTGGATAGTGGCCGCTCAAGGCACATGACAGGAAACAAATCCCTGCTCACAGAATTCCAAGAAAAGGTTGGTCCAGTAATTTCTTTTGGTGATAACAGCAAAGGACTAACTCTTGGTTATGGCAAAGCAGCAAGTGGGAATGTCTCATTTGAAAATGTAGCACTGGTTGATGGGCTCAAGCACAATTTGCTAAGCATAAGTCAACTATGTGATAAAGGATTCATCACTTCATTCAAAGGAGATCAGTGCCTAATCTCAAACGAAAGTGATGGGAAGCTGGTTTTGTCAGAGGTAAGAAAAGGAGATCTCTATATTGCTGATTTTAATTCAGTAAATGGAGAATCATCTTTCTACAGCAAGGCAACTCCTGATGAAAGCAGATTATGGCACAAGAAGCTCTCTCACCTGAACTTCAAGACAATCAATGATCTAGTGAAGAGAGAGTTGGTGACTGGACTACCCCAAATGGAGTTTATCCAAGAAGGATTATGTTCAGCTTGTCAACAAGGGAAGCAAAGGAAATCATCCTTTGTCAGCAAAGAAGCCACCATGATCAAGGATCCAATTCAATTACTACATATGGATCTTTTTGGCCCTGTCAACATTATGTTAGTGTCAAAGAAAAGGTTTGCAATGGTTATTGTGGATGACTACACCAGATACACATGGGTGAAGTTTCAGCACGCTAAATCAGAAGTGCCTTAACAAATTATTGACCACATCAAGAAAGTGGAAACAGAATCAGGGTCAGTGGTTAGAATGTTGAGGACAGATAATGGAACTGAATTCAAGAATGCAGCTGTTGAGGGATTTTGTGTGGAGAAAGGCATAATCATACATTTTCTGCTCCAAGGACTCCTCAACAGAATGGTGTAGTGGAAAGGAAGAATAGAACCCTGATAGAAGCTGCTAGGTCAATGCTAGCAGAGGCAAAGATTCCCACCTATTTTTGGGCTGAAGCAATTTCCACTGCTTGCTTTACTCAGAATAGATCTCTAATCAACAAGGCTCACAACAAGACACCATATGAGCTAATGACAGGGAGAAATCCAAGCATCAAGTTTCTTCATGTTTTTGGATGCAAATGTTTTGTTCTGAGGAATTTTTGTGAGAACTTAGGAAAATTTGATCCTAAAGCTAATGAAGCAATTTTCCTAGGTTATTCTCTGTCATTCAAGGCCTTCAGGGTTTACAACAAAAGACTTCAGGTAGTGATGGAGTCTATAAATGTAGCTTTTGATGATCAACAGATTTCTGGACTTGAAGACCCTGGTTTTCATGAAGAACTGAAATTTGAAAATGAATATGAAGATGATTATCAAGAGACTGAAGCCGATATGTGCAGACAAATGGATAACTTATCCATTCCTGATGTCAATCCACATTTTGTAGAAGCCCAATCATCAGATAGAGTCAATCTTCTGGACAACAGATCAGGAGATACTTCATCAGGGGATCATTCATCAGGACATGCAACATCAGGGGATTACTTGAACCTTGAATTATCCACTAATTCAGGGGGAGAGTTTACAGAAGCTGGGAGCACAGACTTAGGGGGAGGAAATGATAGTCAAGCAAGTTCATCAAGACACATTTCTAATCCTAAATGGTCAAGGAGTCACACATCAGATCTGATTATTGGTGACCCAAGCAAGAAAGTGCAAACCAGGAGGGCAACATCTAATGAATGCCTATATGCTTGCTTTCTTTCTCAAATTGAACCAAATTAATTTGAAGAAGCTATTCAAGATGCAGATTGGATCTTGGCCATGCAGGAAGAGCTAAATCAATTTGAGAGAAACCAAGTATGGAAGCTTGTACCTAAACCTAAAAACAGAATCATAATAGGTACCAAGTGGGTGTTCAGAAATAAGATGGATGAAGCTGGCATTGTTGTAAGAAACAAAGCAAGACTGGTTGCAAAAGGATATCTTCAAGAAGAAGGGATTGACTTTGACGAGACCTTTGCACCAGTAGCCAGACTTGAGGCTATAAGAATTTTCTTAGCTTATGCAGCACATTCGAATTTTAAAGTCTATCAAATGAATGTGAAAAGTGCTTTTCTAAATGGAAAGTTGGAACAGGAGGTGTATGTCCAACAACCTCTAGGATTTGAATGCTCAAAGTTTCCAAATCATGTCTACAAACTGGAAAAGGCACTTTATGGACTGAAGCAAGCACCTAGAGCTTGGTATGATACACTGTCAAAGTTTTTGGTGGAAAACAAATTTTCAAGAGGTATCATTGACAAAACATTGTTCTTCAGACATTACCAAGGTCATCTGATTTTGGTTCAAATTTATGTTGATGATATTATTTTTGGATCCATTGACACAAGACTATGTGAAAAGTTCTCCAAACTCATGCAAAGCAAGTATGAAATGAGCTTGATGGGTGAGTTGTCTTATATCTTGGGATTGCAAGTGAAGCAAGTCTCTGATGGAATCTACATTCATCAGACAAAATATGCCAAAGAATTTCTCAAGAAATTTGATATGGAGGATTCAAAAGTGGCAAAGACACCTATGGCCACTGCAACCAAGATTGACCCTGATAAGAATGGAAAGAAAGTTGATTTGAAGACTTACAGGGGAATGATTGGATCATTGCTATATCTGACAGCAAGCAGGCCAGACATAATGTTTGCAACATGTCTTTGTGCAAGATATCAAGCTGATCCAAAGGAATCTCATCTCATTGCAGTGAAAAGAATCTTGAGATATATCAAGGGAACTACAGAGTTGGGACTTTGGTATCCAAAGGAATCAGGATTTGAATTGCTAGGATATTCTGATGCTGACTTTGGAGGATGCAGGATTGACAGAAAGAGTGCAACAGGAAGCTGTCAATTTCTGGGTGAAAGGCTTGTATCTTGGTTCAACAAGAAGCAGAATTCAATATCTACATCTACTGCAGAAGCTGAATACATCGCAGCTGGAAGTTGTTGTGCACAAATTCTATGGATGAAGAATCAGCTGATGGATTATGGCCTGAACTTTACCAAGATTCCAATAAGGTGTGATAACACTAGTGCCATTGCCATTGCTGAAAATCCAGTACAACATTCCAGAACCAAGCATATAGATATCAGATATCATTTTATCAGGGAGCATGTCTTGAATGGAAATATTGAACTACAATTTGTACCGTCCAACAAGCAGCTGGCAGATATATTCACCAAAGCTCTTGATGAAGCCACTTTCTCAAAGCTTGTGGGAGAGCTGGGCATGGTGAATTATTCGTCAGGGTCAGGGTCAAACTCCTAAGTTCTGGTATTTCTATCTCACTTCATAAGTTTCTGATAAAAACAATTGATATGTGATTATATATGTTTGGTTTATGTAAATATGTAAATATATACTTGTATATACAATATTTTTGTTTGTTTGGTGTTTCTCTTTTTGAACTGATGCATCAGGGTTAGGGCCTCCAATAGGACGCATCAGGGTCAGGGTGTCCGACTCGTACGTCAGGGTCAGGGTGTCCGACTAGTACGTCAGGGTCAGGGTGTCCGACTCGCACGTCAGGGTCAGGGTGTCCAACTCACGCGTCAGGGTCATGTCCGACTTATGCATCAGGGTCAGGGTATGTAAATATAGTAAACTTCAGGGTAAGTTTAATTGTTTTAACCGCTTCTGGAATCACACTCAGTTAAGTAATGACAACCCATCATTAAGCTCTTATCTCACTGCTGATGTGTCATCACTGAAACTGAACTGACACCCTGATAGCGTGTTTAAAGGAGCAATTTTCAAACGTCTACAGACGGGTATTAATACTTTATCTCTCCTACTTGTTAAAACTCCTTAACACATTTAATCTTTCTCTGATATTTGCTCGAGTTTTTGTTTCTCTTTCTCTCTCTCTCTTTTCGCAGAAACCCTAGTTCTTCAAAGCTATCAAGCATCAATGGCACGCCAAGAAATTCCAAGGAACCTGACAGTCCCATCTACAAACTATGTGGGCTTCTCTGATATTAACGAGGTAAATGACTGCTTTAAACCTATGATGAATTATCTACTCACTTCTGAGTATAAGAAAGCAATCTTTACCGATGATGAAATATCGGGGGAGGCATTGTCTCAACTTTGGACAAGCGCCAAGTTCATGTACTCCACCACACGCACTGATGTGGTCAAGAGAATCTCATTCAGAGTTTCTTCTGAGAAAGGGAAAATAACCCCATCCAGAATTAACTCTGCTTTGGGACTACCTAATCAAGACCTGGTGGAAGTACCCAGTGATGCGGAACTCCTGGATTTCTTGAGGGAACTGGGCTATAACACTGCTCCCAACGCAGTGTTAAAGTGCAAGGACCTCAAGAGGGTGAACGTGAAGAGAGAGATTTCTTATCTTTTCGACACCATCACTAAGGTGTTCTCAGGTAAGTGTTCTAACTTTGAAGTCATTACTTCTTTAACTTTAAAAATAGCATACGCAATAATCAAAATTGTAAATATAAATATAGGTAAAATAATTTTTGATGACCTTGTAAATAAATTAGGTAATTTTAATAATAGGAAAATTGAAGTATACTATTCTAGATTTTTGTTTATGATTATTAAAGATCAGATTTTTAACTTTTCTTTTGAGAATGATATACCGATACAGATATACAAGCAAATAAAGAAATTGTTTGCATAAATAATAAAGAAGTCTTATACAGCCGAACCATTTGCACTTCCACAACACATGGTACAGGTAGTAAATTCTTCTCCTTCCACTTCTCACACTATACATTCTTCACCTTCATCTACTATGGCAGAGAAAACAACCACCTCTCTGCCTACCCAAGTAGAACAACCAATTTCTTCACAACCACTCTCAATAGCCCAACCCACAGTCTCCCAAAAGACTGTTGGGATTAAAAGAAAACCCAGTGAAGTTACCACATCAACTAAGGGGGAGCAAGGAGAGAGAGTGATTGGCTATAGATGAAGATTGAAGAAGAAGAAGGGAGCCACGAGTGTTACCCAAAAGCCTGAGTTGGCAGTATCCTCTCAAAAGGATGTTGCTTTTGATAAGGAATTAAACATATTTCTAACTAGTTCCTCTCAAAAGGAATTAGTTATTGAAAATAGTCCTCAACCAAGGACACAGATGAGTGAGGCACATACACTGACCATAGACACTGATGAACTTACCATCAGGGTCTCTGAGAGCCACTTGCAGAAACCTGACACAGTGAGTGCACACACCACTCAAGATGTTGTAGCTCAGAAGCTTCTCAATAAGATCCACATGAGTCATATGCATTCTTCTATAGCATCTTTTGATGAATCACCTCCTCATTCAGTGATTCAGCCAACACTCCCATCTACACCACTTCCTTCTTTCTCTGTTCCTCAAATTTCTTCAGATATAATGACATAAACATTAAGTGTCATACAATTAGATTCTCCACATTCTCAATTCGTGGAGGAGCCAACACTCTCTGACACAGTGTTTGATAGTCACCGCTCTAACATGGTGGACTCATTTTTACTTGATACAAACACTGATAATCAGTCAGGGGACATAAACTCCACTGTACATACTACAGCAATAACACTTTATTACCCCCAATTGTATATACTTCCTATACAGAAACATACACTTCTTCAATTGTACATACACATTCTTCTTCTAATCCTTCTCCTATCACTGTTGTGGAACCAGAACCTGTACATACCTTACTTGAACTGGCCACAATAGCTGATCTCCAAGCCAATAGGAGCCCTTCTAGGACAATTTTGAATGAGGTTGAGAGAATATATAGTGAAAAGAGGCAAAGTCAAACCCCTGAGAGGACTTTGGCAAAAGGAGAGGAAGAGAGTACTGCCTTAGCAGGCAATGAAAAAGGAGAGGATATGAGTGATGCCTTAGAAGGTACAGAAAAAGGAGAGGATGAGAGAGATAAGGATGAGATCCTTGTAAATAAAGAACAGAGAGAAAACTCTGATACTGTAAATATTACTTCTTCTTCTGCAAGTGATGAGATGATGCTCCACAAGATGATTTTTCCTAGTTCATCGGAGTTGATTTATACTTTAGACAGAATCAAATGTCTGATACTGTACAGTTATTGAAGCAAGAGTTAGCTAGGACCACTGATCCAGTCTTGATCAAAGTGTTAAAGTCACAGATCATGATTGGTCAGTCCATAGATATAGAAAACCAAAAATTGTATACACATATTACCACAAAGTTCCAGCATATACAACAAGTTGTCGACTCCTTAGTCACCAACCAGACTCTACCACGAATGAAGAAGCAAGTTGACAATGTTGAACACAAGCTTAGTGATCTTTCTACTCAACTGAACAGCATGGATACTCTACAACAATCCATGGCTGACACAATGCAACAACTTCTTCAAGTCACATCCCGACTCTCAACTCCCACTGATGATGCTGTCAAAAAGG
>CM025782.1:11713014-11750097 GCA_014636745.2 Centella asiatica
ACACAGTGAGTGCACACACCACTCAAGATGTTGTAGCTCAGAAGCTTCTCAATAAGATCAACATGAGTCATAAGCATTCTTCTACAGCATCTTTTGATGAATCACCTCCTCGTTCAGTGATTCAGCCAACACTCCCATCTACACCACTTCCTTCTTTCTCTGTTCCTCAAATTTCTTCAGATATAATGACACAAACATTAAGTGCCATACAATCAGATTCTCCACATTCTCAATTCGTGGAGGAGCCAACACTCTCTGACACAGTGTTTGATAGTCACCACTCTCACATGGTTGACTCATTTCTGATTGATACAAACACTGATGATCGAATAGGGGACATAAACTCCACTGTACATACTACAGCTATAACTCTTTATGTACCCCCAATTGTATATACTTCCTCTATAGAAACATACACTTCTCCAATTATACATACTCACTTTACTTCTTCTCCTTCTCCTATCACAACTATCGAACCAGAATATGTAGATACATCTCTTGAACTGGTCACAGTTGGTGATTTCCACGCCCATAGGAGCCCCTCTAGGACAATTTTGAGTGAGACTGAGAAAATACTTAGTGTAGAGAGGCAAAGTCAAACCCTTGAGAGGACTTTGGCAAAAGGAGAGCAAGAGAGTACTGCCTTAGTAGGCAAAGAAAAAGGAGAGAATACGAGTGATGCCTTAGTAGGCACAGAAAAAGGAGAGGATGAGAGAGATATGGATGAGATCCTTATAAATAAAGAACAGAGAGAAAACACAGGTACTGTAAATAATACTTCTACCTCTGAAAGTGATGAAGATGATGCTCTACAAGATGATTTTTCCCAATTCATCGGAGTTGATTTATACTTTCGACAGAACCAGATGTCTGACACTGTACAGTTATTAAAGCAAGAATTAGCTAGAACTACTGATCCAATCTTGACCAAAGTGTTAAATTCACAGATCATGATTGGTCAGTCAATAGATATAGAAAATCAAAAATTGTATACACATTTTTCTACAAAGATACAAAATGTACAGCAAGTTGTTGACTCCCTTGTCACCAGCCAGACTCTCCACAGAATGAAGAAACACGCTGACACTGTTGACAAGAAGCTAGCTGATCTCACTTCTCAACTGACCAGCATGGAAACTCTGCAACATTCCATAGCTGGCACTCTACAACAAGTTCTTCAAGTCACATCCCGACTCTCAACTCCCACTGATGATGCTGTCAAAAATGGGGAGAAATCAACCAAGCAGTCGTCAGGGGATGTTTCTGAGCATTCAAATCAACAATCAGGGGATGTGAGTGCTCCTGTTCCTGCTCCAAAATCCAAGGATAAAGGCAAGGGTATCCTGATTGAGGAACCCGAGAAGAAATCCAACACTCAATCAGGGCCTAAGCTACTTGGAGATGCCATGAAGACAACCCACTTTCCAATATCCGTTGAAGTTGTAATTGATGGGAAAATGGAGCTGGTCTACCCTCAAGATAAAAAGTTAGTAGAAGCTGATGCAATCTTTGCACATCAACTTCAAGAAGAAGAAGAGAGGGAAATGGCAAAGGAACAGGAGGAAAAAGCCAAGAAAAAGAAGAGTGTCAGGCCCAGGACCTCCAGCAAACCTCAGCCAAGAAGATTACAGAACCCTAAAAGTAAATCAGGGGATAAAAATTAAGAGAAAACTGAAGACCCTGATGTCACTACAAAGAAGTCATTTGAAGCTAAGGACAAAACACCTTCTCTTGTTACCAAAGAATATGGTCCACCCACTCTAGCTGAATTTCTCAAAGAAGAAAGACGTAAAAACCTGACATTTATGTTCTCCATAAAAAGCATAGATGTCAGGTTCAACAATAGAAGGGATCAGCTAATAACAGTTCAACTAAAGAGTGGGTCAGAATTCAATGTAGCAATGGACTGGTTCAGGAGAATGGATGCTGAGCAATTAGGACTGGTCCTAAATCTGATTCCAAGATCCTCGCAGGCTAACAAAGACTTAAGGGGGATAATCGACAGGTTGAGGAGAGCCATCAACAATGAAAGGAGCCTGCTCACAGCATTGGAAAGTCCACTGAAATTATTTTATAGATCCACTGATGGGCAGGAGAAAAGTATAAGGATCAAAGAAGTTGATGGCCTAAACCTGGAGGAAGCGATGCATGTTCTAAGACAAATAGCCAATCACAAAAATGAACATGTCATCAAGTTCAGAGTCCTGCTGATTCAGAGAGTATTGAAGGAGATTGAAGAAACAAAAGCTGATGATGGGAACACTGCAGTAAGGGATGTGCCACCAGTGAAGGGATTTAAAGAATATCCAAAAATGATCACTAGCCCCATGGGTGTTCGATTCAAAAATAAAAAGGGGGAGATCATTACCTTCTACTGGTCACAACTTGCTGCAGCCAATGTTCAAGAAATAAAATCTATCCTTGAAGCTTTGGAATCCAGCAGAAATGTCAACATAGTCAATTTCAGAAAACTTCTTCAAAAGGAGCTGGAGCAACTGGAAGCAGGTGGAGAAGACAACAAACTAAGGATTCCTGATCAAAATCCAGATCAAAGAAGACAAGGCCTTGGAAGTGACTCTCAACCTATTGAATCAAGTCATCCATTGCCCTTTGTCTCAACAAAAAGGAAAAGGGATCCTGATGTCTAATACAACATTCTTTTTGTAATAGTTATAGGAAAATACTTGTACAGAAATTCTTTTATTAATTCATTCAAAATTCTTTCATGTATTTAGTATTGGTTTTGACATCATCATCAGTGCATCTAGGGATTTATGGTTATCAAATTGATAAACATAAATAGTGGAAGATTGTTAGAGATAAATGATGATGATGATGATTATGTAATAAATTGTGCAACTGTAAATACTTGAGGTACATTATAAACCTTAAGATCAGCATAAGTTTTGCATCCGCTGATGATAAACTTATTCATCAGTGGATGGTCAATAACTTCACAAGCCAAGTCAGAAAACAGAAGCATTCAAAGGACTTAACAAAGTGAAGAAGAATGTCTGATGCTACTAGTAAAAAGTCAAAGTATTCCGCACATCAGAAATTCTAAGTTGCGTTGATTGGAACCCATCAGGGGGAACCCATCAGGGGAACCTGTCAGAGACACTTGTCAGGGTATGACGAGGGCAGACCAACCCGTCAGGGAAACACTTCAGGACATGTCAGTGTTAGGCAAACCCAACAGGGTAACCCGTTAGGGAGAATGACCAACATGACATCAGTGGAAGCCATCAGTGTATGCCATCAGTCATAACCATCAGGATCAAAGGAGCACTGAGTAAAACTCAAGTGAAGGTTGAAGCCCTGATCCAGTCAATAAGCATCAGGGGATCCAGAAGCACTGACCAAAGTCCATCAGGGCTGATAGTCAGTGGATCGTTATGACAGCATGCACCCGTCATCAGTGTTAGAGTGTATGCCCTAGTGGCCAATTATGTAATGATTGTGACACTATATTTATGATATGTTTTTGGTTAATGATAATTTATTATGTTTTATTTACTGCGTTATATAAATTATTAACATAATAAATGTCCTTAGAAAAATGATACTAATTATATGGATTCAAGTATGTGACTTGAATATGAGATCATATAAGTATGTAATGTATCATTATTCTTAAATGTCCCTAGTCGAGTATCATTGTCATCGGGACAACAATAATACATTGAGACTAGTATGTGATTAACTGATGGCCATATCTCATTGGTCATAAATATATACGAGATATATTAAGTTGATACATAGGTACATGTTAGAGAACATTGTACTGGACAGACCCAACATGAGAATTCTACATGGAGCGTTATGCTATGTGTCATAAGTAATTCTCATAGTGACAATGATGTAATGGTCCTTCGACCTGAAGTCATGACATTTCTACATAAGGAGTTATGCATTTTGACATTATCAAAAGTCACCTTTAACCGGGTGGACGATAAAGGTGATTGTTGGATGCATAATGAGTTATGTGAGAAATGGGAATGATGTAGATGGAATTTAACCCTCCTATAAATTAGGGGTGATATCTATAGGCCTCTTGATTGAGTGAAACTATAAAATGCATCGCCATGCTCAAATAGAGATTTGTTTCATATAGTTTACTCATTGATCAAGAAAACTAAGATTAAATAATGAAGAGGATGACACATCCATGCCTTGAATTTAATCTTAGATATCATGGTTAAAAGGATTAAGTTACATTGAAACATTGGTCACGGAAGGTAACGTCGAATCTATGACTTTATTATTACTTGGGTAACAGTGATGTATTACTAGATGCCGCTCACTGTTTATAATTTTATAAAGTGATTTAAAATTATTGCCAACGTAATAATAACCTACAGGGTCACACACAAAGAACATTCGTCAAGGAGAGATAATTTAAATGTCTATGATTTTAATATATATATATATATATCAATAAGATTGATTTATTAAATCATGGCTTTAAATTAAATACATATATATATTTATATATGTAATCTATATGAACTAGAGTCCTTTAGAAGGAAATACGAATATATATTTATTTGTGCATATATATTAATTAAGTGAGACTTGATTAAATATATATATATCTAATAAATATAAAATTCGGATTTTAAGTCTCCTAATTAGATTAGGTTTTGGAATTACTCTATGAAAGGCTATATATATGATATATCAGCTATTCTCTAACTAATCCAACGTTTGACGTATTCTAAGAACCCTAGTTGCTCATAATAGAGATACTAGAGTTCAAAGATATAGAGAGAGAAGAGAGATACAGATCATACAGCTAGTACTGTAATTCTTCTTGTTCGGATCGTAAGACGATTCGCAGGTGCTCGTGTGGATACCGTAGAGACGCTGTTCAATTGGATAGCGTTCAAGATTTGGAGACGATCAACACCTTCACCAAAGCTTCAGATTCGCACAATTAATTGGTAAAATCTTAAACTATCTGTATTAAATTGTTTCGCATAGATCCTCGGGTTTGGGTTTCGTTTTGTTTTATTTTATATCGTATTTTTCCGCTGCGTTTGCTGGTATGAAACCCAACAATCAGTACTTACACGGAAATCAACGTAACATGTTTCAGAAGCAAGAAATATCAACTGGAAAGATATTTCTTGAAGTTTGTTTTTGATCCAATGAGAACTCTCACGTATTAAATGCACACAGATCAGGGGAAGAAAAGTAGCAACAAAGCATGCAGCGGTCTGACACATAAAGTTTCGATGTGACATACTTGCGGCTAAGTTGAGAAGAGCAGCACGTCTCAAGCACGTGATTTCAACTCACTGATTTATCATATAAGCAACGGAGCTCTCATTACAAAAAGACGGTGATTGAATCTATCTAACAGATCAAACAAACACTGAAACACACAAACACTAGAGAGAAGCTTTGTAATAGATCTTGAGAGAGATATTTCAAAGAAAGTTAGAAGCTAGTGAGTATGAGAAGCTGTGAACCTTATTCACAGAATTTGTAGCTGTAAATCACATTTGTGATTATACAGATTTCCAGAAAAACCCCAAGTTTTAATATAACTATTTTAACTTGAATCTGTGTGTTTATTTCTCATAGTTTTTCTGTTTGTTTCAACTGTTTCCAGTAATCACTTTTAAGTTTAAAAGAGCGAAAAGATTTAGGTATTTGTATTCATCCCCCCCCCCCTTCTACAAACACTTGTGCTTATATTGCACTAACAATTAGTCTCTGATGGGCTAAAACTGTTAGTCTCTGATGAAGGAAATTTCTTAGTCTCCGATGTGTATTTAGTTCCCGAGGAGTTCAGCAATGACTTAGCGAGTTCGGCGCTAAAGAACTTTTTTCCGAGGAGTTTGGTGCTGAACAAATTATCCACTGATGAAGTTCAGTGATGACGTATCGAATTTGGAGATGAACAAATCATCCTCTGACAGCCAAGAGAGCTTGGCAATAGTCAAGGTTATCACCCGACGAGTTTGGCGGTGAACAAATTATCCCCTGATGACTATCTCCCTGACGAGTGAATGATATCTTGATGGTCGAAGGCTATCCCCTGATGGCCAAGAGATCATCCCCTGATGACCGAAGACCATCCCCTGATGACTAAGTATCCACTGATGGATAAAGTATCTTTCGATGGTCATTTTTAAACCCTGATGACAACTGTTATGCTTCAACGTTTATCCCCTAACGCAGTCTGTCTTGAAAACTATAAAACATTATTTTCTTAAATTATTTTATGATGTTATTCATTTAACCTCAATGGTTCTTTTGTCAGATTTGAGACATTAAAAGTTTAAGGACATCACATATGCATTTTCTTTCATATTTTAACCAAGGTATTAAATTTATCATGTGATATTATACATGCTTTAAAAAGTCTTTCACTTACAAGTGGGTTGAATTAGATTTAACTGAGGACCGAGGCAAGTATATTCTCACTCTTATGCATATTTCAATTAAGCGCATGATCAATTGATTCGACATGCGTGCAAGGTTATGACTTTTATGTCTTGAATTCTTTATGAAACAGTATGCTACGCTTTAATTTCCGCTAGCATGATATGAATAAATATGCATGGATATAACTGAACAAATGAGATTGATATGTTATATCAATCTCATTAATGTTATTCATTAATGTTATATCTGTGCAAACAAATGAGATTGATATGTTCCTCAAGTGGGTTATGCCACATGGTTGGCTAGAGGAAAGGGAAGCTGTTGATTTGTTCTCTCACCTGACCTAGAGGAATTATAAATGACTACGTACGTTCACACAAGGAGGGATCATGCGGTCACAGTTAGGCCAACTGTAAACCGTATGGTTAGTAAATCCAACGGGTTTAGGCCCCGATGGATGTTTTGAGAAAGATATGCACAGGTGTATACATGTCTTTCTTCGAGGAGGGTTACACGTTGTTTATCATCAGTAATCCTCAAAGTTCTTCAAAGATTTCCAAGGCATTGGCATTGTTTCGCTGAGCCTCAAAAATAGAATTGAATCTATGTAAATATTCCAGATTGACTCCTCTGTTTTGTTTATATACTTGCTAAGCGTAGATCGCTCATTCTTGTTGAACTTAATATCTCGCAGGGCATGGTACAAAGGCTGAACCCTCAGGCAAGGGAAAAGAAAAGATGATTGGCTACCGAGTTTTCCGCTGAGGAAGGAAGGAAGACATTTTTTTTAAATTTATAATGATATGGACTGTAATTTAGAAATTGATTAGCTTTCGCTGAAAATGTAATAGTTTGATTTGTAATAACCGGCCACTATTTTCTTTTATCAGTATTTATACTATGAATGGATGTGATGTTATCTTTGCCTTCTTTTGATGGAGTCCTAGTCCGATAAAGAATTTTGGGGCTGTCACAATATATATAGTAGAGGAACTTTTATACTATATAGGATTCCCTATGTTTATTATTCATCATCTATTTGAGGATCTTGTCATAGCTGATTCAGGTATTGTCTTAACTCTCTACTACATTATTCTTTATTTCTTTTAATTTTTCTACAATGAATGATGTTAGTAATGATCCAACTCCTCCTACCCAAGTAGCAAAACCTTCTAAAAACAAGTCTATATCAAAAGCTACCTCCTCTATCTCTCAAAAGATAAAGGTTATAAAAAGAAAACAACCACAACCAGCAATGGCTAAGGGGGAGGGTAAGCATTTAAAGGAAGTTATGAGGAAGAGATAAGGAACAATGAGAACCCTTGGACATTACTTAATATTCTCACAAAAGGATATTAAGTTCTAAAAGGAAAAAACACATCTCTAGGTGCAACCTCTCAAAAGCATGTATATATTGAAAATAGTCCACCTCCAAGGACACAAGAATTTGAGTCCATAATGATCACATCTATAAATACCTTTTAGAAAAAAAAGAAGAAACAGACTCTGATCAATGATCAACCTGTCACTAAATGCACACACAGTGTGAGAACCCGAAAAATTAAATAGGTTTTTGTTGTATGAGTAATTCATATTATGATTAATTTATATTATGTATGAATGTTTAATTTATGTTTGGTATGAATAATGAATTCATATCTTGAATGAAAGTTTTTATGGCAATGTGATGTCCAAAAGATTATAAATATATTTTGAACTCAAATCTTTAAATGATTATTTTTATCCAAGTATTAACAAAGGTAAGTGTAACTCTTCACGTGGGGAAGGAACACACAGGTGAGCTACAATGTCCATTTTTGAACCAAGGACTTCCGTGAGGCAAGTGATATAATTTTATTATATTAGGGTTGAGTTACACGTGACCTGTTAACTTGTTAATCAGCTCCAACAGTACACTAGATTGTGGGCTATGATAGATGATTGACTGACTTTTAGCAGCCGTAACATCGGCCTTTCAAACCCATCATCTCATTCTAAATTACTGTCTTTTATAGCTAATGATCGAAATCTACTCACTGATAATCCAACCACTCTTATTGTTTGGCAAAGTGATATAAATATACCATTTGGAGTACAACCCTAGCCCCACTTTCATAAATTTTCTATACAGCCAACCAACCACATAAATCCTAGGCTCACTTTCAAGAGCAACTATCTTTGTCGAAGAACAACCCAAGCTTTTAACTTCTTCTTTACAGCCAAAGAGGTAAGAGCACTATATTAAAGTCCTACTTTATTCGTACTATTTTTTTTCGTTATTTATGTCATGTTTGCAAAATACTTTGTTTACTCACTTCCTAAAGTATGTTTTAAAACACCATGCCATGACATGTTTGTAAAATACCATGCCATGTCCTTCTATTCATACCATGTCATCTTCGTAAAATACTTTGTTTAAACACCATGAATGAGCCTCTGACAACCAGAGTTCTTGAAGTCTAACAGTGTTTATAAGAATTAGAAGACAATACGAATGATACACACTACAAGATAGATGATGAGAAAATGCCCTAGGTATGGTTATCTGTTGATAACACCACCCTTTGAAGAGTGAAGAAGTCACCATTGTATCTGAGACAAGTTTTAACTTAGTCTTCGTCAGCATTGAAGTTAGTCTCCGACAGTATAGGAAAAAAAATTAGTCTCTGAGGAAAAAATTTGTTAGTCTTAGATGAACAAATTTGTTAGTCCCTGATGAACAATTTTTCTTAGTCTTTGAGGAACATATATGCTGGCCTTTGATGACTTATTGAGTTTGGCGCTGACTTATTGAATTTGGTGCTGAACAAATTATCCACCGATGAGTTTGATGACAACCAACAGACTTTGGTCGTAGTCAAATGGATTACCGACGAGTTTGGCGATGAACAAATTCATCCCCTGATGACCGAGGACCAATCCCTGATGGTCGAAGATCATCCCCTAATGGTCGAGGGTCATCCCCTGATGGTCGAACGTCATCCCCTGATGACCGAAGACCATCCCTTGATGGTCGAAGATCATCTACTGATGACAAGTCATTCCCTGACAAGTAAATTATCCACTGATGACTAGTTATCCCCTGATGAGAAAATTATCCACTGATGGCTAATTTATCTCTCGATGGTCATTCTTAGTCCCTGATGACCACTTTTATGCTGCAATGACCATCCACCGATGCGTCTATCTTTAAGAGTATATAATTTTTTTTTCTTTTCTTTCTTCTATTATTTTAAGATGATATTAATTAATTATTAAACCTCAACAGTTCAAATGTCAAATTAAGACATTAAAAGTTTAAGGACATCACATGTGCAGATTTTCTCGTATCTTTATCAAAAGTATAAATTTCTCATGTTATGTCAATATACATGTTTTACAGAGTCTTTCACTCACGAGTGTTTTGAGTTAAATTTAGCTAAAGACTAAGGCAAATATATACTCACTCTATCTTTTTCAATTAATACGTATGATCATTCCTTCGATATATGTAATGTATCCAAGATGTTATTATGTCAATATTCATATTCAATTTCTTCAAGTTAAGTAACATATGATCCCTTGATCCGATGTACGTGAAAATGTTGTACTAGAATCAAGCACTTTTTGGGCGGATGTTAGCTATTCAAATGCACTAACACGACAAGGTAAATCTTATACGGATAGAAAAAGACTTAATTTTTTTTACCCCATACTTGTAAAGTACATCCATGTGGGTAACTAAACGCTAGTGGGATGCATCTGTCTGGTACCCCAGGCCTAGGAAATGATAGGGAATGGAAACTGAGACATCGGTAACCGAACCCTTGCAGATAAAAGATTTTTGCTTTGACTACGTATGTCTTTATGACGAAGTCAGACGGTGGTCAGGATGGTAACTGATATACTGTTTGATATGGAGATCCTAAGGGCACGTGCGCCAAACAGACATGGTTACAAGGCATATGTGTATTATTCAAGATTTTTTTCAAGTAAAGGGTCAAATCCCTCATTATCACTCGGGGACCCTGGAAGCTATATCTTTTCAAGTTATAAAGAGGTGTTGGCATTGTCTCCGCCCAACCTCACAAACACTTAAGCCCTATAAATTTTCCATCTTTCAAAGCTCACCCAATACTTGATTATATACTTACGAGCGTAAATCGTTCATATTGCTTTATTTAATGTTTTATATGATATGGCGAGGAGGCCGAGCCGTCTGATAAGGGCAAGGTGAAAATGTCATGATGAACATTTCCTAATCGCCCTCTTATGGATGACATTCAGGGGAAAAGTGAAGCGTGAGGCGATTATTGAAATGCTTAGATTGTAAGGCTTGTGTTGGCCCCTCATATACTTCCGTTGTTAGTATTATATTTTGGGATGAATGTAATACAGATTACTATTTATTTGTCTTATTTAATGATGTACATGCTTGGATGATGTTACTTTTCTTTTATAAATTATTGACGGTGCCCGAAGTCTGGTATGAGATTTCTGGGGCCGCCACACACAAGGTCTCACATTGATGTTTCTCTTTTCTCTATTCAGGAGGAGTAGCCAATATTCAAAGTCTACCTTTATTATTTCTTCTTCTTTCTTTGATATTTATTTAAAAGCAATGAGAAATTTCTTAATTCTATTGGTTTCAGATTCTTTGATATTTCAATCATCAAAGAAGCTAATTCTTGAAGCTGAAATAAATAGTAGCTCTCAACTCATCAGTGGATAATACAATTGTATTTTATCAAACATCTATTGATACAAGACACTTACTTCTTATTTTCTACACTACTCTAGGACACCTACAATAGGAAGATTTAATATTTAGTGAGCCTGAGAGAATTCAAAATGAGAGTCAAACCTTGTGTTTGGAAAAAGGTGAGGAAAAAGAAATTAAAACAAAAATGGAAAGAAAGTGAGTGTGAGAGGCTGACTTGTAAAAGTCAGGCAAAAGGAGAAGGTGTGAGCAAGGATAAGATCCTTGAAGAAAAGAATAGAGAGAAATTATGTCACACACTACATTTACAACTCATGTATTCTTTGATTACCATTTCTGATCAAACATCAGAGAATACTAAGAGAAGAACTTGTGTATGTTTGGTTGGAAGCAATCAACACAAGATTATTGGTTGATGCAACAGTACACTTCATATCAGAATATTTGATCTCCCATAGGTTAAATGCAGTTGTACTCACAAAATATTTTTGAAGCATTGATCAAAGGAAGTACAACACGAAGCTCCAACACTTCATAATCAATGGTCTTCAAACAAAGCTCAAACAATTCCTTCCTTCTAGTAAATCTCTACTGGTGATTTCTGCCCTCCACCATTAAGATGTTGATGTCAAAAAGGGGGAGAATGATCAAGGCAGGGGAAACAAAGTAATTTTGATAAAGACATGGGGATAATTGTTAAAAAGGCTAACAGATTAATGGTTGGGCATTGAAGAACTGAAAACAACCAAAACCATCACTATTATGTTCATGTACAATTATGTTTTTACATGGTTCAAATTCAATTCTAAGAAATGGTGTTATAAGGTTGTTTTTGACATCATCATCAAACCTTGATTTATGCTTATCATTGATAAACATAAATAGGGGGAGATTGTTAGGAATTATAGCATTTGAGGATGATGTATAAACTTAGAATTATTAGATTTTGTAATTGTATAAAGTACTCACAGTAGTGTTCTATCAGAGACTACTATTAGAGACTGCATGTATGAATCAGAAACTACAAAGACTGCATTTGGAGAGTTCAACAAAAGTCAAAATTGGTCAAACAAAATTAGTTCATCGGAGACTAAGTTTTTGTTCATTAGAGACTAAGTTTTTGTTCATTGGAGACTAAGTTTTTGTTTATCAGAGACTAAGTTTTTGTTCATCGGAGACTAATGTTGAAGCTACCAGAGACTAAGGCAAAGACACTTTAATGCATTAAAGTAGTCTTGAGAAGATTTGACCGTTGCCAAAATTATTTGGCTAAACACCAAACTCAACGTCAAAGTCATTTTGATTGTTGCCAAAGTCATTTGCCTATCATCAAAGTCATTTTGACTTTCGCCAAAGTCATTTTCCTATTGTCAAAGTTGTCGGGCAAATCAACAATAGCGCCAAACTCAAAATGACTATCGCCAACATCACCGGGCAAATTAACAACATCACCAAACTCAAAATGATTATTGCCAAAGTCATTGAAAAAATTTATATCGTTGAAGGCAAGTGCTTAAACATCAGAGGATAAATATTCACTGATGAACGTAACAAAACATTAGAGGATAAATATCCACTATTGTACAAAGCAGCTCTTTAGGGGATAAATATTCACTGATGAACAAAGATTGTCTATCAGGGGAAAAAATAATTGTTAGGTTTTAGAACATTTGATGATGATTGTCTTTAGATTACTTAGAATACAAATGTATAGAAACTGTTAATTAGTAACACTGAAGTTTTGTAGCCAGTAGTTATCTCTTTGTTTGTAATTCATTTATTCTTTGTAAAGAGATACAATTATTTTCTTTATTTGTAATTAACTGCTGGAATGGAGTATCGAAGCTTCAAGAAGTCAAGTTGTGTATTTGATCTGTTAGAGTTTGCAAAAAGGCTTATCGGAGACTAGAAGAACTGGTCAGAGACTAAAATGTTTTAACTGTTAGAGACTAGTTTTTCTATCGGAGACTAAAAGCTTACGTCATCAGAGATTAAAGAAAAAGGAATTAGAGACTAAGCTGACGTCATCGGAGACTAAGCCTTAACATGTCAGAGACTAAATAACACTATCGGAGACTACACAAGCTGACGTCATCAGGGACTAAACGTACCAGGGGCTAAAAGAGTCATCAGGGACTAAATGTACCAGAGACTAAAAGATACGTCAGGGACTAAAAGAAGCATCAGAGACTAATTGTGAATTGATCTCTGATAGATACAGAGTTCGAATTGAAAAAGGAATGTCTTCCACGTAAAGTAAAATATTATTGAAGACGTAGCTGGTAAGGAAACTAACCAGAAATCTGTTCCTATCAAAAAGGAAAGATTGTATTTGATTCGAATAAGGAAGCTGAATTTTATTTAAAATAGGAACTGAGTTAATTATAATTAAGTTGTCATAGAAGCTGTAATTAGTTTTTACAGAGAATTGTAATTCAGAAGCTGTATAGGTTTTTCATAGTTTTGTATCTTTTCCTATACAGAATAGAAAAGAAGTTGACGATTACATTATTGTGATTGTTAGGATTTGTATTCAATTGTAAATCAATAAAGCAATTGTTTATAAATAGATTTGTGTTCTTGTTCTTTTTATTCCGCAAGAAAAATTTAAGTTTCTTAAAGAACAAGTAATCGAAGAATTTTCAAAGAACTTGTATTCAACCCCCCCTTCTACAAGTTCTCGGCATCTCACTGGGAAAACAATAATCAGAGACTAAAAATGACATATGGCTGTGTTCACAAATTCACTAACTCAAGTTTAAAGACGGTGAAATTAAAATATAGATGGTGGTCCAATAAGGAGAAATTTTCTACCAAAGAAGCTTTAAGAAGATAAGTTATACACTGTAGGTGTGAACACTGATAATGTAAAATATGGAGATAAGTCATACTTATACACTAGCATGCGTAGATAGCTGCTGGTATGAACACTACAGAGATAACGTATAAAAAATTGAAGGAGGAAAATATGGAAGATGACATATGAAATGATGACATATGGAAGATGGTCTAATCTAAAATCAGGAAGCTCATAGAGATAAGTTATTTTAAGAGTTAATTAATGATGATGATGTTTAGAGAATAAATTGTGCATCTGTAAATATACTTAAGGTACATTATAAACCTTAATGTCAGCACAAGTTTTGCATCCACTGATGATAAACTTATTCATCGGGGATGATCAAACACTTCATAAGACAAGTCGTAAAATGGAACATCCAAAGGACTTGACAAAGTGAAAAGGAATGTCTGATGTTACTCCAAAATAGTTGAAGTATTCCGCACATTAGATATTCCAAACAAAGTTTCGTTGATTAAAAAATCGTCAGGGGAACCAGTTAGGGAAAACTCATCAGGGAGAACCTGTCAAGGGAAATCGTCAAGGGAACCTGTCAGGGGATGACTGAGGCATACCAACCCATCAGGGGAACGCGTTAGGGTATGACAGTGGCTGGCCAAACTCATCAGGGTGAACGCGTCAGGGCATGAACAAGACATTTCATCAGTCAGGGTAAAACTTCAGGGTATGACAGTGTCAGGGTAACCCGTCAGGGGGAAAGCTCAACACTGCATCGGTGGGAGCCATCAGTGTATGTTACATGTCATATCATCAGTGGATCAAAGAAGCACTCAGTAAAACTCAAGGGAAGGTTGAAGCCCTGATCTAGTCTTTAACAAGACTTGTCATTAGGGGATGCAAGAAGCACTGATCAAGTTCATCAGGGCTTGTCGTCAGTGGATGGTTATAACAGCATGCACCCGTCATCAGGACTTACACTCAAATCAACGAAGCTTGTTATAGACGCAAGAGATATTAACTGGAAAGATATTTCTTGAAGTTTGTTATGGTCCAATGAGAACTCTCAAACATTAAATGCATGCAGATCTGGGGAAGAAAAAGAAGCAACAAAAGTAGCAGCAATCTGACACATAGTTCCCAACGGACAACAATGTGACATATATGCGGCTAAGTTGAAAAGAGTAGCACATCTTCGCACGTGGTTTTAACCACTGATCTTCTATATATGCAAAGGAGTTCTCATTACACAAAAAAAAAAAGAGATCAATCCAACAGATCATCAAACATCGAAGCACACAAATCACTAGAGCAGCTTTGTAATATATCTTGAGAGAAATATTTCAAAGAAAGATTAGAAGCTAGTGAGTGTGAATTTGAAGCTGTCATTTTATTATAGATCTTGTAGCTGTTTAATCACATTTGTGATTATACAGATTTCCAGAAAAACATCAAGTTTTAATACAACTATTTTAACTTGAATCTGTGTGTTCATATTTTATAGTTTTTCTGTTTATTGTAGCTGTTTCCTATCAGGGCCAACTAAAGTTTAAAAAGAGCAAAAAGTTTGTAGTGTTTGCATTCATCCCCCCTTTTCTACAAACACTTGAGCTTATATTGTTCTAATAATTGGTATCAGAGCCTCTTAACAGATTACACTTGCTAAAAACGATCAACATCTATGGCCAACAAAGCTGGAAACAGTAAAGTCCCTATGTTGGAAAGGGGAAAATACTTCTTCTGGAGACAACGCATGACAGTTCATCTAAGAGCAATCGATGATGAATATCTTCAAATCTTAGAAGAAGGCCCTCACATCCCAAAGAATTTCATTCCTCAGGAGGTGGTCAATGGAGTCAGTATTCCGAAAAAGTTAGTTCCAAAATCAACTGATGAGGGGACTCCAAAGGAAAGAGAGAAAGTGAAAAAGGATCTCAAGATCACAGGCATCCTACATAATGGTTTAGACGATGATATGCTAAATAGTATAATGAATCTTACAATGTCTAAATCTATATAGGATACCATACAAATCCTTTGTGATGGAACGGAGGAAGTGAGGGAAAATAAACTGCAACTGTTGACACAATAGTATGAGTGGTTCATAATGAAAAGTGGTGAAACACTTACTGAAATGTTCGACAAATTTAACAGGTTGGTAAATGACCTGAGATTATATGGGAAGGCATATGCAAATAAAGATGTGAACAGGAAGTTCATGAGAGCCCTTCCCATATCATGGGATCCTAAGACGACGACCATTAGGGAATCCAAGGACATGAATCTCCTAGACTTGGATAGGCTTTATGGCACCCTAAAGACATATGAACTTGAGGTTCAACAAAGATCTGAAATGTCAGGGGATGCTATGAAGCTTAAATCTGTAGCCCTGATGGCTGCCAAGAAGGACAAAGAAGAAGCAAGACCGAGTGTCTTGATGAAGCAGCAACTGGGAGATGCTGAAATGGAAGGGGACAACGAAGCTGACTCCAAGGATGATGAATATATTCCTGAAGAGTTAGAGGAGCTAGATGAAACCATGGCCTTTCTTGTAAAAAGGTTTTCTATGCTGAAATTCCAAAAGCTTGCGGGATCCAAAAGATTTTCAGCAAGGAAGTCAAGTAGCACTAAAAACTTTATTGACAAAACAATAATAAAGTGCTACAAGTGAAACGAGATGGGCCACTTTGCAAATGAGTGCCGCAATCCAAAAACAAGGAAGCTGAAGTGGACTACAAGAAGAAATACTTTGACCTTCTTAATGCAAACAAGAAGGGAAAAGCATATATTGCAGAGGGAAAGGATTGGGCTGACTCAGATGAAGAAGATGCTGAAGAATATGTCAACCTAACCCTGATGGCCTCATCCACTGACAGTAGCAACTCACAAGTAAGTCTTGAAATTTCCTCTAACATGTCTAAAACAAATTGTGTTAAAACTGTTAAGGAAATGGCCTGTGAGATAAAGGATCTCTTTGACACTCTGAGGAGTGCAGTAGCTGAAACTGAGAGTGCAGAAAATAATTGAGCATTTGACTGCAAGAAACACTCTCTTAGAATCAGAACTCTCCAGATTTGAGAATCTTGAAAAAGAACTCTCAAGAACAAAAAATCTTCTTGACTGTGCTATCAAAAGAGAGGAATGGACCTCAAATCTTTCAAGTTAAGAAAGGGAAGTCATAAAGAGATGGAATGAGTCTAGCAAAAAATTGGAGGATCAATTAAACAGTCAAAAATCTGGTCCCAAATCTAGTTTAGGCTATGGAGATACTCTTGTGAAGCAACCTCCCATTGAGTTTGAAATTGTAGCTAGCTTTGGAAAAATGCCAATACAACCTATCAAGTTTATAAAGGATATAACAAAGTTAGAAAAAGGGAATGTTTTCCCGATGAATGAAGCTTCCACAAGTGGTGGGAGTGGCAAGAAACCTATTCTTGCCAAAGTACTCAAACTTCCAGTCAGAAGAGAAAAGGAGATCTTTATGTTGTTGATTTCAATTCAATAAGTGGAGAATCTTGTTTCTATAGCAAGGCAACCCCTGATGAAAGCAGGCTATGACACAAGAAGCTCTTTCACCTGAACTACAAGACAATTAATGATTTAGTGAAGAGAGAGTTGGTAACTGGGCTACCCCAAATGGAGTTTATTCAAGAAGGGTTATGCTTAGCTTGTCAACAAGGGAAGCAAAGGAAAACATCCTTTGTCAGCAAGGAAGCCACAATGATTAAAGATCCAATTCAATCGCTACATATGGATCTTTTTGGCCTTGTCAACATTATGTCAGTGTCAAAGAAAAGATTTGCAATAGTTATTGTGGATGACTACACCAAATACACTTGGGTGAAGTTTCAAAATGCAAAATCAGAAGTTCCTCAACAAATCATTGACCACATCAAGAAAGTGGAAACTGAGTCAGGATCAGTGGTTAGGATGTTGAGGACAGACAATGGAACTGAATTCAAGAATGCAACTGTTGATGGATTTTGTGTGGAGAAAGGCATCAATCATACACTTTATGCCCCAAGGACTCCTCAATAGAATGGTGTAGTGGAAAGGAAGAACAGAACCCTGATAGAAGCTGCTAGATCAATGCTAGCAGAGGCAAAGATTCCTACCTATTTTTGGGCTGAAGCAATTTCCACTACTTGCTTTACTCAAAATAGGTCATTAATCAACAAGGCTCACAACAAGACTCCATATGAGCTAATGACAGGGAGAAAGCCAAACATCAAGTTCCTACATGTTTTTGGATGCGAATGCTTTATCTTAAGGAACTTTGGTGAGAACTTGGGAAAATTTGATCCAAAGGTTGATGAAGCAATTTTCCTAGGTTACTCCCTGACATCTAAGGCCTACAGGGTTTACAACAAAAGACTTTAGGTGGTGATGGAGTCTATAAATGTAGCTTTTGATGATCAAGAGATTTCTGGACTTGAAGACCCTGGTTTTCATGAAGACCTCAGGTTTGAAAATGAAGATGAGACTAATTATCAAGAGATTGAAGTTGATGAGTGCAGACAAATGGAGAATTTATCCATTCCTAATGTCAATGCAAATTCTATAGAACCCCCTTCCAATGATAGAGTCAATTTCCTGGACAACAAATCAGGGGATACTCCATCAGGGGATCATTCATCAGGACATGCACCATCAGGGGATAACTTGAACCTTGAATTAAGCACCAATTCAGGGGGAGGGTTTTCAGAAGCTGGGAGCACAGACTTAGGGGGTGGAGATGTCAATCAAGCAAGCTCATCAAGATACATCTCTAATCCCAAATGGGCCAGAAGTCATTCACAAGACTTAATTATTGGTGACCCAAACAAGAAAGTGCAAACCAGAAAAGCAACATCTAATGAATGCATATACGCTTACTTTCTTTCACAAATGGAGCCAAAGAAATTTGAAGAAGCCATTCAAGATGTAGATTGGATAATGGCTATCCAAGAAGAGCTAAATCAATTTGAAAGAAATCAAGTATGGAAACTAGTAACTAAACCCAAAGACAGAATTATAATAGGTACTAAGTGGGTATTCAGGAACAAGATGGATGAAGCTGGCATTGTTATAAGAAATAAAGCAAGACTGGTTGCAAAAGGAAATCTTCAAGAAGAAGGGATTGACTTTGATGAGACTTTTGCACTAGTAGCCAGACTTAAGGCTATAAGAATTTTCTTAGCCTATGCAACACATTCAAATTTCAAGGTTTATCAAATGGATGTGAAAAGTGCTTTTCTCAATGGGAAATTGGAACAAGAGGTGTATGTCCAACAACCTCCAGGATTTGAGAGTTCAAAATTTCCAAATCATGTGTTCAAGCTAGAAAAGGCACTTTATGGATTGAAGCAAGCTCCTGGAGCTTGGTATGACACATTGTCAAAGTTTTTGGTGGAAAACAAATTCACAAGAGGTATCATTGACAAAACATTGTTCTTTAGACAACACCAAGGTCATCTGATTTTGGTTCAAATATATGTTGATGAAATTATCTTTGGATCCACTGACACTGGACTATGTGAAAACTTCTCCAAACTCATGCAGAACAAGTATAAAATGAGCCTGATGGCTGAATTATCATATTTCTTGGGATTGCAAGTCAAACAAGTCATTGATGGAATATACATTCATCAGACAAAATATGCCAAAGAACTTCTCAAGAAATTTGATATGGAGGACTCAAAAGTAGCAAAGACACCAATGGCCACTGCAACCAAGATTGACCCTGATAAGGATGGAAAGAAAGTTGATTTGAAGACTTACAGGGGAACGATTGGATCTTTGCTGTATCTAATAGCAAGCAGGTCTGATATAATGTTTGCAACATGTCTTTGTGCAAGATATCAAGCTGACCCAAGGGAATCTCATCTCATTGCAGTGAAAAGAATCTTAAGATATGTCAAGGGCACTACAAAGTTGGGACTTTTGTGGCGCCCCCGAAAATCCCCCGAGCCGGGCCCCGGACACTGTTAGGGATTTGGGTGACAGTCTCCGAGATCCCCAGGCTGGAATCCCAGGCTGCACCAGAAAACTACCACACAACATTACAACAACAACATAGTGAAACATTAACAACATTCCTATGAGAAACACATTCTCAAAACATCATTACAAAATCTTAAGGTCCATATCATCTTACAAAACCTCAAAGCTTGAAAATAAACAAGCTGCAGCGGAAACAAAACTTTAGATGGCTCATAAGGCCTTACAACTTAAACATTCTTATGCCATTCTCTCCTTTCCTCTCTTAGGCGACTCAGCCTTCACAACAAACCTGAAAAACATTCATAGCATTCCACATGAGCATTTATGCTCAGCAAGTATATAATCATAAGCAAGAAGAACAGATAATTCAAAAGCTTTGATATTCTTTGAGGTTGGGCGAAGCAATGCCAACACCTCATGATAACCAATAAACATACATCATCTAGGGTGCCCGAGTGATATCAAAGGCTAACCCTCTTTCAATAAATCATGATTCGCCCTTTACTCATCAGATAATGCATCACCTGACAAGACTGATCATTATCTGACTACCTTACATAATCAAATTTCATCCCAGCTGGTCAGCCTGGTCGTTTGATTCATCATTTGACATACGTAGTCACTTGCAGAAAGCATATGGTCTGTGAAAAGTCTCATTACCGATGCCTTGCCTCGGTATATCATTCTTTATCATCATTGGCCAGAATACCAGGCGAAAGTATTCAACAGCCTCTTAACTTTCCATATGGATATATCTTCTTATAAACATTTTCTCAATTTTGAATAGCCTTGACGTGCTGAACAATTAAAAGCAGGGACTGCCAACAACACATATTGGCGTGCTCAACAATTAAAAGACAGTGACCATCACAAGCGGAACTATATATCCATACAGAAGTTACTTGGGTGTGCATACATGTTCATGACTTGCAACACCCAAACATCATCATTTGGTGTGCTAGGAAATTTAAACAGCTAGCAACCACCCAATAACACATAGTTCAATTATCAACATCTTTTCACGTACATCAGATTCAATGATCGTACGTTACTTAATCATAAAAGAATTCATCATCATGCATAGGCATTAACATCATTCATTTACGTAAATCGAATTAATGATTTTACGTAATCAATAAGAAAGAAAGTGGAATGAAGATATACTTGCCTTGGTCCTTAGCTAAAATTCACTATATCGGTTGCAAAAGGTTTCTGCATAACATCATTGTGGGTATATCATGAGAAATCCATACTTAAAAGATGGCTATTCATATTAGAAAATGGTTGTCAGGGCATGAGGTTGCCCGTCGGGGAAAATTTCACTCGTCAAAGACTATTTAACTCATGAGAGACTGCTGACATCATCTTTACTCATCAAAGACTAAGGCTGACATCATCGGAGACTATTAAACCCATAAGAGATTGATGACATCATCTTAACTCATCGGAGACTAAGGGTGATGTCATCATCAGAGACTAATTATTCCTTCATCAGAGACTACAGATGACGTCATCGGGGACTACACTTAGCCTATCGGAGACTAAGGATGACATCATCAGAGACTAATATTTGTTCATCAGAGACTGATGATGTCATCTTAACCCATCGGGGACTAACATCTCAAAGATTGATGCTGACGTCATCAGAGACTAACATCAACACAGTCGGGGACTAATGCTGACATCATCAGAGACTAACATCAACACAGTCGGAGACTAATGCTAACGTCATCAGAGACTAACATCAACACAGTCAGAGACTAATGCTGACGTCATCAGAGACTAACATCAACACAGTCGGAGACTAACTTTAGAAGTTGTCTCAGATACAAGGTCGTCTTCCTCACTTCTCCAAGGGTGGTGATCTCAACTACAACTCCATAAATCAACTCTCAACATGCTTTAAGCTATGAGCAACACTTCTAGACACAAAAGAATATAATCCTTTCTTTTTCTTTCTTAAAGACTTGCTCCTACAGCTAAACTTCTCGGATACCAAGCAAAAAGAAAGGCAAAAGAGAACTTAAGATTCTTACCTCCTAGGTTGATGAAAGAGATCAAAGCTTGATTGACAATAATCGTCCAGAAAAGAGAACCTTGAAATTATATGGAGGTGATATGTTTAAGGAAGAACTTTGGAAGAGAAACTTTTAGAAAAGAGATTGAGATGTTCCTCTGAATAAGGTATTTATAGGAGGTTGAGATTAAGCTTTGAAATAAGATGATTGGTTAAACTGGACGGTAAAAACGGCTGCTCATCATAATTCTTAGTAGCTAAGCATATGTAATAAGCTTGTTGTCCTTCATGCACATAAGCCAGCTACTAAAGCAGCTTACTAATCAAATTTTCATACGTACACATGATGTCATTCCCTTACGTAAATTATTACATTCCTCAGGGAACTTACTAAACTAGAAAAGTGAGCTCTTTTAAGCAATATCAACATAAATTGCTTGATCTTATAATCCAATATCCAACAAGCATAATCCTTTAATGGATCCAAAAATAATTAGACATTCAAAAACATCATATATTAACTATACACGTTAATATATATAAAGAGAAAAAAAATGAATAAATAAATTATTTATAGATAAACAAATTTTCTGGGTCGTTACACTTTGGTATCCAAAGGAGTCTGGATTTGAATTGATGGGATATTCTGATGCTGACTTTGGAGGATACAAAATTGACAGAAAAAGTACAACAGGAAGCTGTCAGTTTCTAGGAGGAAGGCTTGTATCTTGGTTCAGTAAAAAGTAGCACTCAATTTCAACATCAACTGATGAAGCTGAATATATTGCAGCTGGAAGTTGTTGTGCACAAATTCTATGGATGAAAAATCAGTTAATGGATTATGGCCTAAACTTCAACAAAATTCCAATAAAGTGTGATAACACAAGTTCTATTGCCATTGTTGAAAGTCCTGTGCAACATTCTAGAACCAAACATATAGAAATCAGATATCATTTTATCAGGGAACATGTTATGAATGGAAGCATTGAACTACAGTTTGTACCATCAAATCAGCAGCTGACAGACATATTTACCAAAGCTCTTGATGAAGCCACGTTTTTCAATCTTGTGGGAGAGCTGGAAATGGTGAATTATGCGTCAAGGTCAGGGTCAAATGCTTAAGTTCTGGTATTCCTATATCATTTCATGAATTCCTGATGAAATTAATTGATATGTGATAATATATGTTATAACTGTAAATATGTATATGTATACTTGTATATTCTATATTTTTGGTTGGTTGTGTTTGTCTGTAACTGATGCATCAGGGTTAGGGTATCAGATTCATGCATCAGGGTCAGGGTATCTTGCTTTGGAATCAGCGTCAGGACATTTGACTTTTGTATCAGTATCAGGGTATGTATATACAAAAAGCATCAGGGTAAGGTAAAATGTTTTTAACTGCATCAGGGGATTATGGTCAGTTAAGTGATGACAACTCATCAGGATGTTCTTCTCTCTCTGATGACGTGTCATTACAGAACTGAAATGACTCATTGATTGCGTGTTTTTAGGAGCAGTTTTCAAACGTCAACAAGCAGGTATTTATACACCATCTCTCCTACTTTCTAAAACACCTTAAAACATTTAATCTATCTCTGATATTTGCTCGAGTTTTCTCTCTCTCTCTCTCTCTCTCTCTCTCTCTCTCTCTCTCTCTCTCTCTCTCTCTCTCGTTTTCGCAGAAACCCTAGAACTTCAAATCTTCAAAAGCATCAATGGCACCCAGCAACTCTCAACAAATCCCACGAAATCTGGTTGTCCCACCTACAAACTATGTGGGTTTCTCAGACATTGAGGAGGTAAATGATTGCTTCAAGCCGATACTGAACTATCTACTTAACTCGGAGTATAGTCAAACAATCTTTACTGATGACAAAATGTCAGGGGAAGCACTGTCTCAATTTTGGACCAGTGCAAAGTTCATGTACTTCGCCACAAGGCCTGATGTGGTGAAGGGAATCTTATTCAATATTTCTTCTAAGAAAAGGAAAATAACCCCTTAAAGAATTAATTCTGCTTTGGGGCTACCTACTCAAAACTTGGTGGAAGTACCCGGTGATGCTGAACTGCTCGACTTCTTGAGGGAACTGGGCTATAACGCTGCTCCCAATGTAGCGTTAAAGTTCAAGGACCTCAAAAGGGTGAACATGAAGCGGGAGATCTCTTATCTCTTCGACACCATCACCAAGGTGTTCTCAGGTAAGTGTTCTAACTTTGAGGTTATTACCTCCTTAACTCTAAAAATAGCATATGCAATGATTAGGAATGTAAATATAAATATAGGTAAAATAATTTTTGATGACCTTGTAAATAAATTAGGTCATTTTAATTCTAGGAAATCAGAAATTTATTATGCTAGATTTTTGTATATGATTATTAAAGATCAAATTACTAATTTTTCTTTTGAGAATGATGTTACTGTATAGACATACAAGCAAACAAAGAAATTGTTTGCAGAAATAATAAAGAAATCATACACAGTTGAACCATTTGCACTTCCACAGCATATGGTATAGGTAGTAAATACTTCTTCACCTTCTACTTCCCAACCTGTAAATTCTTCACCTTTATCTACTATGGCAGAGAAAATAACCATTTCTCTGCCTACCCAAGTAGAACAACCAATTTCAACACAACCACTCTCTATTGCCCAACCCATAGTCTCCCAAAAGACTATTGGGATTAAAAGAAAACTCAGTAAAGTTACCACATTAACTGAGGGGGAGCAAGGAGAGAGAGTGATTGGCTACAGGCGTAAGATGAAGAAGGGAGCCACTAGTGTTACCCCAAAGCCTGACCAGGCAGTATCCTCTCAAAAGGATACTGCTTTTGATAAGGAATTAAACATATTTCTAACTAGTTCATCTCAAAAGGAATTAGTTATTGAAAATAGTCCCCAACCAAGGACACAGATGAGTGAGGCACATACACTGACCATAGACTCTAATGAAACTAACATCAGGGTCTCTGAGAGCCACTTGCAGAAATTTGACACAGTGATTGCACACACTACTTCTTTTGGTGCATCTGGTTTTCTCCAAAGTGTTGTAGTTCAGAAGCTTCTCAATAAGATCAACATGAGTCATAAGCATTCTTCTACAGCATCTTTTGTTGAATCACCTCCTCATTTAGTGATTTAGCCAACACTCCCTTTTACACCACTTCCTTCTTTCTCTATTCCTCAAGTTTCTTTAGATATTATAACAAACATTAAGTGTCATAAGATTAGATTCTCCATTTTCTCAATTCGTGGAGGAGCCAACACTCCCTGACACAGTGATTGAAAGTCACCACTCTCAAATGGTTGACTCATTTTTCCTTGATACAATCACTGTTGATCAGACCGGGGACATAAATTCCACTGAATATACTACTGCAATAAATCTTTATGTTCCCCCACCTGTACATACTTCTTCTATAGAAACATATACTTCTCCAATTGTACATACACATATTACTTCCACTCCTTCTCATATCACTTATGTGGAACTAGTAACTGTACATAACTTACTTGAGCTGGCCACAGAAGTTGATCTCATAGCCCATAGGAGCCTTTCTAGGACAATTTTGAGTGACGCTGAGAAAATACTTAGTGTAGAGAGGCAAAGTCAAACCCCTGAGAGGACTTTGGCAAAAGGAGAGGAAAAGAGTACTGCCTTAGTAGACAAAGAAAAAGGAGAGAATACGAGTGATGCCTTAGAAGGCAAATAAAAAGGAGAGAATTAGGGAAATAAGGATGAGATCCTTGTAAATAAAGAACAGAGAGAAAACACAGTTACTGTAAATACACTTCAAGCTCTAAAAGTGATGAAGATGATGCTCCACAAGATGAATTTTCCCAGTTCATCGGAGTTGATTTGTACTTTCAACAGAATCAAATGGTGCACACTGTACAGTTATTGAAGCAAGAGCTCGCTAGGACCACTGATTCAATCTTGATCATAGTGTTAAAATCACAGATCATGATTGGTTAGTCTGTAGATATTGAGAATAAGAAGTTATACACACATTTTACAAATAAGATCAACAATGTACAGCAGGTTGTCGACTCCTTAGTCACCAGCCAGTCCCTGCTCCGAATGAAGAAACAAGTTGATAATGTGGACAAAAAGCTTGCTGATCTCACCACTCAGTTGACCAGCATGAAAACTCTGGAACAATCCATGGCTAACACTCTAAGACAAGTGCTACAAGTCACATCCTGCCTCTCACCTCCCACTGATGATGCTATCAAAAAAGGGGAGAAATCTACCAAACCATCGTCAGGGGATGTTGTTGAGAAATCATCAAGTCAACCATCAGGGGATGTGACTACTCTTGTTCTTGCTCCTAAACCCAAGGACAAAGGCAAAGGCATTCTGATTGAGGAACCAAAGAAGAAATCCAACACTCAATCAGAGCCTAAGCTACTTGGAGATGCCATGAAGACAACCCCCTTTCCAACTCCTGTAGAAGTTGTGATTGATGGGAAAGTGGAGCTGGTTTACCCTCAGGGAAAAAAACTCATAGAAGCTAATGCACTCTATGCACAAAAACTTCAAGAAGAAGAAGAGAGGGAAATGGCAAAGGAACAAGAGGAAGCAAAGGAGAAAAAGAGTGTCAGGCCCAGGACCTCTAGGAAACCTCAGCTAAAAAGATCTCAAAATCCCAAGGGTGCATTAGGGGATAAAATTCAAGACAAAAACGAAGACAATGATGTCACCAAACCCAAGTCATCTAAAGCCAAGGATCAAGCACCTTCTCCTATAACCACAGCATATGGTCCACCCACTCTAACTGAATCCCTCGAAGAAGAAAGTCGCAAAAATCTGACATTTATGTTCTCAATAATAAGCATAAATGGCAGGTTCAACAATAAAAGGGATCAGCGAATTTTTGTACAACTAAAGAGTGGGTCTCAATTCATAGTTACAATGGACTGGTTCAGGAGAATGGATGCTGAACAATTGGGACTGATCCTAAACCTGATCTCCAAATCTTCAAAGGCCAACAGAGACTTGAGGGGGATGATTGACAAGTTGAGGAGAGCCATCAACGATGAAAAGAGCCTGCCCACAGCTTTGGAAAGACCATTAAGGCTGTTCTACAGATCCACTGATGGGTAGGAAAAAAGAGTATTAAAATCAAAGACGTTGATGGCCTTGACCTGGAGGAAGCGATGCATATTCTAAGCCAAATTGCTTATCACAAAAATGAACATGTCATCCAGTTCAGAATCCTGTTGATTCAGAGAGTGCTCAAAGAGATTGAAGAAATCAGAGCTGATGATGGGAATGCTGCAGTAAAGGATGTGCCACCAGTGAAGGGATTCAAAGAATATCCAAAAATGATCACAAGCCCCATGGGTGTTGAGTTCAAAAATAAGAAGAGGGAGATCATTACCTTCCGCTGGTCACAACTTGTTGCAGCCAACATTCAAGAGATTAAATTTGTCCTTGTAGCTTTGGAATCCAACAAAAATGTCAACATCGTCAACTTCAGAAGACTTCTTCAAAAGGAGCTAGAGCAACTGGAGGCTGGAAGGGAAGACAACAGACTCAGGATTCCTGACCAAAACCCAGAGCAAACGAGACAAGGCCTTGGAAGTGACACTCAACTGATTGAATCAAGTCATCCATTGCCCTTTGTCTCAGCCAAAAGGAAAAGGGGGTCCTGATGTCTTAAAATGTAAGTCTTTGTTGTAATAGATATAGGAAATACTTGTACAGAAATTCTTTTATTAGTCCATACTCAATTCTTTCTTGCATCTAGTACTGGTTTTGACATCATCATAAGTGCTTCTAGGAATTTATGGTTATCAAAATGATAAACATAAATAGGGGGAGATTGTTAGAGTTAATTAATGATGATGATGTTTAGAGAATAAATTGTGCATCTGTAAATACTTAAGGTACATTATAAACCTTAATGTCAGCACAAGTTTTGCATCCACTGATGATAAACTTATTCATCAAGGGATAATCAAACACTTCACAAGATAAGTCGTAAAATGGAACATCCAAAGGACTTGACAAAATGAAGAGGAATGTCTGATGTTACTCCAAAATAGTCGAAGTATTCAGCACATCAGATATTCCAAACAAAGTTTCGTAGATTAAAGAATCATCAGGGGAACTAGTCAGGGCAAACTCATCAGGAAGAATGTTAGGTTTTAGAACATTTGATGATGATTGTCTTTAGATTACTTAGAGTACAAATGTATAGAAAGTGTTAATTAGTAACACTGAAGTTTTGTAGCTAGTAGTTACCTCTTTGTTTATAATTCATTCATTCTTTGTAAAGAGATATAAATATTTCTTATTTGTAAGTAACTGCTGGAATAGTGTATCGAAGCTTCAGAAAGTCAAGATGTGTATTTGATCCGTTAGAATTTACAAAAAGGCTTGTCGGAGATTAGGAGAATTGGTCAGGGACTAAAAAGATTTTATCTGTCGGAGACTAATTTTGCCTATCGGAGACTAAGACATAAGTCATCAGAGATTAAGTCTAAAGGAGTCGGAGACTAAAGCTTACGTCATCAGAGACTAAAGTTAAAAGCATCAGAGACTAAGCTGATGTCATCGGAGACTAAGCTTTAACGCGTCAGAGACTAAACAATTCTATCGGAGACTACACAAGCTGATGTCATCAGGGACTAAATGCACCAGAGACTAATAATGACGTCACTAGAGACTAAAGATGAAGCATCATGGACTAATCGTGATTTATTTCCTAAAAGATACAGAGTTCGAATTAAAAAAGAATGTCTTCCACGTAAAGTAAAATATTATTGAAGACATAGCTGGTAAGGAAACTAACTAGAAATTTGTTCCTATTAAAAAGGAAAGATTGTATTTGATTCGAATAAGGAAGCTGAATTTTATTTAGAATAGGAACTGAGTTAATGATAATTTAGTTGATATAGAAGCTGTAATTAGGTTTATAGAGTATTGTAACTTCGAAGCTGTATAGGTTTTTCATAGTTTTGTATCTTTTCCTATACAGAATAGAAAAGAAGCTGACGATCACATTATTGTAATTGTTAGGATTTGTATTCAATTGTAAATCAATAAAGCAATTGTTTATAAATTGATTTGTGTTCTTGTTCTTTATATTCCGCAAGAAAAGTTAATTTCTTACAGAACAGGTAACTCAAAGAAATTTCAAAGAACTTGTATTCAACCCCCTTCTACAAGTTCTCGGCATCTCACTGGGAAAACAGAGAACTTGTCAAGGGAAATCATCAGGGGAACCTGTCAGGGGATGACTGAGGTAGACCAATCCATCAGGGGAACCCGTCAGGGTATGGCAGTGGTTGGCCAAACTCATTAGGGTGAACGCGTCAGAACATGAACAAGACATTTCATCAGTCAGGGTAAAACTTCAGGGTATGACAGTGTCAGGCTAACCTATTAGGGTAACCCGTCAGGGGGAAAGCTCAACACTACATCAGTGGAAGCCATCAGTGTATGTTACAGGTCATAACATCAGTGGATCAAAGAAGTATTGAGTAAAACACAAGTGAAGGTTGAAGCCCTAATCCAGTCTGTAACAAGACTTGTCATCAGGGGATGCAAGAAACACTAATCAAGTTCATCAGGGCTTGTCGTCAGTGGATGGTTATGACAACATGCACCCGTCATCAGGACTTACACTTAAATCAACGAAGCTTGTTATAAAAGCAAGAGATATTAACTGGAAAGATATTTCTTGAAGTTTGTTATGGTCCAATGAGAACTCTCAAACATTAAATGCACGTAGATCTGGGGAAGAAAAAGAAGCAACAAAAGTAGCAGCAGTCTGACACATAGTTCCCAAAGGACAATGATGTGACATATATGTGGCTAAGTGTAAAAGAGCAACATGTCTTCGCACGTGGTTTCAACCACTGATCTTCTATATATGCAAAGGAGTTCTCATTACAAAAAAAAAAAAAAAGATCAATCCATCAGATCATCAAACATCGAAGCACACAAATCACTAGAGCAGCTTTGTAATATATCTTGAGAGAAATATTTCAAAGAAAGATTAGAAGCTAGTGAGTGTGAATTTGAAGCTGTCATTTTATTATAGATCTTGTAGCTGTTTAATCACATTTGTGATTATACAGATTTCCAGAAAAATATCAAGTTTTAATACAACTATTTTAACTTGAATCTGTGTGTTCATATTTTATAGTTTTTCTGTTTATTGTAGCTGTTTCCTATCAGGGCCAACTAAAGTTTAAAAAGAGCAAAAAGTTTGTAATGTTTGCATTGATCCCCCCCCCCCCCCCCCCTTCTACAAACAGTTGAGCTTATATTATTCTAACAGTTATTTACTACAGAGATAATGGGAACTCCAAGAGGAAAATAAGGGAGCTAGTGTGCTACCAAAGATGTTACATAACAGGTTGGCATGCAAGGAAGGTCATGCAAAAATAAGAAGTGATGTGACAGAGCTACAATTAACAAAGAATATCATAGATATTTTTGGAGCAATTCACTATGGAAGCTTGGAGGACAAGGGAGCTATGTCTATAAATAGAGACATGGAGCAGCTAACACAAAAACAACAAGATATCATTGAGATACACAAAAACACTAGTATACATATTATCTCAGATCATATCGCAGCTGTAATAAACTTACATAAAGAGAGAAACAAGTTTTCATAACTTGAGAGAAAATCTAGAAATCATATTCTAGAGTGCAACTGTTATTTTCAACAGAGTTGTTAGAAGCTGGTCATTCACACCAGTGAGCTTTTGTAATATTTCGTTGATTTATAAAAGTTCAGAAACACTTGTGACATATTGTATTCTTTCAATTCCGCAACTTTGACTACAGTATATTCACTAAACTCACAAAGTTTAAAAAGAATTTTGTGGGTTTATACTCAACAACCCCCCCCCCCCCCCTTCCCCCCACTCTATAAACCATCTTGTCGGACAAACAAAGATGGACCTCAAGTAATTGTTGGAGATAATAGCTCTAGAAAAACAAAGGGATACCTTTCAGTAGGAAATGGAATAATCTGCTTTAACAATGTTGCCTTTATGGACGGTCTCAAGCACAACTTACTTAGTATAAGTCAGTTGTGTGACAAAGGGCATAAGGTCACCTTCTTAGACAATCAATGTCAAGTAAGAGATCTTCAAACAAATTGTTTAAAGCTTTTTGGCTCAAAAAATTGTAATGTTTATGTAATAGATTTGTCTAAGCTAAATCCTGTTAAAACAATATGTTTTTTAGCTAAAGCTTCAACAGATGCTAGTTGGTTATGACATAAGAGACTTTCACACTTAAATTTTAGAACAATGTCAAAACTTGCTATTAAAGAACTAGTAAAAGGTTTACCTAAATTTTCTTTTGAAAAAGAAAAATCGTATAGAGCTTGCCAATTTGGTAAGCAGACAAAACAATATTTCTTAAGCAAACCTGAAAAATCAAACTCTATGTCTCTCCAACTATTACATCTTGATTTGTTTGGCCCTATATCAAAACTAGACTTGGTGGAATGAAATATGGATTCACTATCGTGGATGATTTCACAAGATATGCATGGGCATTATTTCTTGCTCGCAAGAATGATGTACTAGTAGAGTTTGCGAAGTTCAACAAACAAGTGCAAAATGAATTTGACTTTAGAGGCTTTATTGAATTCTGTGATAAGCAAGGAATCTCTTATAACTTCTCAGTATCAAGAACTCCACAACAAAATGGAATGGTTGAAAGGAAGAACAAAACTTTGGAAGAAGCAGGAAGAACATTTCTTGCTAATGCTAGACTTCCCGCGTATTTTTGGGCAGAAACAGTAAATACTGCTTGCTATACGCAAAACCGTTCTCTCATACACCCGACTCTAAGAAAGACTTCGTATGAGATATGGAACAGAAGGAAACCCAACATCAGTTATTTTCATATCTTTGGATGTTCCTACTATGTCCACAACAATGGTAAGGAGTATTTAACTAAATTTCAAGCAAAATCTGATGAAGGTATTTTCTTAGGATATTCCACTCACAACAAAGCTTTTCATTTTAATAAAAGGATTCTCATTGTTGAAGAATTTATGCATGTAGTATTTGATGAATCTAACCATGCAGAACCAAGTGGTTCACTCCCTCCTATAGCTGAGTAGGACTAGGATCAAACTCAACGGACTGCCCAAACTAAGGAAGAGTCTGCTAAAGAACCTTCAGAACACTTTATCTCAGTTGAAAGCACCTCTGCTAATGTAAAAGATGATGAACCCAACTTGGAGGAACTAAGGCAACAAGACACTCAAGTAGATCTACCAAGAAGGATGAAATGGACCAAGTCTCACTCAGAAGATTTATAAATAGGGAATCCCACAAGTTCAGTGAGCACAAGGAGATCTGCTCAAAATGAAAATAATTTTCTCAATTTCCTATTCTAGATGGAACCAAAGAAAATTGAGGATACTCTTGTTGATGCTAATTGGATCTTTGCTATGCAAGAAGAGCTAAATCAATTCAGCAGGAACAATGTTTAGAATCTACTTCTTAGGCCAAGAAATCATACAGTAATAGGCACCAAGTGGGTATTCCGGAACAAGATGGAATCATCACCAAAAACAAAGCAAGACTTGTGGCTAAGGGCTACTCACAGGAAGAAGGAATTGACTACAATGAAACCTTTGCTCTAGTAGCAAGGATCGAAGTCATAAGAACTTTTTTTTGTTTATGCTGCTTATCAAGACTTCAAAGTCTTTCAAATAGATGTCAAAAGTGTCTTTCTGAATGGATAACTTCAGGAGGAAGTCTATGTCGAGCAACCCCCAGGTTTTACTGATCATTCCCATCCAAACTATGTATATAAGCTTGACAAAGCTTTATACGGATTTAAGCAAGCATCACGGGCATGGTTTGACACTTTATCTTCCTTTTTATTTAATGAAGGTTTTAGTAGAGGTAAAGTTGACACCACTTTATTTATTAAGAAGCATAAAGATAAAACACTGCTAGTACAAATTTATGTAGATAACATAATATTTGGTTTTGCTGATGAAAAAATTTGTGCGAGATTTGCTAAGCTTATGTAAAGCAAGTTTGAGATGAGCATGATGAGAAAGTTGAATTTCTTCCTTGGACTTCAAATTAAGCAAAGTAGTGATGACATTTTTATAAACCAATCCAAGTATACCAAAGACCTGCTTAAGAAGTTTGGATTGAAAATAGCAAGCCCCATGAAGATTCCCATGTCATCAACACCAAAGTTAGACAACGATGAGCAAGGTAAATCTGTAGACATAACAAGCTATCAAGGTATAATCGAATCCTTGGTTTACTTAACTGCAAGCAAACCTGACATTATGTTTTCTACATATATTTGTGCACGTTTTCAATCTAACCCCAAGGAATCACATTTATCTTCTGTTAAAAGAATTTTTAGATATCTCAAAGGAACTCCTAACTTAGGAATTTGGTATCCAAAAGATTCTAACTTTGACCCTGCTGGATACCCAAATGCGGACTTTGCTATGTGTAAAATTGATCAAAAAAGTACGAGTTGATTATGCCAATTTCTGGGAGTAAGACTTGTCTCATAGTTCAGCAAGAAGCAAAAATTTGTATCAACATTCACTGCTAAAGCTAAGTACATATAAGTATGAAGTTGTGTTGCGCAAATTCTATGGATGAAAAATCAACTTGCTGACTATGGGTTTGATTTCAAGTCTATTCCTATATTCTGTGATAATAATAGTGTTGTAGCCATTGCTTATAACACTATTTTACACTCTAGGACTAAACATATAGATATAAGGCATCATTTCATTAGAGATCACATTCAGCAAGGTACTATAGAGATAAATTATATTCCTATTGAAAATCAATTAGCATACGTTATGAAAATCATTTTAACAAACTAATAAGTGAATTAGGCATGTTAAATTTAGAGTAAGAGTCTATTGTACTAACATTTTCTCTTAAGCAAAGACATATGTCTTTAGCAATACAATGAACTCTCTGCTCAGGTGAAGGAGAAGATCTTGTTGATACTAAGAAGCTCATATCAATGCTACTATGTCAATCCACATCCGTCTTACTGAAATTTATCAAAAAGGGGAAAACCTCAAAGTTTCTATTGATGAAGGTTACCTGCTGACATTGAGCAGTGTTCATCAATGCTGCTATCTCAATCAACATCTACCTTGCTGCAAATTTGCCAAAAAGCAGACTCCTCGACAAAAGTGCATTTTCATAAACTAACTCCTAGACCTTGCTTATATTATAAGCAAAGGATGTTCTTACTGCTTACAAATTTACATTCCCTACTCAAGACTCCGATTCCCAAGGAAGACTCATCAAGACTACAACTCCAACAAAGACATATTTGTCTGCTGTCAATAAGCAAGATACTTGCCAACTACTACTAAATCATATCAATCCATGTGAACCTTAGCACCAGCAAAGACTTGCAACCACATCCTGCTAACATTTCAATGACTCATTAGAAAATGGTGTCATCTCCTCTTTTACAGCCGTAAAAATATCCCATCATTACTTTACCTGCTTGATTTCTCTCTCCTCATTTAATGTCACTCTACCCCATTATCAAATTATGGCTACTGTCTTTTCGGTAATTAATTCTCACCACTATCCACATATTCCTCTCCCACTAACTCCTCAAATTCTCATATCAGTAACGACTCTAAACCTTTTCAACTTCTTTTCGTCCCCTATATAAACCCTTTCACCCCTCTCATTCTTTTTTACTTTCATCCAAATCGCTCTCAACTCTCTCTACAATTTTTTGCCTAAACCACCGAGATTCTGTCCTAAAACCACCACTTTCTCTAACCATATACAACAAGATGGTAAATTGGCTAGATAAAATAGAGTCTGAGTCAATTATCGACTTGGATTCCTTTGCTAATGATCAACAGGATGCTGAAATTATAGATGTCATACAACTGCTCAGGAATAAGAACATCATATATACTATCACTACTGATTGCCAAATATATGAAGAAGTGATTCGAGAATTCTGCCAAGACATCCAAGTAGGGCATAATAGCATCATTGGCCAAGTTAATGGACAACAAGTCTCCATTACACCAGCAAGTATCAGGGATACTATTAGGCATAATGATGTTAATGATGATATAAAGATTATTTAATAATTGTGCACTTGTAAATACTCAAGGTATGTTATAAGTCTTAGTATATTTGAACAAATAAGCATCCAGTAATGGACTACTTAGTCTGTCAAGGGATAGTCTTAACTACACTAGGCAAGTCATCAAGAGATATCTCTAGGACTTGTTTGTGTCAGAGAATGTCTGGTTGTACTTAATGATCAAGTATTTCACACATCAGACATTCAGGAAAAGGCCAAAAATAGTATCAGTGATTAAAGACATAAGTATTTGAAAAGACATCAGTGTATAAACCCGTCAAGGGATGACTCAAATATTACATTAGGGGATGTCCTCAGTAGATAAATCCGTCAAGGGATGTCATCAATGGATAACTTGACTGTCATGAGATACCATTAGGGAATAGCTTGATCGTAAGGGGATACCATCAGGGCATACCGTCAGCAGTCGAGTCTGTTAGGGGATATTATCAGGAGATAACCTGAACACTGAATCAATGGATAACATCAGTGGATAGCATCGGGTTTTAACATTAGGGGATCAAGAAACACTGATTTAATATGGAAGAGTTGTTACACGCTACCACCAACAGTTGAGAGAGATAAACAAAGATCTATAAAAACTTACGAATATCTCTGTCAACATTTATACACTAGAGAGAAGATTTGTAATAATTATTGAGAGAAATATTCAGAGAGAAATCGTAGCTAGTGTGTGAAACAAGAAGTTGTAATCACTTACAGAGTTGTAGTTGTTTAATCACTTTGTGATTATACAAATTCCTAGAAAAAACCCATGAAGGACTCAAAAATAGTAAAGACACCAATGGCCACAACCACCAAGATTGACCCTGATAAGAATGGAAATAAAGTTGATCTAAAAGACTTATAGGGGAAAGATTGGTTCACTATTGTACTTCACAACAAGTAGGTCTGATATTATGTTTGCAACATGTCTTTATGCAAGATATCAAGCTGACCCAAGAGAGTCCCATCTAATTCTGTGAAGAGAATCTTGAGGTACATCAAGGGCACTGCAGATGTGAAGACCCAGATTTGTAAATAAATTTCGTTATGAAATTTAATTATTTTAGCTTATTTTCTTCATGAAAATTATTTTCTTATAAGTTGTGAATATTGAAATTATATTTTTTATGAAAAAAATTATCTGCAATGTGATGTCCAAAAGATTTTTTTTAATTTTGTAAAGCTCATGAGGTTATGAGTTGTTCTACCCTTAAAAGAGTGTTTCGCGGGTAGCTACAGTACCCATCTTCTTTTTAAAATACTTCACTGCTGGGGGGTGGGGGGGAACAGCAGCATTAAATGCTCATCATCCCTATCATTACCCTAGAGTCAGCTATGAAAGATGACCGAAGGACACAGCAGCCGTTTCAACCACTCTTTCCTTCTTCAGTCATTTCCTTTCTTTTCATAGCCAACAGCTGAGATCAGGTTGATCCTACGGTTCTTGTTGTTCAATCAAGTGATATATATACACATCACGCTGTTGTAACCTTGATTCTACCTTTCTAAACTTCCATCAAACTTAAATTTAATTTTCGAGACAGCAGTTCTTCTTGAAGGATAAACCGAAGCATTTATTTCCTTCCTACAATAAGGAGGTAAGAGCATCTCATTTAAGTCTTGCTATATTTCTTGCGTCTCTGCTCTACCTACCACCCTTAATACCATGTTCATTTATTTTCAAAAGTATGACTTAATGCATATTCTAACGATCGGAGTAAATGTCATTTGTTTCCAGTTGTCTAAGATGGGTGTAGTGTTGTTGACAAACACCTGGTGGACAAACCATTAACTACCAAACATTCTGTTGATAGTAGTCGCAACCCCATGCTTGAGTATTCTTTAACCTGATTTTCTTTACCCTAAACCGTGTTTAGGATGGCATGCAGACCAAAAGAAATGTTATGTATCACTGAGAGAATGATGAGTTTTGACCTAAGTGTGGATTTGGTTGAGGGCACCGCACATGGAGGAGTGAGGAAGACGACCCTGTATCTGAGACAGACTTTAACTTAGTCTCTGACGGGTTTGAAATAATCCCCGATGAGTTATTAATCCCCGATGGGTTGATAATCCCCGA
>CM025782.1:11758655-11789228 GCA_014636745.2 Centella asiatica
AATTTCTAACTTTTCTTTGAATTAAACTATTTAATACAGTTTAAAACCTAATAATAGTTAAAACTTTATTGAAAAGATATAACAAGTGAAATAGTAAAACAAATTGCAAGATATGAATATTAATCTACAATATGTATATTTATTGTAAATCAATTTGAATCTTTACAATTAATTCTGGTAGTGATTACCAACTATAGAGAATCTTTGTTTAAAATAATAGCTATACTCTAGAAAAATAATTTTTAGCTTCTCTCAAGTTTATGAAATCTTGCTACACTTTCTGTAATATAATTACAGTTGCTATATAATATGAGATAATATGTATATTTGTGTTCTCGTGTATCTCAGTGATATCTTGATGTATCTCTCATCTATTTTATCTCAGTTGTTTCATGTCTCTATTTATAGACATTAGCTCCCTTGTTCTCCAAGTTTCTTCAGTGAGTTGCCTCTAAAAATATCTTTGATATTCTTTGGTAATTGCAGCTCCACCACATAACTTCTTCTTTTTGTATGACCTTCCTTGTACGCCAACCTGTTATGTAATATCTCTGGTGTATCAGTTAACTAGTTCCCTTATTTTTCTCTTGGAGTTCCCATGATAAGTTATTTTTGTAGTGAATAACTTATCTCTATGAGCTTCCTGATTTTTGATTGGACCAGCTTCCATGTTTTCCTCCTTCAAGTTTCTATAAGTTATCTCTGCAGTTTTCACATCAACGGCTATATAAGCATGCTAGTATATAAGTATGACTTATCTCCATGTTTTATTTTATTAGTGTTCACACCTACAGTGTATAACTTATCTCCTTGAAACTTTTTTGGTAGTCAATCTCTCCTTATTGGACAAACATCCTTATCTTATTTTCACTACTTTAGTTTTATCGGCCATATGTCATCCCTTATGTCATCTTTACTCTCTGATCATCCATCCCCTGATGGTTTGTTTTGTTCATCAGTGGATATTTATCCCCTGATGGCCTGTTTTGTTCATCAGTGAATATTTATCTCCTGATGGACTGCTTTGTTTATCACTGGATATTTTTACCCATTGATGCCTGAGCACTTTGGCGCCAGTGAATTACCCAACAACTTTGGCAATGAGTAATTTTGGACTTCACTTGACTTTAGCGATAGAGAATTTTCGATGACTTTGGCGATAGTCTTTTTGAGTTTGGCGCTGTTGTTGATTTGCCCAACAACTTTGGTGGTAGGCAAATGACTTTGGCGAAAGTCAAAATGACTTTGGTGTTGAGTAATGTTGAGTTTGGCATTAGACAAATAACTTTGGCGATGATCAAATCTTCTCAAGGTTACTTTAATGCATTGGAGTGTCTTTACCTTAGTTTCTGGTAGCTTCAACATTAATCTCCGATGAACAAAAACTTAGTCTCCGATAGGCTAATTTTGTTTGACCAACTTTGACTTTTGTTGAACTCTCCAATTGCATTTCTTGTAGTCTTTGATGCTCTTCTGCAGTTTTTGATGATAGTCCTTGATACAGTACTACTGCAGGTACTTGTATAATTACAAATCTAACAATTTTAAGTTTGTACATCATAATCAAATGCTATAATTCCTAACATCCTCTTTCTCTTGAATTTTCACTTTGAACTTTTCCTCTTCCCTATCCTCTTCCACGAGAAGATCCTCTTCCTCTAAAACCGCCATGATTGTTGTCTTGAATTTGAAAAGCTTGCTTGGAAGGAGAGGCTTCAAATTGTTTGATTCGAAGCTCATGAGATTGGAGTGAGCCCAATAATTCTTCAAGAGAGAAATTATTCAAGTCTTTTGATTCTTCAATAGTTACCACAATATGTTCATGCTACGAAGAATTTTTTCTATGACTTTTCTATCTTCAATTTTTTCACCATTAACTCGAAGTTGAATAACAATCAAAATTATTCAATTGTAAAATTCCTCCACCGATTCACTTTCTTTCATTTTGAGTAAATCAAACTCACTTCTTAAAGCTTGAAGTCTCACCATTTTTACTTTTTCTTCACCCTTATATGCTTTGTTAAAAGTGTCCCATGTCTCCTTTATTGTTGATGCTGTAGAAATTCTTTCAAATATTGCTTCATCCATCGCTTGGTAGATAAAGTAAAGAGCTCTCTTGTCCTTCTTTCGATTCTCCTTTAAGATATTCAATTGTTGTGTTTAGAGGGTTGTTTGATTCTCTAGTTTTTCATATCCATTTTCAACAATCTCCCAAAGATCTTGAGAGCCATATAACACCTTCATTTGGATGCTCCATTGGTTGTAGTTCTTTCCCATCAAACGAGGAAGTTGAGGATGCAACATGTTGTTTGAAGCCATCTTTCAAAAAAAAAAAAAAAAAACTTGCTCTTGATACCACTTTGTAGAAATATATATATATAGTTGGAGATTAAACAGAAGAAACTTGAACTTTTTGAATGATTGCTACAACAAAAGAGTTGTCTTATTTATAGGACTATAAAGAACTTCCTAGAATCTCTAGTACATATACTACATTTACTACATTCAATGACTTAAATACATGCATCAACTAGATTAAGATATATCAAACACATTCATGTATTTACCTATTCATGCATAATACCCAAAAGACACTCATGAATATTTTAGAATAATAATTAAATAAATAATAGATAATATAAAGTTTAGCTTATATTCTAACATTATGTGCATCATCTTCCTTTTAACATTTTAGTTGGCTACTAAACTACTATTCATGTCTTCACCACTCGTTGAGCATGCAAGTTTGAAAAAAATAGCAGATTTTTTGCTTTCAACTTAGTTTTGGTCATTTATGAGCGGAGATAGGGAGTTGTCAAGAACATTTGGGTTGGGGTAAGGAAAAGGAAGCAATGAGAAGAAGTTTTCGGAGGCTACAATGGAGAACAAGGTTTAGAGAATTAGAGGAGATTGAGATAAAATTATTTTTATTCATAATTTTATCCAAATTAGGCACTTTCCAAACAAATGTCCCGGGGCGAGTCCAATAAACACATTGAATCAAATCTTCATATCCCCCTTTATCAAAGAATTCGTTCCACCTTTCTTCATTCTTACAGAAACGGGGTTTCACTCTATAATTATAAGAGATATCATAATGTAGCCAGTAAGTTGCTTTTGGGTGTCAATGGCAATAAATGCGTCATTGTCCACATAAATAGTAGTAGTAATGGCAAATTTCCTAGGAATTCCCCTCTCGAATTTATCTTGCAATGTGACAAAGGTTGAGTTGTTTCCACTAGAATCATGGGTATAATAGCCCTTCCTCCTTAAGTTGCTTTACCACATTAGCAATTGCCACTCTGAATTTCCCTTGGCCGCAAGGGAAGTATACCATTGCTAATATTGCAAGTAGAAACGCATCCATTCTTGATTCTCTCCATCGTGCAATACTGATAACTTTTGCGAAGTTCTTTTGATGTTGTTGATGACTATCCCATTTCTGGAATCTAGCCTCGAGGTACTGGATTGGCATAACACATTCTTGTGCAAAAAAACTCATGGCTGGTTTTCTCTTCAAATTGAGCATTAATAAGAAAATGTCAAACATATTTCCAAGCCGGGTGTGAGCACATTCTTTTTCTCTCTAAGCTAGACCTGTTGCTCTGACATATTCTTTTATTGACGGCATAAGCTCACAATTTCCTAGTCTCAACACATGCCACTTTTGATTCCATTGATTCAGAAAAACTTCGAAAAATTCGCCTGGGATTCGAAAATCTAATAACTGCATGGTATGCCCAATTAAGTGTCCGATTTGATCTCTCACCTCATTTGTAAGAGTCCTATACCATAACTAAAACTTCTCCACGAGCTGTCTGTTATTTCCATCATATGGCGTTAGCTTGTCAAGAGGCATGAGTGGGAGCTCCGTCATGTCTTCATAAATCTCTTTTAAAATCCCTTAAAAGTAATAATATGAAAATGTTTAAAGAAATTATTTTTAGAATGTTTCCACATTTCTCTTAAATCCCTTTTCTTTGAAAGCATGAAGTTTTGAAAACATATCAACATGGAAAATGTATTTTAATAAGTGAAAACATGTCAATGAGAATTGTGATTCTTCTTTTGAAATTTTCAAAACGATTGTTAGGTTAACAATCAAATTACGAGATTTAAATGGACATGAGAATGAAAAATGATATTATATATAAAAGAAAATAACAATCCTTTCATTACATGTATTGTAAATTAAACACATAATTCCTAATCCTTACAGCTAGCTGTGGAGGACTTCTTAATTTTGGCAAGGAGGTCCTTGGATTATCATTAGAGAGGATCCAAGTGTCATTGTTTCCAGTATCGTACCAGAGGATGGCCTCGGGCATAAGTTAATCGAGATACCTTTCTAAAAGGGTGCGATCAACAATATAACAAAGCATCAATGAAAACATAAAATATATCAAACACCATTCATTCGTCATCACTAAAAACATAACCACGTAACACACATGAAGCCAAACATAATAAAGGAAAAGAGAAAACATTTTTTTGTAAAAATTTTATTTTTTTTTATTTTAAGAGATGATTTTGAAAAAGGAAAAACTTGAGCAAGTCCTCAGCAGAGTCACAAGTTGTTGCGCTCAGGATTTTTTTAAAAAAATAGATAAGTGAGATTTTATTCCTTTAAAAATCAATTTTTTTTTGAGAAAATGTTTTTTTTATTTCTTTTTATTAATCTTTTTATTTCTCACATTATTTCCAAAAATCCGAGTTTTTATAAATGCGATGAAAAAGTTTTCAAATTATTATTTTTTATTTCTAAAGAGTCATCACCTAACAAATTATTAAAAAATAGGTGTGTTAGGACACATTTTATTTGAAAAATAAACTTAAAATGACTCTAATTTTGGTCAAAAACAAAACCAAGAAAATTAAATTCGTTGCTAAGTTGAATAGGAGAAGATGTTAGACACCCTCTACCCTCACTATTAATAGTGACTGTTTTTTTTAATATTTCTTTTTACAAAATCATCTCTTAAAATGAAGTTAAAACAAAACAAAAATAAAATGAAACTAACTATATCCTAATTAACGGTGGAAGTATGTGTTAGTGTATGTTTGTGCAATGTGTTTTCCACTATTCTTTGATTTTCACATGGTACAAGATGAAACAAGATAAAATAACAAAATCCTAATCCAAAAGGAAAATACACCATAATTTCCTACAAACAAATTTTCAAATAAACATAAATTACGCTGACAAAATAAACATGACTATTGCTATAATTCCATAAGACTCGAACTCAATCCGTAAGCTGGTGCATAACAAACTGCTTAGCCTTGATGTAAAATATTGGTTCTAGGGATAGGGACATTTCTATTGCAGAATCAGCCCCTTCTATCCCTTAAACCATTTTGATGTTTCCCCTCCATCTCAAAGAAAGCCATATGTACATAACCCCAACATACATAATAATATATATAGTCACCATACTAGGAACATGCTAGTAGCCAAATAAAAATTAGGCAAAACAGAATGGGAGACAAGTAGGTGACAATACGTTTAGTTATCCTGTTAGAAGTCACTTATTCAGAAGAGCTTACGTGACAAAAGTTCTTCCTCTTGAGCAAGCTCTTCTTGCTATTATCATTCATGATTCATCAGTTCAAACATCATGTGTTACAATTGAGATTCAACCATACGATAGACAAGAATATTCATATGCTTTATGAAAATGTTGAAAATGCTCGACTGTTATATTTATTGTTTTAGAGTTATATGGGAATAAATAATTTACAAATATTTATTGTCAGAAATAGACTCTAGACTTGGAAGGAAAAGCTGTTATCCCCCGCGAGCAGAAATGTGCTAGTTAAATCCACTCTCAATTCCATCAATGTTTACTCTATGTCTGCATTATTGTGACAGAATCACTTGATCCTTCTGGTGGGATCATGATGAAAAGAATAGGAAAATTCAATTTGTGCCCCTAAAAGCATGAGTGGCCTTGGTATAAGACAGGCCACCCCCTTCAATGAATCCCCCCTGGGAAACAGGTTTGGAACATTATGACTAATAAAGATACCATGTTGTCCAAAATCTTCATGGCTCCAAATTGCAACAAAGAGTTCCTGGGGATCATCAAGTTCAGAGCTCATTGTAACCTTACCAAAAATGGTCCTCAAAAAGAGCTTGATCTCATCAAAAGACATTACTGCTTCTCAGTTGGTAAAGGGAAATGCATTAGAATTTTTTCTGATCCCTGGGTTTTCCACCTGTTCTTTCATTGCTCTTTCTTTAAGGCAATTTGGTTTGGTACTCTTGGCCTTCATACAAACTGATCATCCCTCCATTATCCATCTGCTGACGAGCTGGGTTGCCTCTAAAAATCATGCTCTCATGGATCGGACTTGGGTCTCAATCCTTTGGGAGATTTGGATGGCCATGAATAATTGCATATTCAGAGGGGTTGTTTGGCCTAATCCATGTTTCCCAATAGAGAAAGTGGATCAAAACATATCTTGTTGGAACAGATTTGCAAAGAATTTCAAAAACTACAACTTAAAAAGCTTATCTAACAAGTAATCTACTCATGCAGGATTGCAGATAACTAACAGGGGAGCTGCAGATATGGCTATGAATCGCTTGCATATCAATGTTCAGACACAGGGTAGCTGGAAGGATGGGAAATTTGGATTTCTCCCTAATGGTAGCAATGTGGGCTGCTCTCTCCCGTGCTTCAGCTCTTCGCCTCTTCATTCTGAGCTCCAAGCTATTCTAGTGGCCCGGCCCGGCCCCGCCTGCCTGTTGTCAGGTCTAACTATATACTATAACTTATCAAAGATAATTTTGTATTTTATTGAGATTATACTTGTTAGTTCAAATTAAGAAGGAAAAAAAATAAAATTGGATATGTGCTTTTAAGTTTTATCTACATATGTTAAGCTAATCTAAATAAATATTAAAATAATTAGTTCAAATTAAGAAGGGGGAAAAAAAAAGGATAGGTGCTTTTAAGTTTTATCTACGTATGTTAAGCTAATCTGAATAAATATTAAAATAATTAGTTCAAATTAAGAAGGGGAAAAAAAAAGGATAGGTGCTTTTAAGTTTTATCTACGTATCTTAAGCTAATCTGAATAAATATTAAAATAGTTCTGATGGATGATACTCAACTTCAAATAATAAAAAATATTATTAATAATTTTATATGATATAACTAAAATAATTTTTTATATTGACTTTGTAATTAATATGTTGAAATACTTATCCAAAATTTAATTTAATCTAAAATTAGAAGTTGAATTAATATCTCAATATTATAAACTTACCACAAACTTTTTTCAATTGATGGACCTGTCTATCTATCTATTATTTTAATTGTATTTTATTATCTATCAATATATTGATCTATTATTCGTTAATATATGAATATATTATCTTTATATTATATTTTATTTATATGTTAATCTGCATATCATCTATTTTGTACTTCATTCATCCCATAACCAACGTCTTAGTTTGTTTTGAAAGTCAAACTGATCGATTTTAAAATCACAATTACTATTATTTTATAATAAAATAGATGACAATATTTATATCAAATGAAAATTTATACAATTAGTTACAAAACTCAATTTTTAAAATTATGAAAATATAAATATATTTATCAAATTTTAAAATCAAAATTTGGTCAATTTGACCATCAAAATCAAATTAGGTCATTTAATTTGGGACAGAGAGAGTATTATATATCATTATATCATATTTTATTTTAAAATATGAGAAATTTGAGATACGAAGCAACATGCCAGAAATGTACGACATTTGACATCCTTTCGTATTTCCTTCTATTTCTTTTCTTTTTAATTTTACTATTTTCTGTTTATTTCACTATGTGCTATATTTTAAAAAATGTATCATATAAATATTCTCATCCTATCATTAGCGAAATATGTATAACAAATTTCATATGAATTATACATTATTTGAACATGTAACTCTTAATTAGAGGTATATTATTAATGTGAGAATCCGAAAATTTTAAATAAGTTTTGTTATATAATTATTTCATTTTGAAGATTAATTTATTTTATGCATGAAAGTTTAATTTCTCTTTTCGGTATGAATGATGACTTCATATTTTAAATGAAAGTTTAATGGCAATGTGATGTCCAAAAGGTTTTAAATGTATTTTGAGCACAAGAATTTAAAAGATTATTTTATTCAAGTTTTATATTGTGTATGTGTATGTATTCACGTGGGTTTCATGAGTGTGAGCTGCAGTACTCACTTTAAACCAAAGACTGCTATGGGACAAGTAGTAATTAATATATCTCAGAGTTGTGCACGTGACCCGTCAAGTGCATATCATCTCCAACAATACACTAGAGTGGGCTAAGATAGATGACCAACTGACTATTAACAGCCGTAACATCGCCTTTTCAAACCAATCACTTCATTTTAAAGTTTGTTATTGCCTTTTTCCCGTTAACGGCTGAAATCAAATATCAAACAATCCAACAGCTCTTGTTGTTCGGCAAGTGAGATATATATATATATATCGTTTGGGTACAACCCTAACCCCACTTTCATAAATTTTCTATTCGGTATACCACCAAATCCAGGTTCACTTTCAGAGCAACAATCCTTTTCGAAGAACAACCTTAGCTTTTCACTTTTTCTTTGAAGCCAAAGAGGTAAGAGCATTACATTTAAGTCTTGCTCTATTTTTTGTACTTTTGTTCTGTTATGCATGCCATGATTAAATACTTCGTTTCATTCATTTCCAAAAGTACGAAATAGTGCATGCTTTTAACACCTGGAGTTAATACTATATATTTCATAAAGCTATCCAAGATGAACGTAAGAAATGTTGACAACCTTTAACTCCCGCATACTTCTTTTCATTAGTAGTTAAAACACCATGCTTAAGCCTTTGTCAACTTGAGTGTTGAAGCCTAAACAGTATCTATAAGAGCTAATAAACCACAAGAGAAGTTATATATTACCGAAAGGATGATGAGAGTTGACCTATGTATGGTCATGGTTGAGAACACCACCCATGGAGGAGTGAGGAAGACACCACTGTATCCGAGACAAGTTTTAACTTAGTCTCCGACGGTTTGGAGTTAGTCTCTGACCCTATGGAATAGTCCTTGGGAGATTCTAAGTTAGTCTCCGACAGTATATAAGTTAGTCTCTGATGAAGAAAAATTTCTTAGCCTCTGATGAAGGAAAATTTCTTAGTCTCAGATGAAGGAAATTTCTTAGTCTCCAATGAAGGAAATTTCTTAGTCTCCAATGAAAGAAATTTCTTTAGTCTCTGATGAGTAAATTTTCTTAGTCCCCGAGGAGTTCAAGGATGACTTATCGAGTTCAGCGCTGAACAACTTTTCTCGAAGGAGTTTGGCACTGAATAAATTATCCACTGATGAAGTTCAGTGATGACTTATCGAGTTTGGCGATGAACAAATCATCCCCTGACAGCCGAGAGAGTTTGGCGATAGTCAAAGTTATCACTCATGAGTTTGGCGGTGAACAAATTATCCCCTGATGGGTAAGTCATCCCCCAATGACTATCCCCTGACGAGTGAATGATACCCTGATGGCCAAGAGATCATCCCCTGATGACCAAAGACCATCCCCAGACGAGTAGTTTACCCATCGATGACCAGTCATCCCCTGATGACTAATGATCCCTTAACGTGGAAAATTATCCCCCGATGACTAATTATTCCCTAACATAGAAGATTATCCACTGATGTTTAGATTACCTTCAGATGGTCATTCCTAACCCTGACGACCACTTTTATGCTTAAATGTTTATCCACTGATGCGTAGTTCGTCTTTGAAATTATAAATAATATTTTCTTAATTAATTTTTAAGATGTTCTAATTAATTAACCCCAATGGTTCTTATGTTAGATTTAAGACATTAAAAATTTAAGGATATCATACATGTATTTTCTTTCATAATTTCATCAAGGTAATTAAATTTCTTATGTGATATGCATGTTTACAGAGTCTTTCGCTCACAAGTTAATTGAATTAGATTTAATTGAGGACCGAGGTAAGTACATATTCAATCTGATGCTTATTTCAATTCAATTCAACGCATTATCTTTTGATTCAATATGCGTGCAAGGCTATGATTCATACATTTCAATTGCTTTTATGAATGAGAATGCTATACTTTAAATTCCGCTAGCATGAGTTGAATAAATGTACATGAATATAATTACACTCTAATTTATCAGTATTCTTTAATGCTATATCCGTGAAACAAATGAGAATGATATGTATCTTAATTGGGATATGCCACATGGTTGGTAAGAGGAAAGGGAAAGTGCTGATTTGTTCTGTCATCAGACCTAGAGGAATTATAAGTGATTACGTACGTTCACACAAAGAGAGATCATGCGGTCATAGTTAGGCCAACTATATACCGCATGATTAGTAGATCCAACGGGTTTAGCCCCCGATAGATATTTTGAGAAAGATATGCACAAGTGTATACTTGTCTTTTATTTGAGGAGGGTTACACTTTGTTTATCATCAGTGATCATCAAAGTTCTTCAAAGATTTTTGAGACATTGGTATTGTTTCACTGAGCCTCCCAAACAGAATTGAATCTCTATTAATGTTCCAAATTTATTCCTCTGTTTTGTTTATATACTTACTGAGTGTAAATCGCTCATTCTTGTTGAAGTCCATGTCTTGTAGGACATGATACAAAGGCTGAACCTTCTGACAAGGAAAAAATAAAGATGTTTGACTACTGAGTTTTGTCGATCCCCTTTGGGTGGCTGCTAAGGAATGAAGGAAGATGTTTTGAAGTTGATATGTTATGGGCTATAATATAGAGATAGCTTAACTTCCGCTTGAATTGTACTATTTTAGGTTATAATAACTCATTACTATTTTACTTTAAACTTTATTTATGATGCGAATGGACGTGATGTTATTTTATTTCTCTTTTGACGGAGCCCTAGTTCAGTAAGAGAATTTTGGGGCTGTCACAATTAATATTTTTCAGAATTCAAATGTAACTAATTTTTGTAAAATGGAAAGAGCTAACTAAAGTAAGAATTAAAAGTCAAAAACTTAAATAAAAAATCAAGCCAAAAAAAAGTAAGCAGGTTGGTCCAGGAAGTAGTTTTCTTCATAATTATACCATAAGCCGCTTATTTTAGTATGTTTTATATTTTTTTTAAAAATTCTTATAAATTTTTTTCATCCCATTTATAACGAAATATTTGTAACAAACTTCATAAAAATAAATTATTATTTAAATATATAACTCTCAATTGAAGGTATAATACTAATATTTGTTAGAACTTAAATGTAATCATTTTTGCGTTAATTGAAGTAAGAATCAAAAAGTCTTTAAAAAAAAAACAAAAGAGAGAGAGCCCAACAAAAAGCATACAAAAACAAGCTTCGCCTGCTGCATTTAATTTTTTTTTGAACCTCATGTATAATACACAAGTTGAAATAATAGAAATCAATTTATCTTTTACTATAATGCTACATCTTAAAGAATTTATCTCAAAATCTTCTTATCATATCATTAACCAGATATTTATAATAAATTTTATGAAAAATACTTATTATTATTATTATTATTTGAACATAATTTTCAATCAAAATTGCAATATTAATATTTGTTAAAACTCAATATTACTTTTTTTTTATGAAACAGAAGGAGTTAATTGAAATAAGAGTCAAAGAGTCTAAAATATTAATATTTGTCAAAGCAAATATGTATTTTTTTTGTTTGTGAAATTAAATGAGCTAATTGAAGTAAGAACCAAAAAAGTTAAAAGAGAATTATATTATCTGAACATATAATTTTTAATCTAAGGTATAATATTATATCTGTCAAAAATAAAATATAATTTTTTTGTGAAACTGAATGAGGTGAATGAAGTAAGAAACCAAAAGAATAAAACAGAAAGAAAAAAAAAGAAGAGCCACGACACATATGCACAAAAGACGATACACGCAAAAGACGACAGAAAAAAAAAAAACAAGCAAGCAGGTGACCGTAAGGAAACAGGAGACCGAGACCCGCTTGGCCATTTCCACTTTTATTATTAGTAACTGATAACTGATGAGTAGAGTAGATTATCTAAAGGAATAATAGGAAAGAATACATGTTATTGATTTTTCTCTTGCATGATGCTTAAAAATAATTATCTCCTCAGCTTTACGAGTAGAGTTATTTTTAAGTAAATTCTACAATTCGGACAATAATTTAACTTTAGAGGTCAAATTGATCGGTTTTAAAATCAAAATTGCTGTTATTTTATAATGATATATATGACAAAGTTTATATCACATGAAAGTCCATAAAATTAGCTACAAGACCTAATTTTTATAATTGTTGAAATATAAATATATTTGTTAATTTTTAAAGTCAAAAATTGGTTAATTTGGGACAAAGGGAATATGATGAACTACTCCTATACTAGCAATAAAACATGTGCACAACAAGCGCGACTTGGTAAGGTTTTTTGCCTATATTAACAAGGAAAGTATTTACTCCATCCGACTAGTTCTGGGTTTGAATCCTGAGAATATGATGAACTAATCCTATACTAGTTTGTGATCAATGATTTGATTTAAATTAAAACAGATTAGATTAGTATGAATTAAATTGTTATTGCTTAATTAGGTTAATTTTAATTGTTAATTAATTGTGCTATATGTAATTATTCTATAATTTAAATCATAATAACAAGTGATTGTTTGATTACATACAATGTAATTATTATTTGATTACAATTGCCTAGTTTAATATTGATTTTATAATTAAGTGTATATGATTTTGATTTAGGCTTGGGTTAGATGCCTTTTTTTAAAATCTAATGTTGGAATATAACTAGAATTAGAATCTCCAAATCGGAATCGGTTTAAATCTTTTTAATCCTACGATGCCATTATGTCAATTGATTAAACTGTACCTAATTAATTGAGTTAGAACGAGTTGATCGAGTTAAATACTCAATCAGTATATGCATAAAAAACAACCTTTATTTAATGATATATAGTTATTATATACGAAAAAGGAATTGAAATAAACTCTCTGTTTCAAAACATAAAACCTTTGCTTACTTTAGAAAGTGTGTTAGAGTTAATTGATGATGATGATGTTTAGAAAATAAATTGTGCATCTGTAAATACTTAAGGTACTTTATAAACTTTAATATCAGTACAAGTTTTGCATCCACTGATGATAACATTATTCATCAGGGGATGATCAAACACTTCACAAGACAAGTCGTAAAATGGATCATCTAAAGGACTTGACAAAGTGAAGAGGATTGTCTGTTGTTACTCTAAAAAGATTGAAGTATTCCGCACATCAGATATTCCAAACAAAGTTTCAATGATTAAGAATCATCAGGGGAACTCGTCAGGGGAACCCATCAGGGGATGACTGAGGTAGACCAACCCGTCAGGGGAACGCGTCAGGGTATGACAGTGGCTGGCCAAACTCATCGAGGGGAATGCGTCAGGGCATGGACGTGGCATGTCACTTGTCTGGGTATGACAGTGTTAGGCTAACCCATCAGGGTAACCCGTCAAGGGGAAAGCTCAACATTGCATCAGTGGAAGCCATCAGTGTATGTCGTAAGTTATAACATCAGTGGATCAAGAAGCACTGAGTGAAACTCAAGTGAAGGTTGAAGCCCTGATCCAGTCTTTATCAAGACTTGTGATCAAGAGATCCAACAAGTACTGATCAAGTTCATCAGGGCTTGTTGTCAGTGGATGGTTATAACTGCATACACCCGTCATCAGGACTTGCACTCAAATCAACGAAACTTATTACAGAAGCAAGAAATATTAACTGGAAAGATATTTCTTGAAGTTTGTATGGTCCAATGACAACTCTCGAACATTAAATGCTCATAGATCAGGGGAAGAAAAAGAAGCAACAAAAGTAGCAGCAGTCTGACACATAGTTTCTAAAGGACAACGATGTGACATATATGCGGCTAAGTTGAAAAGAGCAGCACGTCTTTGCACGTGGTTTCAACCACTGATCTTCTATATATGCAAAGGAGTTCTCATTACACAGATAATCAATCCAACAGATCAAACAAACACTGAAGCACACAAATCACTAGAGCAGCTTTGTAATATATTTCGAGAGAAATATTTCAAAGAAAGTTAGAAGCTAGTGAGTGTGAATTAGAATCTGTAATTTTATTACAGATATTGTAGCTGTTTAATCACATTTGTGATTATCCAGATTTCCAGAAAAACATCAAGTTTTAATACAACTATTTTAACTTGAATTTGTGTATTCATATTTAATTGTTTTTCTGTTCATTGTAGCTGTTTCCAGTCAGTGGTAACTAAAGTTAAAAAAGAGTGAAAAGTTTGTAGTTTTTGTATTCCCCCCCCCCCCTACTACAAACACTTGAGCTTATATTGTTCTAAGAATTGGTATCAAAGTCTCTTAGCAGATTTCACTTGCTAAAATCGATCAATATCTATGGCCAACAAAACTGGAAACAGTAAAGTTCCCATGTTGGAAAGGGGAAAATACTTCTTCTAGAGACAACGCATGACAGTTCATAGTTCATCTTAGAGCAATCGATGATGAATATCTTCAAATGTTAGAAGAAGGGCCTCACATCCCAAAGAAGCTCATTCCTCAGGAGGTGGTCAATGGAATCAGTGTTCCGAAAAAGTTAGTTCCAAAAACAACTGAAGAGATGACTCCCGAGGAAAGAGAGAAAGTAAAAAAGGACCTCAAGATTACAGGCATCCTATATAATGGTTTAGACGATGATATGCTTAATAGTATAATGAATCTTACAACGTCTAAATCTATATGGGATACCATATAAATCCTTTGTGATGGAACAGAGGAAGTGAGGAAAAATAAACTGCAGCTGTTGACACAACAATATGAGTGGTTCACAATGAAAAATGGTGAAACACTTACTGAAATGTTCTACAGATTTAACAGGTTGGTAAATGACATGAGATTATATGGGAAGGCATATGCAAAAAAGGATGTGAACAAAAAGTTCATGAGAGTTCTTCCCATATCATGGGATCCTAAGACGACAGCCATCAGGGAATCCAAGGACATGAATCTCCTAGACTTGGATAGGCTTTATGGCACCCTAAAGACATATGAATTTGAGGTTCAACAAAGATCTGAAATGTCAGGGGATGCTAGGAAGCTTAAATCTGTAGCCCTGATGGCTGCCAAGAAGGACAAAGAAGAAGCAAGACCTAGTGTCTTGATGAAGTAGCAGTCAGGGGATGCTGAACTTGAAGGGGACAACGAAGCTGACTCCAAGGAAGATGAATATACTCCTGAAGAGTTAGAGGAGCTGGATGAAACCATGGCCTTTCTTGCAAAAAGGTTTTCCAAGATGAAATTCCAAAAGCATGCAGGATCCAAAAGATTTTCAGCAAGGAAGCCTAGTAGCATTAAAAACTTTATTGACATATCGAGAATAAAGTGCTACAAGTGCAATGAGATGGGTCACTTCACAAATGAGTGCCGCAAGGCCACAAAAGAAGGTGAATCCAGAGTCATGGAAGCTGAAGTGAACTACAAGAAGAAATACTTTGACCTTCTTAATGCAAACAAGAAGGGAAAAACATATATTGCAGAGGGAAAAGACTGGGCTGACTCAGATGAAGAAAATGCTGAAGAATATGTCAACCTAGCCCTGATGGCCTCATCCACTAACAGTAGCAGCTCACAAGTAAATCTTGAAATTTTCTCTAACATGTCTAAAAATGATTGTGTTAAAACTGTTAAGGAAATGGCTTGTGAGATAAAGGATCTCTATGACACCCTGAGGAGTGCAGTAGTTGAAACTGAGAGAGTGCAAAAAATAAATGAACATTTGATTGCAAGGAACACTCTTTTAGAATCAGAACTCTCCAGACTTGAGAGTCTTGAAAAAGAACTCTCAAGAACAAAAAATATTCTTGATTGTGCTGTCAAAAGAGAAGAATGGACCTCAAATCTTCTAAGTCAAGAAAGGGAAGTCATACAGAAATGGAATGAGTCCAGCAAGAAACTGGAGGATCAATTAAACAGTCAAAAATTTGATCCCAAATCTGGTTTAGGCTATGGAGAGACTCTAGTGAAGCAACCTCCCATTGAGGTTAAAAATGCAGCTAGCTTTCGAAAAAGACCAATAGAATCTATCAAGTTTGTAAAGGTTGTAACAATGTTAGAAAAAGGGAATGTTTTCCCGATGAGTGAAGCTTCCACAAGTGGTGGGAGTGGCAAGAAACCTATTCTTGCCAAAGCACTCAAACCTCCAGTTAGAAAAGAACCAGACTGTGCATCAGTGGATACACAGTCATCAGGGGGAAAGAGTGCATCAGGCCATCGTAGCCCTTCAAGGGAAAAAGACCTATCAGGAGAAAATAAAAAGAATAGAAATGGCAAGCTAGGTGTAAGAAAGGATAGTAATTACACTTCCATTCATGAAGCCCTTAGGAAAGTGTGCTGGAATTGTGGTAACAATAATCATCTATCTTTTGAATGTAAAGAGAAACCACAAATTTTGACTGGCACAATTTTATATGCTGATGATTTACCAATTGCTAAAACTTGCACCTCCAAGGAAAAAGGCAAGATAACTGTTGAGAAATCAAAAGCATATATTGAAGCTCCTAAAAAGGAGAAAGTTTTAAATTTGCCAAAACCAAAAGTTTTACCTACAACTGTGACTAAACCTATAGGACCCAAAACCAATTGGGTACCAAAAACAAATTAAATATTTTTTGTGTGCAGGAAAAAGTAAAAAGCAGTCAAATTTGGTTTCTACATAGTGGCTGCTCAAGGCACATGACAGGAAACAAAGACCTGCTCACAGAATTTCAAAAGAAGGTTGGTCTAGTGATTTCATTTGGTGATAACAGCAAAGTACTGACTCTTGATTATGGCAAAGCAACAAATGGGAATGTCTCATTTGAAAATGTAGCACTAGTTGATGGGCTTAAGCACAATATATTAAGCATAAGTTAACTATGTGACAAAGGGTACATCATTTCCTTTAAAGGGGATCAGTGCTTGATCTCAAATGAGGATGATGGGAAGCTGGTTTTGTCAGGGATAAGAAAAGGAGATCTCTATGTTGCTGATTTCAATTCAGTAAATGGAGAATCATGTTTCTACAACAAGGCAATCCCTGATGAAAGCAGGCTATGGCACAAAAAACTCTCTCACCTAAACTTCAAGGCTATCAATGATTTAGTGAAGAGAGAGTTGGTACCCCAAATGAAATTCATTCAAGAGGGGTTATGTTCAGCTTGTCAACAAGGGAAGCAAAGGAAAACATCCTTTGTCAGCAAGGAAACCACAATGATTAAAGATCCAATTCAATTGCTTCATATGGATCACTTTGGCCTTGTCAACATTATTTCAGTATTAATGAAAAGATTTGCAGTGGTTATTGTGGATGACTACACCAGATATACTTGGGTTAAGTTTCAAAATTCTAAATCAGAAGTACCTCAACAAATCATTGACCATGTTAAGAATGTGGAAACTGAGTCAGGGTCAATGATTAGAACATTGAGGACAGACAATGGAACTGAATTCAAGAATGCAGTTGTTGATGGATTTTGTGTGGAGAAAGGCATCAATCATACTTTTTCTGCTCCAAGGACTCCTCAACAAAATGGTGTAGTGGAAAGGAAGAATAGAACCCTGATAGAAACTGCTAGAACAATGCTAGCAGAGGCAAGGATTGCTACCTATTTTTGGGCTGAGGCAATTTCCACTGCTTGCTTCACTCAAAATAGATCCTTAATCATAAACAAGGCTCACAACAAGACACCATATGAGCTAATGACAGGGAGAAAGCCAAGCATCAAGTTCCTACATGTTTTTGGATGCAAATGCTTTTTTTTAAGGAACTTTGGTGAGAACTTAGGAAAATTTGATCCAAAGGCTAATGAAGCAATTTTCCTAGGTTACTCCCTGACATCTAAGGCCTACAGGGTTTACAACAAGAGACTTCAAGTAGTGATGGAATCTATAAATGTAGCTTTTGATGATCAAGAAATTTCTGGACTTGAACACCCTAGTTTTCATGAAGAGCTCAGATTTGAAAATGAATATGAGACTGATTATCAAGAGATTGAAGATAATGAGTGCAGACAAATGGAGAACTTATCCATTCCTGATGTCAATCCAAACACTGTAGAAGCCCCTTCAGCAGATAGAGTCAATTTCCTGGACAACAGGTCGGGGGATACTCCATCAGGGGATCATCCATCAGGGCATGCACCATCAGAGGATAATTTGAACCTTGAATTAAGCACTAATTCAGGGGGAGGGTTTTCAGAAGCTGAGAACACAGACTTAGGGGGAGGAGATGATAATCAAGCAAGCTCATCAAGATACATCTCCAATCCCAAATGGTTTAGCAGTCACACATCAGATTTAATCATTGGTGACCAAATAAGAAAGTGCAGATCAGAAAAGAAACATCTAATAAATGCCTATATGCCTGCTTTCTTTCACAAGTAGAGCCAAAGAAATTTGAAGAAGCCATTCAAGATGCAGATTGGATAATGGCTATGCAAGAAGAGCTGAATCAATTTGAAAGAAATCAAGTATGGAAGTTAGTACCTAAACCTAAAGACAGAATTATAATAGGCACCAAGTGGGTATTCAGGAACAAGATGGATGAAGCTGGCATTGTTATAAAGAACAAAGCAAGACTGGTTGCAAAAGGATATCTTTAAGAAGAAGGGATTGACTTTGATGAAACTTTTGCACCAGTAGCCAGACTTGAGGCTATAAGAATTTTCTTAGCCTATGCAGCACATTCAAATTTCAAAGTTTATCAAATAGATGTGAAAAGTGCTTTTCTCAATGGGAAATTGGAACAAGAGATGTATGTCCAACAACCTCCAGGATTTGAGAGTTCAAAATTTCCAAATCATGTGTTCAAGTTAGAAAAGGCACTTTATGGACTGAAGCAAGCTCTTAGAACTTGGTATGACACATTGTCAAAGTTTCTGGTGGAAAACAAATTCACAAGAGGTATCATTGACAAAACATTGTTCTTTAGACAACACCAAGGTCATCTGATTTTGGTTCAAATTTATGTTGATGATATTATCTTTGGATCCACTGACACTAGACTGTGTGAAAAGTTCTCCAAACTCATAGAAAGCAAGTATGAAATGAGCTTGATGGGCGAGTTATCATATTTCTTTGGATTGCAAGTCAAACAAGTCACTGATGAAATTTACATTCATCAGACAAAATATGCCAAAGAACTTCTCAAGAAATTTGATATGGAGGACTTAAAAGTAGCAACGACACCAATGGCTACTGCAACCAAGATTGACCCTGATAAGAACGGAAAGAAAGTTAATTTGAAGACTTACAGGGGAATGATTGGATATTTGCTGTATCTAACAGCAAGCAGACCTGATATAATGTTTGCAACATGTCTTTGTGCAAGATATCAAGCTGACCTAAGGGAATCTCATCTCATTGCAGTGAAAAGAATCTTGAGATGTATCAAGGACACTACAGAGTTGGGTCTTTGGTATCCAAAGGAGTGTGGATTTGAATTGATAGGATATTCTGATGCTGACTTTGGAGGATGCAGAATTGACAGAAAAAGTACAACAAGAAGCTATCAATTTCTAGGAGGAAGGCTTGTATCTTGGTTCAGCAAAAAGTAGCATTCAATCTCAACATCAACTGTTGAAGCTGAATATATTGCAGCTGGAAGTTGCTGTGCAAAAATTCTATGGATGAAAAATCAGTTAATGGATTATGGCCTGAACTTCAACAATATTCCAATCAGGTGTGACAACACTAGTGCCATTGCCATTGCTAAAAATCCTGTGCAACATTCCAACACCAAGCATATAGAAATCAGATATCATTTCATCAGGGAACATGTTATGAATGGAACCATTGAACTACAGTTTGTGTCATCAAACCAGCAACTGGCATACATATTCACCAAAGCTCTTGATGAAGCCACGTTTTTCTATCTTGTGGGAGAGCTGAGAATGGTGAACTATGCATCAGGGTTAGGGTCAAATGTCTAAGTTGTGGTACTCCTAACTCATATCATAAGTTCCTGATGAAATTAATTGATATGTGATAATATATGTTAAAACTGTAAATATGTATATGTATACTTGTATACTCTGTATTTTTGTTTTGTTGTATTTGTTTTTGACTGATGCATCAGGGTCAGGGTCTCCGTCAAGACACATCAGGGTCAGGGTCTCCGTCAAGACACATCAGGGTCAGGGTCTCCGTCAAGACACATCAGGGTCAGGGTATTAGGCTCGTGCATCAGGGTCAGGGTATCAGGCTCGTGCATTAGAGTCAGGGTATTAGGCTCGTGCATCAGAGTCAGGGTATCTTACTTTCGAATCAATGTCAGGACATCCGACTTATGTATCAGTATCAGGGTATATATATACAAAGAGCATCAGGGTAAGGTAAAATGTTTTTAACTGCATCAGGGGATTACAGTCAGTTAAGTGATGACAACTCATAAGGATGTTCTTCTCTCACTGATGACATGTCATCACAGAACTAAAATGACTCCCTGATTGTGTGTTTTCAGGAGCAGTTTTCAAACGTCAACAGGCGGGTATTTATACTCTATCTTTCTTACTTTCTAAACACCTTAACTCATTTAATCCTTCTCTGATATTTGCTCGAGTTTTCTTTCTTTCTCTCTCTCGTTTTCACAGAAACACTAGAACTTCAAACCTTCAACAACATCAATGGCACCCAGCAACGCTCAAGAACTTCGAGGAAATCTGGTGGTTCCACCCACAAACTATGTGGGTTTCTTAGACATTGACGAGGTAAATGATTGCTTCAAAATGATGATGAACTATCTGCTCAAATCTGAGTATAGTCGAGCAATATTTACTGATGAAGAAATGTCGAGGGAAGCACTGTCGCAACTTTGGACAAGTGCGAAGTTTATGTACTCCACGACAAGGGATGGCGTGGTGAAGGGAATCTCGTTTAAAATTTCTTCTGAAAAGGGAAAAATAACCCCTTTCAGAATTAATTCTGCTCTGGGACTACCTACCCAAAATCTTGTGGAAGTACCGTCTGATGCTACGCTACTTGATTTTCTGAAGGAACTGGGCTACAATGCTGCTCCAACCACAACATTAAAGTTCAAGGACCTCAAGAGGGTCAATGTGAAGCGAGAGATCTCTTACCTCTCCGACACCATCACCAAGGTGTTTTCAGGTAAGTGTTCTAACTTTGAGGTAATTACCTCCTTAACTTTGAAAATAACATTTGCAATAATTAGAAATGTAAATATAAATATAGGTAAATTAATTTTTGATGACCTTGTAAATAAATTAGGTAGTTTTAATTCTAGGAAATCAGAAATTTATTATGCTAGATTTTTGTATATGATTATTAAGGAACAAATTATTGATTTTTCTTTTGATAATGATATTACTGTACAGACATACAAGCAAACAAAGAAATTGTTTGCAGAAATAATGAAGAAATCATACACAGCCGAACCATTTGCACTTCCTGTGAAGACCCGGATTTGTAAATAAATTCCGTTATGAAATTTAACTATTTTAGCTTATTTTTCTTCATGAAAATTATTTTCTTATAAGTTGTGAATATTGAAATTATATTTTCTTATGAAAAATTTATCTGCAATGTGATGTCCAAAAGATTTTTAAATGATTTTGTAAAGCTCATGAGGTTATGAGTTGTTCTACCCTTAAAGGAGTGTTTCGCGGGAATGCCTCGGGTAGCTACAGTACCCGTCTTCTTTTTAAATACTCCACTGCTGGGGGGAACAGCAGCATTAAATGCTCATCATCCCTATCATTACCCTAGAGTCAGCTATGAAAGATGACCGATGGACACAGCAGCCGTTTCAACCACTCTTTCCTTCTTCAGTCATTTCCTTTCTTTTCATAGCCAACGGCTGAGATCAAGTTGATCCGACGGTCCTTGTTGTTCAATCAAGTGATATATATACACATCACGCTATTATAACCCTGATTCTACCTTTCTAAACTTTCATCAAACTTAAATTTAATTTTTGAGACAGCAGTTCTTCTTGAAGGATAAACCGGAGCATTTATTTCCTTCCTACAGTAAGGAGGTAAGAGCATCTCATTTAAGTCTTGCTATATTTCTTGCATCTCTGCTCTACCTACCACATTTAATACCATGTTCATTTATTTTTAAAAGTATGACTTAATGCATATTCTAACGATCGGAGTTAATGTCATTTATTTCAAGTTGTCTAAGATGGGTATAGTGCTGTTGACAACCTCCTGGTGGACAAACCTTTAACTACCAAACATTCTTTTGTCAGTAGTTGCAACCCCATGCTTGAGTATTCTTTAACCTGATTTTTAACCCTAAACCGTGTTTAGGATGGCATGCAGACCATAAGAAATGTTACATATCACTAAGAGAATGATGAGTTTTGTCCTAAGTGTGGTTATGGTTGAGGGCACCACACATGGAGGAGTGAGGAAGACGACCCTGTATCTGAGATAGACCTTAACCTAGTCTCTGACGGGATTGAATTTGTCTCTGATCTTGTAAATTAATCCCCGATGGGTTGATAATCCCCGATGAGTTATTAATCCCCGATGAGTTATTAATCCCCGATGGGTTAATAATCCCCGATGGGTTGATAATCCTAGATGAGTTATTAATCCCCGATGGGTTGATAATCCCCGATGAGTTATTAATCCCCGATGAGTTTGTTTTCCCAATGAGATGACCTAGAACTTGTAGAAGGGGGGTTGAATACAAGTTCTCACAACTTTTTTTAATTTCTTGTTCTTTAAGAAATTAAACTCTTCTGCGGAATATAAAGAACAAGATCAAAACTTTATAAACAATTGCTTTTATTGATTTAACAATTGATTACAAGTTTTCTAACAATCAAAACCAGCTTTGATCGTCAGCTTCTATTCTGTGTATATATAAAATACAACACTTTCAATTCTCTCTCTCTATACACATACATAGCTTCGTATTTCTTTTCTGTAATTTATAATTACAGCTTCTAAAACTAAGTTATCAAAAACCTAGCTTCCTAATTCAAATCAAATACAATCTTTCCAATTGAAAGATTTCTAACAAGTTTCCTTATCAGCTACGTCTTCAATAAAGTCTACGTGTGCATGGAAGACTTTCCTTCTTTGATTTGAACTCTAACTCCATCAGTGATTAAGTCTTCGACTAATCTCCGATAGCTTCTTTAATTAGTCCCTGATCACTTCGAGTAATCTCCGATGCTTTACAACGTGTAATCTCTGATACTTTACTTCGTGTAATCTCCGATGCTTTGGCTTTAGTCTCTGGTGATGTCAGCTTTTAATCTCCGAGGTATTGTTTTAATCTCTGATGACGTCAGCATTAATCTCTGACTCTTTAGTTACAATCCCCGATGACGTAAGCTTTAATCTCCGATGACCAATCCTTCAATCTCTGATGAACAAAACATTTTAATCTCCGATGAAGGATTCTTCAATCTCCGATGGGCAAAGTCCAATCTCTGATGAACAAAACTTTATTCTCTGATAGACTTTTCCCTTAATCTCCGACAAGCCAAAATCAATCTCCGAAGGACTAATTAATTTAACAACTTGTTGAACAAACTCAACGAGTATTCCAGCAGTACATACAAAAGAAATGAACCTATCTCTTTATTATAATGACTAATTTACAAACAAGAGATACTACTGCTAGCTACAAAACTAAAGTGTTACAAACCAACACTTTTCTGTACATTTGTATTCCTAAGTATTCTAAAGACAATCATTATCAAATGTTCATAAAACCTAACAATCTCCCCCTAATTATGAATATCAGAATGATAAGCATAATTTCAAGGTTGATGATGATGTCAAAACTCAACTATCAAAATTTACTTAGAAAAAGAATAAAGAATAATAAAATTACAAATGTACCTGAATTCAAGATCTTTGATCTATCATTCAGCTTCTCTCCCCCTGGATAATTTACCCAGCTTCTCCAAGATTTAAACAAATCTTGGCTATACTGAATAATAGATTCAGCTTCTCCAAGAATAATTCCTGGCTACCCAAGACTATGTCTGGCTTCAAATCTTTTACTTCAATGTTTACACAACAACTTTTATTTGTTCACTCCCTCCTTTTCAATTCCTTGAAATACTTCAACCTTTCCTCTAATAACCTCTTCAATTCCACCTCACTTGGTCCTTCTGCATTTCTTAATAGTCTTATAAAATCTTCAACATTTCTCTCTGTTAATCGATCTAGATCTCTATCATACTGAAAGAAGATTTTATGGTCATGAATATTTTCATACCATATCCCAAGTGGTTCAAATTCCACCATGTAGAGTTTTCCCTTGAAACTTAATGGTGGCTCTCTTACTGCAGACTTTTGACTTGAAGAACTGATCATATTGTCCTTTGCAGGAGGCTTCCTTGAAGAGATAGGTTGTGGTTTAAGAATTTCAGGTACAAGAATTATGGCAGTTTCCTTATCCTCAATTTCCTTTGCAGGTTTCTGGACTAAGGGCTTCCTTCTTGACTTTCCTTCTGCCTTTTCCATCTCTTTATTTTTCTTTTTAGTAATGGCTACCTTCTGTGCACTTGATCTCCTTGTTGAAGTTTTCTTCTTCTTTGCCTCCTCCTCCTCCCTTGCTACTGCCATGTCCTCCTCCTCTTGAAGTTTCTGAGCTAATAATGCATCAGAATCTATTAATCTTTGATCACGAGGATTGACTAACTCAACTTTCCCTTCCACTTCAATTTCAATAGGAGTAGGAAAGTGAGCAGTCTTCATGGCATCCCCCAACAGCTTAGGTTGTCCTGGTTGAATTGAAATCTTTTTCTTTGGTTCCTCAACCATGACTCCCTAGCCTTTGTCTTTTGATTTTGGGGCTTGTGCAAAGGAAGAAGGAAAAGTTGTTGCTGTTGTTGGAATTGTTGTTGTTGTTGTTGTTACTGCAAGATCAGAATGCTTCTTTAGGATACTGTCCAACATTGCTTGTAATTCTGCATCAAGGACAGAACCAGACTTGTGTGAATGTACAGGAGCAGTTTTGAATGGACCACTCTCCCCCTTTTTGACATCAGCATCTTGGGGTTTAGAAGAGGTGGCTAGTGTTGGAATTGCCTGAAGCAAAAGTTGTTCCATTCAATCTTGCTTTTGGATCAGGAGTTGGATATTTGCTTCGAGGGCTTGAAGGCGACTGTCGGTCTTGGACTTATCTTTGACTAATGAATCAATTGCTGTGACAGTCCTCCTTGGCAAGTGTCCTTCATAGCACCTTCGAATCTTATCTGTCTCCAACTCCATCCTTTCCTTGATTTGCTGCACTGCACCATTGATGCCAGTAACCAAGAAGTGGTGAAATTTTGTGTGTTTCTTATCCACCTTGGTTACTTCTTCAAGAATGTCCTTCACGGATGGTGCAGCAGCAGTTGACCCTATGTTGGTCACATAGTCCTGCCTCAACTAGGCGGCTGCTTCCTCCAGAGTGTTGGCATAAGAGGCATCAAGCCATTCATCAACATTATGCTCTGGAGCTTCTTCAGGCACAGGTTCATCTGCTAGACTTGTCTTCAATGCAGAAATATGATCTTGTCTCTGTTGTAGACCATATAACTCTTCAAAATCAGCATTGGACATCTCAGATATGACTTGTAAAGCTGCATCCCCTGTGCTTGATCTAATCTCTGGTTCTTCTGTTTCGATATTGATGGAGGGAGCAGAAGAAACCTGAGCTTCTTTTGAGCTGGTTTCAGCAGGTTGTAAAAAGACACCTGCTGAAAGTTTCTCTCGTTTATTTTGTTCAAGGATCTCATCCTTGCTCTCATCCTCTCCTTTTGCCTGGGGTTGGGCACCCAGCTTCTCATGCTCTCCTTCTTCCAAGCTTTCTAAAGCTTGACTCTCTTTTATGTGTATGTGCTCTCCTTTTTCCAGGTCAGGAGCCTGACTCTCACTATTTATTCTCACAGCCTCACTCATTTTGATGGTGTCACTCTTTCCTACAGAAGTGGGGGTTTGAGAAGTGCTTGTGACAGCATGGATAGGGGGTTCCCTTTGTTTATCTTGGGCTAGGGATCTATCCATGGAAAATGTGTGAGAGCTTGTCTCGATTATTGGCTCCTCTTGGGAAAAATCAAGAGAATCAATTATTTGTGTGTCAAAAGAATCAAGAATGGGAGAAAAAGGAGAAGAATGTACAGTGGGGAGTGTTGGTTGTTCCTCAGAGATTAAAAATTGAGGAACATCAATTGGAGACTCTGTGTGTGCACTCCTTGTGTCACTCTTTTCTTTTGTATTCTCTCTATTTGGTTCCTCTTGGCTGTGACCAAGAGTTTGTGCAGACTCTGTAACAGGTGTCCCTGGTTGAGGACTATCTTCAATGTCAATATCCTTTTGGGAGGACAATGACAGATTACTGTCTTTCCTTATAACCTCCATTGCCTTTTGGGAAGCAATGGATTGCTTTTGTCTAAGGGTGACCAGTCTCTTCTTTCTCTGAGGTGCCACCTCAGCTTCTTGTTCTCCCTCAGCCTCACTTACTCCCTCAATTATTCTTCTTTTTATTGGGAGCTTTGTGGCTTTTCTGGTGTATGCAACCACAGTCCTTTGGGAGACTGTAGAGGGGGCTTTGGATTGTGATTGAGAAGTTGTTGGGAGATAAGTTGGTGTTTGTGTTGTATCCCCAAAGAATTGCAAAGAATATATGTTTGGAAGAGTGTCACTGAGAGAGTTTCGCATGACAATAGGATAGTAAAGAGGTACATTTACCTTTGCTTCATTTTTCTTTAAGTCACTAACCACTCTTTTAGTCTGCAAAACTGTAGGAACAACTTGCATACTAGCAATATTAAGGTTAGGTATTAAATGATTTGCAATCATCATTAAAAACCTAGCATAATAAATTTTAGTTTTGTTGCCAGTTTTAAGTTTGTCCATCAAGTTTTGCAAAATCAAAAGCCCTAAGTTAATGTGCCTATCATACAACACACTATATGCAATTTGTTGTGAAATAGTGGTGATGGCATCATATCTACTGCATTTTGAAGTAAAAGCTTTTGTAATAATGTCAAAGAACAATGACCACTCTGACCTAAGATGGGGACGTGTGATGGTCCCAACAGAACTTATTTCAGTATTATAGTTTAATTCCTTAAACATACCTATAAGTTCTTCATCAGAGGCAAGGGGGTCATAGTTTTCCCTGATGGGTAAATGAAGTGCATTATTAACAATGGTATGAGTAATAGTATATTCTGTGTTTTCATACCTGAAACTTACCTGTGGAGATTCATCACTGTTGTCAGTGACTGTTGCAGTGCTCCACATGGTTGTAATTACTTCTGCAGCTTGAATGGGAGCTTCATAAATGGCGTATTGTAACGGAGAGTTCTTTAGAAAATCCACAAAGGGGTAGTATTTTGCTTCGAACTCGTATTTATCTGCCACCCCTGCATGGTTAGTCTTGATAAACTCAAACTCACCAAACTTGAAGCAAACTGTTTTGGTCGCCATTGAAGAGATCTGTAATCTTAATGAAGAAAACTCAAAGAAAGGTTAAATCGCAGAGTTTTTGAGAGAAATCAAATTGTAGAGTTTGATAATTATGAATACAAACGTGTTTGAAGTTACTTTTATTAAGGTATGAGAGACGTTTGCTATTCAAGGATCATGGGTAACTACCAATTTACCCTCTTTCAGAGATTGCCCTAATCTCTGATTGATCCATGTGATAAGAGATTGACCCGATTAGTCTCTGATGTAGTAATTACTCATCGGGGACTAAAATAATCTCCGATGTTATAAATGTACGCATCGGGGATTAGGACATTCTCCGATGTTGTAATTTTGATCTATCGGGGATTAATTAAAATACACATCGGGGAATAATCGAGTCTCCGATGAAGTAATTTTAACTGATCGGGGATTAGTTAAACTACCCATCGGGGATTAATTAAAATACACATCGGGGAATAATAGAGTCTCCGATGAAGTAATTTTAACTGATTGGGGATTAGTTAAACTACCCATCGGGGATTAATCCTTTAATCTCTTATCATACTTTTTCTCAGGGACTTAATCCCTACTTCAGTTTTATCTTTCAAAAATTTTTCCAACAATCATATTAATGATTATTGGCTACATTTTTCTGTTTTATCAAATTTAAAACAGATTCTTTTTCCAGAATTAATTATTCTAGCTTCATCAAAAATCTGTTTAATTAAAAACAGCTACAATCCAGAAATTTAATTCTAGCTTCATAAAAATCTGTTCACAGGAACAGCTGCATTCTAGAAATTTAATTCTAGCTTCATGCATCTGTTAAACAACTTGAAAGTTTAAAACTTAATTTTTAGAACCATAATTCAACATTCCTAGTTCAGAAACTAGTCTGTTGAATGTAGATTCATCCAATGGTTTTGTAAAAATATCTGCAAGTTGTTTATCAGTTGCAACCCAGTGCAATTCAATATTTCCTTCACTAACATGTTCCCTAATGAAGTGATATCGAATATCTATGTGTTTGGTTCTTGAATGTTGCACTGGATTTTCAGTTATGACTATGACACTAGTATTGTCACAATAAATTGGAATTTTGGTTAGTGTCATACCATAATCTAGGAGTTGATTTTTGATCCACAAAATCTGTGCACAGCAACTCCCAGCTGCGATATATTCAGCCTCTGCTGTTGATGTAGAGACTGAATTTTGTTTCTTGCTAAACCAAGAAACAAGTCTGCCACCTAGGAACTGGCAGCTTCCACTTGTGCTTTTTCTATCAAGCTTGCAACCTGCATAATCAGCATCTGAATAACCAATTAGTTTAAAGTCAGATTCTTTAGGATACCATAATCTAAGGTTTGGGGTACCCTTTAGATATCTGAGTATTCTTTTTACAGCAATCAAATGTGACTCTCTAGGATCAGCTTGAAATCTAGCACACAAGCATGTAGCAAACATTATATCAGGTCTACTTGCAGTTAGATATAAAAGAGAGCCTATAATTCCTCTATAACTAGTAATATCAATTTTCTTTCCTTTTAAGTCCTTACCTAGTTTAGTAGAAGTAGGCATGGGTGTTTTTGCAGATGCACAATCAACTAAGTCATATTTTCTCAATAAGTCCTTGACATACTTGAACTGACTGATAAATATTCCATCAGTTGATTGTTTTATTTGCAAACCTAAGAAAAATGTTAATTCTCCCATCATACTCATTTCATATCTAGACTGCATAAGTTTTGAGAATTTTTCACAAAGCTTCTCATTTGTAGACCCAAATATAATATCATCTACATATATTTGCACCAAAATAATATCAGAGCCTTGCTTTCTATAAAATAAAGTTTTATCTATGATACGTCTAATAAATTTATTTTCAAGTAAAAACTGAGATAGAGTATCATACCAGGCTCTTGGTGCTTGTTTCAAGCCATAAAGTGCTTTGTCTAATTTGTAGACATGATTTGGAAATTTGGAGTCTATAAAACCTGGGGGTTGGCAAACATAGACTTCCTCTTCCAATTTTCCATTTAAGAAAGCACTTTTGACATCCATCTGGTACACCTTGAAGTTCTTGTAGGCTGCATATGCCAGGAAGATTCTGATTGCTTCAAGTCTTGCTACTGGTGCAAAAGTTTCATCATAATTTATTCCTTCTTCTTGAGAATATCCTTTTGCAACCAGTCTTGCTTTGTTCCTTGTAATTGTACCAGCTTCATCTAATTTGTTTCTGAAGACCCACTTGGCACCAATGATTGATCTATTCCTTGGTTTGGGTACCAGTCTCCAGACTTTGTTTCGAGTGAATTGGTTTAATTCCTCTTGCATGGCTAATATCCAATCAGGATCTTGAAGTGCTTCCTCAATTTTCTTTGGCTCAATCTTTGAGAGAAAACTGAGATAAAGACATTCATTTTGAGTTGCACTTCTAGTCTTGACTCCTTCCTCTAAACTTCCATTATCAAATCTGGTGTATGGTCTCTCAACCATGGTCTAGGTTTTGGTAGATTTGATCTTGAACTAGAGGCTTCATTTTCTAGATTGATAAGATTCAATCCAGCTTCATGAGCAGAGTTTGCTCCCCCTAAACTATTGATCTCTTCTTCATTAACTCCCCCTGAGTTAGATATCTCAATAGTCTCTGTGTGTGCATCAGGAATACTAGTCTCTGATGTATCATTAGTATCTGATGGAGAAATAATGTCATCAGTGACTTGTGTTTCATTTTGTTTCAGTACTCTAGTCTCTGATGATACATCAGTCCTTGGTACTTCATGCACAATAGTCAACTCCCCCTCAATTAAAGAGGAATCATTGTTGTTTTGGGGATTTTCAGCATTCTCTGTTGGATATTCCCATGCATCCAATTCATTCTCAAAACTGAGAGGTTCATGCAATCCTTGACCAAGCATTCCTGGAATCTTTCCATCATCAAATGCAACTTGAATGGATTCCACAATGATCTTGGTTCTTAAGTTATAAACTCTGTATGCTTTGCTTGACAGAGAATAACCTAAGAAGATTGCTTCATCAGATTTATTGTCAAATTTTCCTCTTGTCTCTGATGAATCTCTCAGTACAAA
>CM025782.1:11794228-11804362 GCA_014636745.2 Centella asiatica
AGAGGATTCATCATCAAGCTTCTCTTGAGACTTGTTTGTCTCAACCATCAACGCAGCTCCTTTATCTCTTCCATGCATGCGTTGTCTTTGCTCTACTTCAAGTTCATATGTCTTTAAGTTTCCGTAGAGCCTATCCAGTGTGAGGGTTTCCATATCATGAGCCTCCCTAACTGCAGTAGTCTTTGGATCCCAGCTAGGAGGGAGGGCTCTCATGAACTTGGTATTAATATCTTCATTATCATATGTCTTACCAAGTATGGTCAAGTCATTAAGCAAAGAATTGAACCTATCATAGATTGACGTGATTGGTTCATTAGGCTTTGCTTGAAAGAACTCATATTGTTGAGTCAGCAGTGAACGCCTGTTCTTCCTGACTTGATCAGTCCCCTCACATAGGACCTTGATGGTGTCCCAGACTTGTTTAGATGTTGTGCAATTGATGATGCTATTGAACATATGTTTATCTATTCCATTATAAAGTATGTTCATAACTTTAGCATCTTTCAACACTTTTAACTTGTCCTCGTTGGTATAATCACTTTCTGGTGCAAGTACAAAGTGTTCTGCCACAATAGATCATAATTGGGGTTTTGAATAAGACGACCTTTTGATTTCCTTCTACAGTTTTTGCAGGAATAAATTTCCTGGGTAGATAAGGACCCTTCTCAATCCTATCTATGTAATCTGGATCTGTTGCTCTTAAGTGCATATACATCTTTTGTTTCCACATTGGATATTCATCCCTCTTCAGAATAGGGATCCTGGTTCCACCATCACGTCCTCCATTACACGCAATCATGTTAGAGCTGCTTGCTTCGTCGTTGTTGGCCATCTCAGAATCTTGTTAATTGAGTATTTTCAATTAAAGGCTCTGATACCAATTGTTTTCCCAGTGAGATGACCTAGAACTTGTAGAAGGGGGGTTGAATACAAGTTCTCACAACTTTTTTTAATTTCTTGTTCTTTAAGAAATTAAACTCTTCTGCGGAATATAAAGAACAAGATCAAAACTTTATAAACAATTGCTTTTATTGATTTAACAATTGATTATAAGTTTTCTAACAATCAAAACAAGCTTTGATCGTCAGCTTCTATTCTGTGTATATATAAAATACAACACTTTCAATTCTCTCTCTCTATACACATACATAGCTTCGTATTTCTTTTCTGTAATTTATAATTACAGCTTCTAAAACTAAGTTATCAAAAACCTAGCTTCCTAATTCAAATCAAATACAATCTTTCCAATTGAAAGATTTCTAACAAGTTTCCTTATCAGCTACGTCTTCAATAAAGTCTACGTGTGCATGGAAGACTTTCCTTCTTTGATTTGAACTCTAACTCCATCAGTGATTAAGTCTTCGACTAATCTCCGATAGCTTCTTTAATTAGTCCCTGATCACTTCGAGTAATCTCCGATGCTTTACAACGTGTAATCTCTGATGCTTTACTTCGTGTAATCTCCGATGCTTTGGCTTTAGTCTCTGGTGATGTCAGCTTTTAATCTCCGAGGTATTGTTTTAATCTCTGATGACGTCAGCATTAATCTCTGACTCTTTAGTTACAATCCCCGATGACGTAAGCTTTAATCTCCGATGACCAATCCTTCAATCTCTGATGAACAAAACATTTTAATCTCCGATGAAGGATTCTTCAATCTCCGATGGGCAAAGTCCAATCTCTGATGAACAAAACTTTATTCTCTGATAGACTTTTCCCTTAATCTCCGACAAGCCAAAATCAATCTCCGAAGGACTAATTAATTTAACAACTTGTTGAACAAACTCAACAAGTATTCCAGCAGTACATACAAAAGAAATGAACCTATCTCTTTATTATAATGACTAATTTACAAACAAGAGATACTACTGCTAGCTACAAAACTAAAGTGTTACAAACCAACACTTTTATGTACATTTGTATTCCTAAGTATTCTAAAGACAATCATCATCAAATGTTCATAAAACCTAACAGAGTTATTAATCCCCGATGGGTTATTAGTCTCCGATAAATTAAAGCGTAGTAATTCCCTGGTGCGCAGTTTGTTTTAAAACTATAAAATGATATTTTCTTAAATTATTTTAAGATGTTTAAATTGATTTCTTAACCTCAATAGTTTTTATATCAGATTGAGACGTTAAAAGTTAAGGACATCACATGTGCATTTTCCCTCATATTTTAACCCAGATATTAAATTCATCTTGTGATATGTATATTCTTACAGAATTTTCCACTCACGAGTAAATTAAAATTTTGGTTGTGAGCAAAGGACTGAGGCAAGTATATTCACAATCTCATGCTTATTTCAGTTTAACGCATTATCATTTGTTCTGATATGCGTAGAAGGTTGGATTTATACTTTAATTGTTCTGATGAATGAGCATGCTATGCTTTTGATTCTGCTAGCATGATATGAATGATGATGCATGGATATAAATGAGCTTTGGATTTCAGCCATGTTTTCAATCTTATATCTGTGCAATGAGAATGTGAATGATGCCCTTTATGGGGGTTATGCCACATGGTTGGCAAGAGGAAAGGAAAGGTGTTGATGTGTTCTTCACCTGACCAAGAGGAAATGTTATTTGACTACGTAGTCACTCATAGGGATCATGCGGTCCAGCCTGGCCAGCTGTGTACTGTATGGTTAGCAGATCCACGGGTGTAGCCCTCGTTGGATATTTGAGAAAGTTATGATTGGGTGTATACCTGACTTTCTTCAAGGGAGGATCACAAGTTGTATATCATCAATGAATCCTCAAAGATTTTTGAAGGTTTCCGAGGTCTTGGCATTGCTTCACCAAGCCTCACAAACAGAATTTGAATTTCTCTCCTTTGATTCCAGATGAAATTCGTTGAATTATTCATATTTTCCTCAATGTGTATATACTTGCTGGGCGTAAAACGCTCACCCATGTTGAATGTTAATGTCTTGCAGGACAGAAAGCTAAAGTTGAACCCTCTGATAAGGGGAAAGCAAAGATGATAAGCTACTAAGTGTTTATCCTTTTGATAGAACTGATGAAGGAAAGAAAGGAATGAAGGAAGGAAAGAAGGAAGACGTTTGAAGAGTTAACGAGATTTATTTTGTTATTAAGAAGTGATGTAATAGCTTCCGCTGTAATTACTTAATTCTTGGGTTGTAATAACTCTTAAATGCTGTTTTTATTCAGTATTTATTTATGAATGGATGAATGGTTATCTTTACCTTCTTATGATGATGCCATAGTCCGGTATGGGATTATGGGGTCGTCACACTTCCACTGCATATGGTATAGGTAGTACATACTTCTTCACCATCTACTTCCCAACCTGTAAATTCTTCACCTTTATCTACTATGACAGAAAACACAACCACTTCTCTACCTCCCCAAGTAGAACAACCAATTTCAACACAACCACTTTCTATAGCCCAACCCATAGTCTCCCAAAAGACTATTGGGATTAAAAGAAAACCCAGTGAAGTTACCACATCAACTGAGGGGGAGCAAGGAGAGAGAGTGATTGGCTACAGGCGTAAGAAGAAGAAGAGAGCCACGAGTGTTACCCAAAAGCCTGACCAGGCAGTATCCTCTCAAAAGGATACTGCTTTTGATAAGGAATTAAACATATTTCTAACTGATTCCTCTCAAAAGGAATTAGTTATTGAAAATAGTCCTCAACTAGGGACACAGTTGAATGAGGCACATACACTGACCATGGACTCTGATGAAATTAACATCAGGGTCTTTGAGAGCCACTTGCAGATATCTGACACAGTGAGTGCACACACTGCTCAAGATGTTGTAGTTAAGAAGCTTCTCAATAAGATCAACATGAGTCATAAGCATTCTTCTACAGCATCTTTTGATGAATCACCTCCTCATTCAGTGATTCAGACAACTCTCCCTTCTATACCACTTCCTTCTTTCTCTGTTCCTCAAATTTTTTTAGATATTATGACACAAACATTAAGTGTCATAAGATCAGATTCTCCATTTTCTAAATTCGTGGAAGAGCCAACACTCCCTAACACAGTGATTGATAGTCACCACACTCAAATGGTTGACTCATTTTTCCTTGATACAATCACTGTCGCTTAAACAGGGGACATAACCTCTAATGTATATACAACAACAATAAGTCTTTATGTTCCTCCAATTGTAAATACACATATTACTTCCACTCCTTCTCCTATCACTTCTATGGAACCAGTAACTATACATAACTTACTTGAGCTGGCCACAGAAGCTGATCTCATAGCCCATAGGAGCCCTTCTAGGACAATTTTGAGTGAGGCTGAGAAAATACTTAGTGAAAAAAGGCAAAGTCAAACCCCCGAGAGGACTTTGGCAAAAGGAGAGGATGAGAGTACTGTCTTAGAAGGCAAAGAAAAAGGAGAGTATATGAGTGATGCCTTAGTAGGCACAGAAAAAGGAGAGCCTGAGAGAGATGAGGACGAGATCCTTGTAAATAAAGAACAGTGAGAAAATATAGAAACAATAAATAATACAAGTTCTGAAAATGATGAAGATGATGCTCCAACAGATGATTTTTCCCAGTTCATTGGAGTTGATTTGTACTTTCAACAAAATCAAATGGTGCACACTGTACAGTTACTTAAGCAAGAGCTCACAAGGACCACTGATCCAATCTTGAACAAAGTGTTAAAATCACAAATCATGATTGGTCAGTCTGTAAATATTGAGAACAAGATGCTCTATACACACTTTACAAATAAAATCAACAATGTACAACAAGTTGTCGACTCCTTAGTGACTAGCCAGACTCTACTCCGGATGAAGAAGCAAGCTGACAATGTGGACAAGAAACTTGTTGATCTCACCACTCAACTATCCAGCATGAAAACTCTGCAACAATCCATGGCTGACACTCTGAAGCAAGTTCTACAAGTCACATCCCAACTCTCAACTCCCACTGATGATGCTGTCAAAAAGGGGGAGAAATCTACCAGGCCATCGTCAGGAGATGTTGCTGAGAAATCAACAAGTCAATCATCAGGGAATGTGATTGCTCCTGTTCCTACTCCTAAACCCAAGGACAAAGGCAAAGGCATCCTGGTTGAGGAACCAAAGAAGAAATCCAACACTCAATCAGGGCCTAAACTACTTGGAGATGCCATGAAGACAACCCACTTTCCAACTCCTGTTGAAGTTATGATTGACGGGAAAGTGGAGCTGGTCTACCCTCAGGACAAAAAGCTCGTAGAAGCTGATGCACTCTATGTACAACAACTTCAAGAAGAAGAAGAGAGGGAAATGGCAAAAGAACAGGAGGGAGAAAAGGAGAAAAGGAGAAAAAGAGTGTCAGGCCCAGGACCTCCAGGAAACCTCAGCCAAGAAGATCTCAGAATCCAAAAGGTGCATCAGGATATAAGAACCAAGACAAAACCGATGACCCTGATGCCACCAAACCCAAGTCATCTGAAGCCAAGGATCAAGCACCTTTTCCTATAACCACAACATATGGTCCACCCACCCTAGCTAAATCCCTCAAAGAAGAAAGGCGCAAAAACCTGACATTTATGTTCTCAATAAAAAGTATAAATGTCAGGTTCAACAATAAAAGGGATCAGCTGATAACAGTGCAACAAAATAGTGGGTCTCAATTTAATGTTACAATGGACTGGTTTAGGAGAATGGATGTTGAACAACTAGGATTGATGTTGAACTTGATTTCCAAATCTTTAGTGGCTAACAGAGACTTAAGGGGGATGATCGACAAGCTGAGGAGAGCCATCAACGATGAAAGGAGCCTGCCCACAGCCTTGGAAAGACCATTGAAATTATTCTATAAATCCACTGATGGGCAGGAGAAAAGCATAAAGATCAAAGACATTGATGGACTCGACCTGGAGGAAGCGATGCATGTTCTAAGCCAAATTGCTTATCACAAAAATGAACATGTCATCCAGTTCAGAATCCTATTGATTCAGAGAGTGCTAAAGGAGATTGAAGAAACTAGAGCTGATGATGGGAATGTTGCAGTAAGGTATGTGCCACCAGTGAAGGGATTCAAAGAATATCCAAAAATGATCACAAGCCCCATGGGTGTTGAGTTCAAAAACAAGAAGAGGGAGATCATTACCTTCCACTGGTCACAACTTGTTGTAGCCAACATTCAAGAGATTAAATATGTCCTTAAAGCTTTGGAATCCAGCAAAAATGTCAACATCGTCAACTTCAGAAGACTTCTTCAAAAGGAGCTGGAGCAACTGGAGGCTGGAGGGGAAGACAACAGACTCAGGATTCCTGATCAAAACCCAGAACAAAGGAGACAAGGCCTTGGAAGTGACACTCAACCGATTGAATCAAGTCATCCATTTCCCTTTGTCTCAGCCAAAAGGAAAAGGGGTCCTGATGTATAAAAATGTACATCGTTGTTGTAATAGATATAGAAAATACTTGTACATAAATTCTTTTATCAGTTCATACACAATTCTTTCTTGTATTTAGCATTGGTTTTGACATCATCATCAGTGCATCTAGAAATTTATGGTTATCAAAATAATAAACATAAATAGGGGAAGATTATTAGAGTTAATTGATGATGATGATGTTTAGAGAATAAATTGTGCATCTGTAAATACTTAAGGTACTTTATAAACCTTAATATCAGCACAAGTTTTGCATCCACTGATGATAACATTATTCATCAGGGGATGATCAAACACTTCACAAGACAAGTCGTAAAATGGATCATCTAAAGGACTTGACAAAGTGAAGAGGAATGTTTGTTGTTACTCTAAAAAGATTGAAGTATTCCGCACATCAGATATTCCAAACAAAGCTTCAATGATTAAGAATCATCAGGGGAACTCGTCAGGGGAACCCATCAAGGGATGACTGAGGCAGACCAACCCGTCAGGGGAACGCGTCAGGGTATGGCAGTGGCTGGCCAAACTCATCAGGGGGAATGCGTCAGGGCATGGACACGACATGTCACCTGTCAAGCTAACCCTTCAGGGTAACCCGTCAGGAGGAAAGCTCAACATTGCATCAGTGGAAGCCATCAGTGTATGTCGTAAGTTATAACATCAGTGGATCAAGAAGCACTGAGTGAAACTCAAGTGAAGGTTGAAGCCCTGATCCAGGCCATCAGTGTATGTCGTAAGTTATAACATCAGTGGATCAAGAAGCACTGAGTGAAACTCAAGTGAAGGTTGAAGCCCTGATCCAGTCTTTATCAAGACTTGTGATCAGGAGATCCAACAAGCACTGATCAAGTTCATCAGGGCTTGTTGTCAGTGGATGGTTATGACTGTATACACCCGTCATCAGGACTTGCACTCAAATCAACGAAAATTGTTATAGAAGCAAGAAATATTAACTGGAAAGATATTTCTTGAAGTTTGTATGGTCCAATGACAACTCTCGAACATTAAATGCTCACAGATCAGGGGAAGAAAAAGAAGCAACAAAAGCAGCAGCAGTCTGACACATAGTTTCCAAAGGACAACGATGTGACATATATACGGCTAAGTTGAAAAGAGCAGCACGTCTTCGCACGTGGTTTCAACCACTGATCTTCTATATATGCAAAGGAGTTCTCATTACACAGCTAATCAATCCAACAGATCAAACAAACACTGAAGCACACAAATCACTAGAGCAGATTTGTAATATATCTCGAGAGAAATATTTCAAAGAACGTTAGAACCTAGTGAGTGTGAATTAGAAGCTGTAATTTTATTACAGATATTGTAGCTTCTTAATCACATTTGTGATTATCCAGATTTTCAGAAAAACATCAAGTTTTAATACAACTATTTTAACTTGAATTTGTGTGTTCATATTTTATTGTTTTTCTGTTCATTGTAGCTATTTTCAGTCAGTGGTAACTAAAGTTTAAAAAGAGCGAAAAGTTTGTAGTATTTCTATTCCCCCTCCTCTACAAGCACTTGAGCTTATATTGTTCTAACAAAGTGGATTACAAATATTTTTTAATCTTAAGTATTTTATTGAAATGTACATGCCTCGTGTTTTACACCATATTCATAATTATTCTTATATAAATTGGATGATTTTAACTTGAATGATAGGACTTCGGGCATGATTCGAAAGATCCTAACTTAAGTTTTTGGTAAGTGGGTAAATAAACTTCTCAAAGGTTAGTCTTGCAGCTAGTAGATTCAGAGTATCTGAGTAACTTGTTGGATGTGGACTTGATGTCGGTCTTATTAGTCATCAACTATCGTATTTGAAAAGTGAGAAGGTCAGAATTTCAAATTTGACAAAAAAAGAAAAAAAAAACTTGTTGCATGTGAATAAAATTGGATAGAGTTTTTTATTTTTATTAATTTTCTTTGATTTTCTTTAATTAGAAAAGGTTAGTTTTAAATTAGAGATAACAATGATTTTGATAGTGGGATCACTGACATTTTGACTTGGTCTTAGCATTTCTTTTTTGTGGTCAATTGCATATAAACAGCCACCTAATTATCTTTTCGTACCATTCCTCAAAATACATAAATTTAGATTACCTAAACTTAGTAAGTACTACACAGAAACATTATAACAACCAACACAAATTGGAAGTTGTCTAAATATGCATGTTTCCATAACTTGATACTCATTCACAATCTTAGAAACAAACATTTGGTTACATCTTCTCACAACCCAGAAACTTAATTTTGTATAAAAGAAAAAATTACAGCAGCCTTGGGGGATCTGAAGGTGGCCTTTGCCTTTTAATAACTCATTTCATTATGCAGGCCTCCAACTGCATTCTGTTCATTTCTTTCCTCATTTTCTCATATTCTTCATCCTCTTTTGCACTTTCAAGTGCCGAAGAATCGTTCCTCGTGCGTCGCCAACTCTTAACCCTTAACGAGAATGATGATCTGCCTCCTAACTATGAATTTCAGGTTGATGTCAAACTTGAATTTCCCAATCCTAGGCTTCGACGTGCCTACATTGCGCTTCAAGCCATGAAACATGCCATATATTCAGATCCACTCAACACTACGAGTAACTGGGAAGGCCCTGATGTTTGTAAATACAATGGTGTTTTCTGCGCCCAAGCTTTGGATGATCCGAAACTCTCTGTTGTAGCCGGCATTGATCTTAATCATGCTGACATTGCTGGATATCTTCCGGTGGAATTAGGCTTCTTGACGGATGCTGCACTTTTCCATATTAACTCAAACCGTTTTTGTGGCATCATCCCAAAGAGCTTTTCAAAACTTACTCTTATGTATGAGCTAGATGTTAGCAACAATCGCTTTGTTGGTCCTTTTCCAATGGTAGTTTTAGAAATGCCTAGCCTTCATTTCCTTGATCTGAGGTTCAATAACTTTGAAGGACCATTGCCCCCGGAGCTCTTCAATAAGAAACTAGATGCTCTATTCTTGAACGACAATCGCTTCACCTCGAACATTCCTGAAAACCTTGGAAATTCTCCAGTGTCTGTGTTGGTTCTTGCAAATAACGAATTTGAAGGTTGCATTCCGAGAAGCATCGGTAACATGTGCAACACATTAAATGAAATTAGCTTCGCAAATAATAATTTCTCTGGATGCTTACCATCTGAAATTGGATTGCTGAAAACCACAACGGTGTTTGATGCGTCCTCAAACTCTTTCACTGGAATTTTGCCAAAGTCCTTTAAAGACCTTGAAAAGATTAAAGATTTGGATGTTTCAGACAACGAGCTTACAGGGTTTGTTTTGGATGACATTTGCAATTTGCCTGACTTGGCTAACTTCACATTTTCAAAGAACTATTTCAACGGCGCTGCAAAAGCATGTGAAGCACCATTAAGGAAAGACCTTGTAGTAGATGATACAGATAATTGCTTACCTGATCGTCCCAAGCAAAAGTCTCAAAAACAATGCATTCCAGTGGTGAGCAAACCAGTTGATTGCAGTAAAGACAAGTGTTCAGGGCCATCTCGCCCCAGCCCAGAGGAACCTAAACCAAATCCACAACCACAACCACCAAAGCAAACACCATCAACACCTACACCTCAACGACAACAATCACCACCAGCTCCTCATAAAGAGGAGCCCGCCCAACAATTGTCTCCACCACCAACAATTGTATCCCCCAAGGTGCCTGATTTTCCACCAAAGCAAACACCTTCACCTCCTATGCCTCAACCGAAATCACCACCACCGCCTACAAAAGTATCGCC
>CM025782.1:11804372-11819437 GCA_014636745.2 Centella asiatica
CACCACCACCGCCTACAAAAGTATCGCCACAAGCCCCAGAATTACCTCCAAAGCAAACACCATCAACGCCTACACCTCAACCACCATCTGCAAATGTAACACCCAAAGAGGAACAAAAGGAGCCACCACATACATCTCAACCTCCTAAGAATGTGTTACCGCAAGAGCCTAAATTGCCACCTAAACAACCTTCAACACGGACACCAAAACCATCACCAGAAATATCAAAGCCACATCCGCCTAAAACAACGCCAACTCGTCCCCCTGTGAAAGAAACTCCACCACCAACGCCTCCACCAGAGACTCCAAAATCAGCTTCTCCATCTATATCAAAACCTCCAATCTCACCACCTAAAGAAGCATCACCTATATCACAGATACCAAAGTCAAATCCCCCACCAGCAGAAAAACCTCCAACACCAACACCTAAACCATCATCACCTCTACCAGAAACACCAAAGCAATCTCTTCCACCACCTAAACAATCTCCACCAGCACCATCACCACCTCCACCCGTCAGCTCTCCACCACCACCAGTTTATTCTCCTCCACCACCTGTCTACTCTCCACCTCCACCCCCCGTCCATTCTCCACCACCACCTGTCCACTCACCCCCACCACCTGTCCCTTCCCCTCCACCACCAGCTCCCTCCCCTCCTCCTCCAGTCCAATCTCCTCCTCCACCAGTACACTCACCACCACCACCAGTTTATTCCCCGCCACCGCCTGTCCATTCACCTCCACCACCGGTTGCCTCTCCGCCACCACCAGTTCATTCCCCTCCACCACCAGTTCATTCTCCACCTCCACCTGTACAACCTCCACCAGTACAACCTCCACCAGCTCTCTCACCTCCACCAGTACAACATCCACCACTCCCATCACCTCCTCCGGCTTCCTCACCACCACCAACGGACAACTTTGTTCTTCCTTCAAATCTTGGAGCCTTATATTCATCACCACCTCCACCAATATTCCAAGGTTATTAGAATACAGTTATAGTTGACAATTTTCTCTGTTTTACTAATTAGTCCCCTCTACTCAGGTGAGAGCCAATGTATATCCAACTCACCATCGTTTATGAGTCCTAGCAGTTAGAAGGACCATAAGTATAGCTCCTCTCTTCTCGAGAATCGATGCACCCCCAATCATCATATAGACAACTATCTCAGGAGCAGAAATTTAGATTCAATCTCAATGGGTAAATGAAATGGAGCACCTAGAAGTGAAAATGAAGTGTAATCCCTCTGTTTTTAGTCTTAAATTGTTCATCAAAAGATTGTGTTAGGTTTAGTGTACATGCTGTACATGTGTTTTCATATCAAACAAAGCTTGTGATTCATGTATTCCTCAACTACTAAGAAAATAAGGTCATCTGATACTTGTAGATATGTATTATACAAGCAAATTCAAAAGGAAGAACAATTTATTTGCGCGCAGTTACCATGAATTCATCAAATCATTATGAATTAATTGCATTTTTGTTCACAACATTACAACTGGGGATGAAAACGGTCGAATACAGATATAAATATCTGTATGTTTGTATTGATATCCATTTAATTTAGTGTAGATACAAATACGAATGTCAGATATTTCAACTAAAATATAAAATCTGATGATTCAATGATTCATGTGATACATACTAAATATACTTACATTCAAGAAACTAAACAAACTATCATACATTTAAAATATTCATTTTGCTATGATTTTTTAATTATATTAGAACATAAATTACCTTTACATGAATTTAAAAAATCCAAATATTTATAGGAATATAAAGTAAATGTTACATAACATTTAATATGTATTAACTTTCAATTTGAAACAAATATTACAGATACATATATGCATATATCCATAATCCTACGAATATGCATGTATCGATATTCGTATCCATTTTTTTAATTAGATATAGATAATATTCATTTTTTCGAATACGATGCGAACAAATATCGAATATTTCAGATTTCATTAACAACTCTATTTACAAGTTATTATTTTACACAAAAATTTATTTACATGTTAACTCTCTCAATTGCCTTTTTTTTTTTTCCTTTTTTGGTTAAAAAACTCATAATATCGTCAATTCAATTCAATATGACACTATTTAATTACAAAGGCAAATGTCAAGTGGAAAGCATTTCAATTTTTCTGTGTAAGACAAAACAATATTGTCTCGCATGTAGCCACTTAATCCCCTGTAATTATTTAAAAATAAATATAAATGCAGCAGTAATTACTAAATTAATCTACCCGATAAATATATATATATATATATATATATATATATATATATATATATTATATGATTCACATATTTCAGTTTAAATTTTAAAGATTTTAAATTCTGATAGAATAATTTACACTATAAAAATTTAAAATTTTTAAAATTTAAGTTAAAATAAACATGACGATAATTATCTCACACCATAATTTTGTAAATAACATGTAGTTACTGCATAGGAAAAATGCAAGCCCATCATCTCTATCAGTAGAGTTCTGATCACCACCATCACAACATTGTTGAATCCTCGGAACATCAAGTCCTTACCAATTAAGGTAACTGAAATTGAAGAGAAAGAGGTCAGCAGAAGCTCCAAGCCGATGCAATGTGCCTTGCGATTGTGCTTATATATTATTCTCTTACAACCTTTGATTGTCCTTATATATTTTCTCACATATTTTAGAAACCGAAATATAGCACAAATGAGTAAAATTATAAAAATGAGTTATATTTCTATTTTTTTTCCCTATATATATATAATCTCTATATAGGATAAAATATATATAATCTCTATATAGGATAAAATACATAATAAAAATTCTTTTCTTGGATGTTGGGTGAACTTATGCGATCCTATGGTATATGATATTCAAATCTCCCAACTGTACCTGGTATGCTTATTTGATTTGACATCATAAGGAAGTACTGTTATTTTCACTTAACCTAATTCACAACTTTTATTTTTCCTTCTTTTTGGGAAAATTAGTTCTTTAATCCTTAAACTAATTTCGATTTATTACGAAGTATCTAAACTATTTTTTGTTAATATTGAGTTCTTAGACTAATTTTATTGATATTTTTAAAGATTTTATCAACTTCGGTCCATTATATTATACTTGTTTGTTAACTATTATATAATTTATTAATTTAGCTTAATTATATTTATCATCTAGATATATTTAGGTATCCTGACTACTCAGGAAATTACACATGCAAGCGGCGTAAATATTTTATTTTGGAGTCAATATCACATGTAACTCATATGATAAATTTTAATGAGCAACAAAGGCACATACATATCTACCTAACAAATAACTTTCAAGAAAATTTACAGCTTAGAAAATAGTTAACAAACACAAAATATCATAAATTAAAGTTGAGAAAGTCCTGAAAAATATCAAGAAAATTAATTTAAATACTAAATATTAATAAAAATAATAAAGAGATTAAATATTAAACTGAAATTAGTTTAAGAACTAAATAATTAATTTGCGACTGTTGTTCGATATTTTAATGTCATACTTGTATATAACGTTAAAGATGTATTTAGAGACATAAAATGATGTCAATGATATTGTCAAAACAGAAAAAATAATGTTATCATAGATTAGTATTTCTACAAATTGTTTAGCGCCAATTTACTATTTTAAGCCACAAGTAAGCTTGTTAGATATAAATAATAATGATGATATTTAAAAAATAAATGTGCAACTGTAAATACTCAAGATATATTCTATAAATCTTAGTATATTTGCACGAATTTTTGCATCCACTAATGGATGACTTAATCATCAGGGGATGAACTTCACTACACTAGGCGAGTCATCAGTGTTAACTTGAACGGACTCGACAGTTTTAAGGAATGACTGTTGTTACTTAAAAGAAGATAAATATTCCGCACAACAGACATTGTAAGCAAAACCAATAAAGTATCGATGATCAAAAGGGCAACTATTTTTAAGGGTATCAGTAAGAAGAATCCATCAGGTGAAGCCTAAAAATACTGTATCAAGCAATGACACCATCAGGGGAACCCGTCAGGGGATGACTTCAAGGAACCCGTCAGGGGATGACTTCGTCAGGGGAACCCGTCAAGCGATGACCTCGTCAGAGGAAACCATCAGGGTAACCCGTCAAGCGATGACCTCAAGGAACCCGTCAGGCGATGACATCGTTAGGGGAAACTATCAAGGGAACTCATCAGGGGATGACCTAGTCTGGGGAAGCCGTCAAAGGAAAGAATCAGGGGATGACCTCGTCAAGGGAACCTGTCAGGGGAACCCATCAAGGGAAACACTCTTGTGTCCAGACTTTAACGACAACATACCTCCCCATGAATTTGGCGATGGCGATGGGTAAAAAGTAACTTTGGCAATAGTCAGTTTTATCCTCCGACGACGAGTTTGCCGATGGCTAACACTGACTTTGGCGATAGTAAGTTTTATCTACTGACGACGAGTTTGGCGATGACTTAACTTGCCCGACGAGTTTGGCGATGACTTAGATTGCTCGACATGTTTGGGAACTACAAAAGATTACCTCGTCAATGGAACCCTTTGGTGGATAACAAGCAGGTCATAACATCAGTGGATAAATGAAGCACTGATCAAGTCTCCATGAGGGCTTGACATCAGTGGATAAATGAAGTACTGATCAAGTCTCCATCTGGGCTTGACATAGGTGGACAAAGAAGCACTAATCTAGTTGCTATCAGCTACTTGTCATCAGCGGATCCAAAAGCACTAATCAAGTCGACTTCAGGGCTTGGCTTGTCTTTAGTAGATTGTTATGACCTAATCCACATGTCATCAGGACTAACATGCAAATCATTGATACCTAGCATGGAAGTAAGGTGTATAACTAAAAAGATATTCCTTGAAGTTTGGTTAACCAATAACAACTCTCGAGCATTAAATACATGCAGATTAGGGGATGAAAAAGAAGCAACAAAAGCAAACAGCAGTCTAACACACCACTCCGAAAGGACCTTGATGTGACATACTGTGGCTATGTTAAAACTTGAAACATGTCCAGCACATGGTTTGACCAACTAATCTGCTATACATACTAAAAGAGTTGTTACACGAAAAATGAAGCAAGAAAGTCAAAAACACTTAAACACTAGAAGGAAGTTTTGTAATAGATCTTGATAGAAATATTCAAAGAAAAAAACGTAGCTAGTGAGTGAGAAAAACGAAGCTGTAATTTTATTACAGAGAAGCTATAACTCTTTACAGAAATTGTAGTTGTTAATCACGATTGTGATTCAACAGATTTCTAGAAAAACATCAAGTTTTAATACAACTATTTTAACTTGAATCTTGTGTATTCATTTTAATTTCAATTAAATTTTTCTGTTCTTTTAGCTATTCCATCCATACTTAACAAAGTTTTAAAAGAGCAAAAGTTTGTAGTGTTTGTATTCAACACCCCCCCCCCCCCACCCCCACCCCCACCCCCCACCCCGCCCTCTACAAATATTTGAGCTTATTTAGTTCTATCAGAGCCTACTACCAGATTACACTTGCTAAAAGATCTTGAGCAATAACTAACAAAGCTGGAAATAGTAAAGTCCCCATGTTGGAAAGGGGAAAGTATTTCTTCTAGAGACAACGCATGATAATTCATCTTATAGTAATCGATGATGAATACCTACAGATTCTAGAAGAAGGCCCTCACATGCCAAAGAAGCTCATTCCTCAAGAAGTGGTGAATGGAGTCACTGTTCCTAAAAAATTAGTCCCAAAGACTACTAATGAGATGACTCCCGAGGAAAGAGAAAAAGTGAAGAAGGATCTAAAAGTCACAGGTATTCTATATAATGACTTAGATGATGATATGCTAAACAGTATCATGAATCTTAAAACGTCTAAGTCAATATGGGATACCATCCAGATCCTATGTGATGGCACTGAAGATGTGAGGGAAAATAAACTGCAACTATTAACATAACAGTATGAGTGGTTAACAATGAAAAATGGTGAAACACTCACTGAAATGTTTGACAGATTTAACAAGTTGGTAAATGACCTGAGGATGTATGGGAAGACCTATGCCAACAAAGATGTGAACAGAAAGTTCATGAGGGCACTTCTCATATCATGGGATCCTAAGGCAACAACCATCAGAGAATCCAAGGACGTGAATCTCCTAGACTTGGATAGGCTTTATGGTACTCTCAAGACATATGAATTGGAGGTTCAACAAAGATCAAAAATCTAATGATACTAGAAAGCTTAAATTTGTAGCTCTAATGGCTGTTAAGAAGGACAAAGTTGAAGCAAGATCAAGTGTCTTGATGAAGTAGCAGTCAGGAGATGCTGAAGATAAAGGGGACAACGAAGCTGACTCAAAGGAGACTGAATACACTCCTGAAGAGTTAGAAAAGATGGATGAAACCATGGCCTTTCTTTCAAAAAGGTTTTCCAAGCTGAAATTCCAAAAACCTGCAGGATCCAAAAGATTTTCAGGAAGGAAACCTAGTAGCACAAGCAACTTTATTGATAAATCAAGAATAAAGTGCTACAAATGCAGTGAGTTGGGTCACTTTGCAAATGAGTACCACAAGGCCACAAAGGAAGGTGAATCTAGAAGAAAGGAAGCTAAAGTGGATTACAAGAAGAAATACTTTGACCTTCTTAATGCCAACAAGAAGGGAAAAACTTATATTGCAGAGGGAAAGGACTGGGCTGACTCAGATGAAGAAGATACTAAAGAATATGTCAACCTAGCCCTGATGGCTTCATCCACAGACAGTAGCAGCTCACAAGTAAGTCTCAAAATTTACTCTAACATGTTTAAAACTGATTGTATTAAAACTGTTAAGGAAATGACTTGTGAGATAAGAGACTTTTATGCCACCTTAAGAAGTGTTGTAGCTGAGACTCAGAGAGTACATAAAATCAATGAACATTTGACTACTAGAAAAACTCTATTAGAATCAGAATTTACTAGACTTGAGAATCTTGAAAAAGAACTCTCTAAGACTAAGAATCTTGTTGACTGTGCCATAAAGAGAGAAGAATAGACCTCCAAGCTTTTGAAAGAGGAAAGGGAGGTCATTAAGAGGTGGAATGAGTCAAGTAAGAAACTAGATGATCAATTAAGCAGTCAGAAATTTGATCACAAATCTGGTTTAGGCTATGAGGAGACTCATGTGAAGCAATCTTCTGTTGAGGTTCAAAATGTAGCTAGCTTTGGAAAAAGGTCTATACAACCTATCAAGTTTGTAAAGGCTGTAACAAAGTTAGAAAAAGGGAATGTTTTCCTGGTATGTGAAGCTTCCACAAGTGGTGGGAGTGGCAAGAAACTTGTTCTTGCCAAAGCACTCAAAACCCCATTCAAGAAGGAACAAGACTGTGCATCAGTGGATACACAGTCATCAGGGGATAAGAGTGCATCAAACCCTCATAGCCATTCAAGGGATAAAGGCCTGACAGGGGATAATAAAAAGAATAGGAATGACAAATTAGGTGTAAACAAAGCTAGTAACTACATTCCTATTAAAGAAGCCCCTACAAAAGTGTGTTGCAACTGTGGTAACAATATTCATTATCTTTTCAATGCAAGGAAAAACCACAAATCTTAACCGTACAATTTTATATGTTGATGATTTACCAACTGCTCATGCATGCTCTCTTAAGGGTAAAGTTAAGAAAATTGTTGATAAATCTAAAGTGTATAATGAAGCTCCTAAAAAGGAAAAAATGTGTATATTACCTAAACCAAAAGTCATAAGCAATGAAAAAGTTGTTTTACCATTAACTGTGACTAAACCTCAAAGGACCCAAATCCACCTGGGTACCAAAAACAAATTAAATGTTCTTTGTATGCATGGAAACGTCAAAAGCAGACAAATCTGGTTTCTAGATAGTGGCTGCTCAAGACACATGACAGGAAACAAAGCCCTGCTTACAGAGTTCCAAGAAAAAGTTGGTCCAGTGATCTCTTTTGGTGATAACAACAAAGGACTGACTATTGGTTATGGAAAAGTAGCAAATAGGGATGTCTCATTTGAAGATGTCGCACTAGTTGATGGGCTAAAGCACAATCTATTAAGCATAAATCAACTATGTGATAAAGGATTCATCATTACTTTCAAAGGGGATCAGTTCTTAATCTCAAAAGAAAGTGATGGGAAGCTGGTCTTATCAGGGATTAGAAAAGGAGACCTCTACATTGCTGATTTTAAGTCAGTGGATGGAGAGTCATGTTTCTACAGCAAGGCAACCCCTGATGAGAGCAGACTATGACACAAGAAGCTCTCTCACCTGAACTACAAAACTATCAATGATTTGGTGAAGAGAGAGTTGGTAACTGGACTACCTCAAGTGAAATTCTGCCAAGAAGGATTATGTTCAGCATGCCAACAAGGGAAGCAAAGGAAATCATCCTTTGTCAACAAGGAAGCCACAATGATCAAAGATTCAATTCAATTGTTTCATATGGATCTTTTTAGTCCTATCAACATAATGTCAGTATCAAAAAAAAATTTGCATTGGTCATTGTGGATAACTACACCAGATATACTTGGGCCAAGTTCCAATATGCCAAAACTAAAGTACCTCAACAAACCATTAACCATATAAAGAAAGTGGAAACTGAGTCAGGGTTAGTGGTTAGAATTTTGAGGATAGGCAATGGGACTGAATTCAAGAATGTAGCTGTTGATGAATTCTGTGTGGAGAAAGACATTTATCATACATTTTCTGGTCCAAGAACCCCTCAACAGAATGGTGTAGCAAAAAGGAAGAATAGAACCCTGATAAAAGCTACTAGGACAATGTTAGTAGAGGCTAAAATTCCTACCTAGTTTTGGGCTGAGGAAATTTCCACTGCTTGATTCACTCAAAATAGGTCTTAGATCAACAAGTCTCACAATAAGACACCATATGAGATAATGATAGGGAGGAAACCAAACATCAAGTTCCTACATGTTTTTGGATGCAAATGCTTTGTATTAAGGAACTTTGGTGAGAACTTAGGAGAATTTGACCCAAAGGCTGATGAAGCAATTTTCTTAGGTTACTCCCTGACTTCTAAGGACTAAAGGGTTTACAACAAAAGACTCCAGGTGGTGATGGAGTCTATACATGTAGCTTTTGATGATCAAGAGATCTCTGGACTCGAAGACCCTGGTTTTTATGAAGAGCTCAAATTTGAAAATGAAAATGATTATGATTATCAAGAGAATGAAGCTGATGAGTGAAGACAAATGGAAAATTTAACCATCCCTAATGTCCATCCAAACAACCAAGAAGCCCCTTCAGTTGACAGAGTTAACATCTTGGACAACAGGTTTGGGAATACTCCATCAGGGGATAATCCATCAAGGAATGCACTATTAAGGGATAACTTTAACCCTGATTTAAGCATAAATTTAGTGGGAGTTCTCTCAGAAGCTGGTAGCACAGACTTAGGGGGAGGAGATGATGATCATGCAAGCTCATCAAGATACATTTCTAAGCCCAAATAGTCTAGGAGTTACACAACAGATTTAATCATTGGTGATCCAAACCAGAAAGTGCAAACCAGAAAAGCTACATCTAATGAATGCTTATATGCTTGCTTTCTTTCACAAATTGAGCCAAAGAAATTTGAAGAAGCCATTCAAGATGCAGAATGGATCATGGCTATGCAGGAAGAGCTGAATCAATTTGAAAGAAATCAAGTATGGAAGTTGGTACCTAAACCCAAAGACAGAATTATCATATGTACCAAGTGGGTATTCAGAAATAAGATGGATGAAGCTGACATTGTTATAAGGAACATAGCAAGACTAATGGCAAAGGGATATATCTTCAAGAGGAAGGGATTGACTTTGATGAGACTTTTGCACAAGTAGCCAGACTTGAGGCTATAAGAATTTTATTAGCCTTTGTAGCACATTCAAACTTTAAAGTTTTTCAAATGGATGTGAAAAGTGTTTTTCTTAATGGGAAGTTAGAACAGGAGGTGTATGTCCAACAACCACCGGGATTTTAAAGTTCAAAATTCCCAAATCATGTTTACAAACTAGAGAAAGCATTTTATGGACTAAAACAAGCTCCTAGAGCTTGGTATGACACACTGTCAAAGTTTCTGGTGGATAACAAGTTCACAAGAGGTATCATTGACAAGATATTTTTCTTTTGACAAAACCAAGGTCATCTGATCCTGGTTCAAATCTATGTTAATGATAATCATCTTTGGATCCACTGACATTAGACTGTGTGAAAAGTTCTCCAAGCTCATGCAAAGCAAGTATGAAATGAGTTTGATGAGTGAATTGTCTTATTTCTTGGGGCTACAGATCAAACAAGTCACTGATGAGATTTACATACATCAAACAAAGTATGCCAAAGAGCTTCTGAAGAAATTTGACATAGAGGACTCAAAGGTAGCAAAGACACCTATGGCCACAACAACCAAGATTGACCCTGATAAGAATGAGAAGAAAGTTGATCTCAAGACTTATAGGGGAATGATTGGTTCTCTACTGTATCTGACAGTAAGCAAGCCTAACATTATGTTTGCAACATGTCTTTGCGCAAGGTATCAAGCTGATCCAAGGGAGTCTCATCTTATTATAGTGAAAAGAATCTTGAGGTACATCAAGGGCACTACAGAGTTGAGACTTTGGTATCCAAAGGAGTCTGGATTTGAATTACTAGGGTATTCTAATGTTGACTTTGGAGGATATAGAATTAACAGAAAGAGTACCACATGGAGCTGTCAATTTCTAGGAGGAAGGCTTGTATCTTGGTTCAGCAAAAAGCAGCACTCAATATCAACATCTACTACTGAAGCTGAATACATTGCAGCTGGAACTTGCTGTGCACAAATCCTATGGATGAAGAATAAGTTATTGGACTATGGCCTAAATTTCAACAAAAATTCCAATTTTGTGTGATAATACAAGTGCCATTGCAATTGTTGAAAATCCTGTGCAACATTCAAGAACTAAACATATAGAGATCAGGTATTACTTTATCAGGGAACATGTCATGAATGAAAACATTGAACTACACTTTGTACCAACAAACATGCAGCTAACAGATATCTTCACCAATGCTCTTGATGAAGCCACTTTTGTCAATCTAGTGGGAGAGATGGGAATGGTGAATTATACAAGATGATAATTGATCAACTTGTTGAAGTCTTGCCAGAAAAATTGTTGGAGAGTTCAATCTGTCAAGTTCTTAAGTGCTTGTATTTCTAATTTATCTCATAATTTCCTGATAATGTTACTGATATATGATTATATATTTATGTATATAACAAAAAAAATTACCATCATATATATATATATATATATATATATATATATCTTGTTTTGACAGGATGTATATTAAAGGTAGTACATCAGCATCAAGATTTCATATGAAACAGGTATCACTTCCATATTTTTTTTTCAATGTCTTATTTTTTCTATTTCAACTACTATGACAGAGACAATAACCACTTCTTTGCTTACCCAAGTAGTATTATCAATTTCTACACAACCACTCTCAATAACCTAACCCTCAGTTTTCCAAAAGACTGAGGGTACTAAAAGCAAACTTTCTGAAGTAAACTCATCTATTGAGGGGGAGCAAGGTGAGAGAGTGATTGGCTTGAAGAGAAAGAAGAAGAAGAGGACAACCATGAGTGTTAACCCTAAACCAATCCAGGCAGTATCCTCCCAAAAGGATACTGACCTTAATAAGGAAATACACTCATCACTAATTGTTTCCTCCCAAAAGGATCCAATTATTGAATAAAGTCCCCAACCAAGAACATAGTTAAGTGAGGCACATACACTAACCATAGCCTCTGATGAAACTAACACCAGGGTCTCTGAGAGCCACTTGCAGATATCTTACACAGTGAGTGCACACACAACTTTACTTGATGAATCACCTCCTTACTCAGTGATTCAACCAAAACTCCCTTCTATATCTCTATACTTCTTTTCTTTGTCTCAACATTCTTCAAATGTCATGACACAAATTTTAAGTGTTATGACATCAGATCCTCCAAATTTTCATTTCTTAGAAGAGCTACTACTCAGTGACATAAATCCTAATTCGATAGATACCTATACTTCTTCTAGTGTACATACACATATGTATTCCACTCCACTTCTGCTCAAATCACTTCTGTGGACACAATGATAGCATATACATTACTTACTTTGTCCACAATTGTTGATAACACAACTCATAGGAGCCCCATTAGGACAACTTTGAGTGAGGCTGAGCAAATACTTAGTGAAAAGAGGCAAGGTCAACCCATTGAGAGGATCTTGGCACAAGGAGAGAATGAGCATATTGCCTTAGAAGGCAATGAAAAAGGAGAGGAAAAGAGTGATGCCTTAGAAGGCATAGAAAAAGGAGAGGTTGTGTGAAAAAAGGATGAGATCCTTGTAAATAAAGAATATAGAGAAAATAAGTTCCTCAAGTCATATTCAAATTTTCAACTTCTAGTGATGATGCTGCCAAAAAGGGGAGAAATACAAAGGGGGATAAATTCCACTGAGGGGGAGAAATCTTCAGAAATGTTCAAATTCATTGTCAGAGGTTGTTGTTGAATCAACCTTCAGAGGATGTGACTACTGATCCTGCTCCAAAAGGCCAAGGACATTATATGGAAAGCAACTTCAAAAGAAGAAGTCTATAGAGGAGGAGTAACAAGAAGAACATAAACTTGTTTGTACAGAAAGTAATATTCTTGTACATAAATATTCTTTGTAACTATACAAATACATTTATTCTTTAATGTCTTTAATTTTGTAATTTTGTAATTTTGGGTTTTGATATCATCATCAACACATTAGTTAGATTTATTGTTATCAAACTGATAAACATAAATAGGGGGAGATTGTTAGATATAAATGATGATGATGATGTTTAGAGAATAAATGTCCAATTGTAAATACTCAAGGTATTCTATAAACCTTAGTATATTTGCATGAGTTTTCGCATCCACTGATGGATGACTTAGTCATCATGGGATGAACTTCACTACACTGGGCGAGTCATCAGTGTTAACTTGAATGGACTCGACAGTGTCAAGGAATGACTGTTGTTACTTAAAAGAAGATAAATATTTCGCACAACAGACATTCCAGGCAAAGCCAATAAAGTATCGATGATTAAAAGGACAAGTATTTTTAAGGGCATCAGTAAGAAAAACCCATCAGGGGAAGCCTAAAAATACTGTATCAAGCAATGACACCATTAGGAGAACCCGTCAGGGAATGACTTCGTCAGGGGAAGCCATCAGGAGAACCCGTCAGGCGATGACCTCGTCAGGGGAACCCGTTAAGCGATGATCTCGTCAGGGGAACTCATCAGGGGATGACCCAGTCAAGGGAAGGCATCAGGGGATGACCTCGTCAGGGGAACCCATCAAGGGAAACACTCTTGTGTTCAGACTTTGGCGACAGTATACCTCCCAATGAGTTTGGCGATGGCTAAACATGACTTTGGCAATAATTTATTTCGCGACGAGTTCGGCGATGGGTAAAAAATGACTTTGACAATAGTCATTTTTATCCTCTGACGACGAGTTTGTCGATGGCTAACACTGACTTTGGCGATAGTCAGTTTTATCCACTGACGACGAGTTTGGCGATAACATAGATTGCCCGACAAGTTTAGCAACGACAAAAAATCACCTCGTCAGTGGAACCCTTCAGTGGATAACAAGCAGGTCATAACATCAATGGATAAATGAAGCACTGATCAAATCTCCATGAGGGCTTGACATTAGTGGATAAATGAGGCACTGATTAAGTCTCCATCAGGGCTTGACATCGATAGACAAAGAAACACTGATCAAGTTGCTATCAGTAACTTGTCATCAGCAGATCCAGAAGCACTGATCAAGTCGATATCAGGACTTGTCTTTAGTGGACTGTTATGACCTAATCCACACATCATCAGGACTGACATGCAAATCATTGATACTTGACACGGAAGTAAGGGGTATAATTGAAAAGATATTCCTTGAAGTTTGGTTAACCAATAACAACTCTCGAGCATTAAATACATGCAGATTAGGGGATGAAAAAGAAGTAACAAAAGCAGATAGTAGTCTGACACACCACTTCGAAAGGACCCTGATGTGACATACTATGGTTATGTTGAAACTTGAAGCATGTCCAGCACAAGGTTTCACCAACTAATCTGCTATATATACTGAAAGAGTTGTTACACGAAAAACGAAGCAAGAAAGTCAAAAACACTCATTTAACCCAATAGTAACTAAAAACTCATTTAACCCAAACACGCAATTATCTAAATTTAATATAAATCTATTTAGTTTTGCTTCTAGTGGAATACAAACTTTGGGGGTTTTGAAATCTTGATTCTTTCAATATAATCATGTCGCTATCCCTCAATTTTGAAACAATATGTTCATCTCCCCTCTTTTGTTCATTCCATAACTTGAGAAACATAAGTTCTGATATGTTATAATATACATATAGAGAAAAGTGAATACGTGTCAAGTTATACCTAACATTAGGTGTGGATGACCACTAAAATCACATAATTTGAAGTTTTAATGATATTAAAAAAATATGAAATAATGAAAAATACAACACTTTTTAATTATTAAAATATAAAAATTAGACAAACATAACCACTACCATGGTCGCGGTGATGGGTGGCAGCGGTGGGTGGCGATAGTGGGTAGCGACAGCGACAGTGGGTGATGGCGGTGACGGGTAGTAGTAGTGGAGATTTGTTTATTTTTTATTTTTGTAATATGAAAATTTGTGATTTTATTTTTATGTTTTTAATATCAAAATTATGTGATTTTAATGGTCATCTACGCCTAACGTTAGGTATGGCTTGCCAAACTTAACATGCAAAATTTATCCTAAGGTTTTTGTCACTCGTATCTCGTACATCAATTAAAAATTTTAATCGTATAGATGAAAATAATATTAAAAAATATGAAAGCAAGTCATTTTTCACAATTTTTATGAGGTCTACCATCGTTATTTTAAGTGTATAATTATGAAAAAATAGAGTTGTCGGATATATATATATATATATATATATATATATATATATATATATATATA
>CM025782.1:11819447-11840981 GCA_014636745.2 Centella asiatica
ATATATATATATATATATATATATATATATATATATATATATATATACTTTCTACGATTATAAATGTTTTTTGTTATCTATTATCAAAACACGTGAAGATTTGCATATTGTCATATTTTTTTAATATTCTTTTCATTTGTATAGTTGGATTAACTCAAACTGACATGAAATACAAGATATTGAAAATCTTGAAATAGAAATTTATATATTCAATTTGTACATCCCTTAATCCCCCATATATATACACACATATTTATGTATGTATATTGCAAGTGATTCAGTATTAATATATGTGTCATGCTAATAATTCATTTGTATATAATGGTAGATATATATGGGGGCATAGAATGAGTCCAATGATGTTATCAAAGCAGAAAAATTGATGCCGTGGATAACGTAATTACTTATTTAGGGAGTACTACAAATTATTTTGCCGTAGTATTTTTAGCAGCACGTACTTCCCCAACAGCCACATTATTACTTCTCTTTTAGCAAAGGCGAAAAACTTTATTACTAAAAATCTTTATCCAAAATACTTCGATGTAGATAATACAGTACAGAACACTAAGAGAAACAAGAACAAACAGCACAAACATCCCAAAATTCGAAAAATCTTAACACAAAAGAAAATTTCTTCAAAACTGAATAGTTAAGGCACAACAAAAACTTGAACTCTTGAAATCTCCTGTTATGATATAAAATATAATATTATTACTCTTATAATATAGATACTTTAAATAACTACAGAAGGACTAATAAAAATGTCATTCCTTTAGTAAATGTGTGTGATTTTGAAACTCTTGATATTTCTTTATAAATTATGCATATTTTTATTAGGGCCTAAACAAGTTGAATCTAAACGAATATTAGTGTGAGTAGATTTTATTTTAATAAAATTTTCGATCATGAATTCGAACTCGATTGCGAATTACTCACGAACACATAAATTTATTGAAATTTTTTCATACTTTTTATTTCTTTTAGGATAAAAATTATATATAAAACTTAATTTTGTTTACAAGCGTTCTTTTTAGAGTAACTTGTATCATATGTTCTCCGAATAATATTTAAATGAATTATATATTAAGACATAATTGAAAATGATATTTTATTATAAAGAGAAGGATCAAACTATATGTTAGCGAGTAGTTATAAGTGAATACTGATGAATTTAGCTTCACTTATTGAACTTTAAATTGAGTATAAACTTTGGTTCGAATTTGTATTAAATTCAAATCGAACCGAGCCAATCATGAATCGTTTAATTTGATTTATGGTCCTAATTTTAACGTAAGATTGCATAATTTGGATGCAGAGGTACCAGGGCTACCAGTGATAGGAAATCTACACCAACTAAAAGATAAGAAACCCCACAAGACTTTCACCAAGTGGGCTGAGATTTATGGACTTATTTATTCCATCAAAACTGGTTTTAACACTGTAATTGTCCTCAACTCCAACGATGTAGTCAAGGAGGTAAATTTCTCTGTAATTAAGCTTGTATTTATTAACTGTTCACTGCAGTTTATTTTGAGAAACTGCCAAGATCAGCTTCTCGCCCCTTACGTAACCCAAAATAAAAAATCAAAATAATATGAAAATGTGAAATAAATTAGCTCTTTAGGTTGATTTTTTTAAAATTTGGATGTACTGAATTTGGCTGAACCGCTGAACGAAAAAGTATAATTGATTCTTTGAAACAGAAAAGAGCTTTGCCGAGTACTTCTCTAATCTCAACAGTTTTCCGCCTTATTAAGATTAGGAACTGTCATTAAGACATATAGCGTGATTTTTTCAACTTAAGACATGCATCAAATAGTATAAATTTTTTGACATGGGGTCATTTGTTTCGGTTTAAACTTTACCAGAATTCTAGAGTCTGAAAGTGTAACTACATTACCAAAAATTAAATATCTAAAATTTAAGCCGAAACAAACATGACCATAATAGATATTTAAGCTTGTGGTTGTATTTGATCAGGCAACAGTGACCAGATTCTCATCAATTTCTACAAGAAAGCTGTCAAATGCACTGATGATGCATACTTCTGATAAAAACATGGTCGCAATGAGTGATTACGGTGAATTTCCCATGACGATAAAGCGGTATTTACTCACAAATATCTTGGGATCAAATGCTCAGGTTAATATATTTCTGCTGCAAAACATGAACAATCCCCATACCTTTTGCTTCTATTCATATATACAAGTTACTGCTTTTGAAATTAACTGATTTGTGTTGCATTTTCACTCGAAACAGAAGCAACACCGCATCTACAGAGATACTTTAGTTGAAAATACATTTACCCAGTTGCAAAATTCATCAGAGGATCGTCCTCTTGAGGCTATTAATTAAGGGATATATTGGAGTCCGAACTTATGGGATTATCTATGAAACAAGTGAGCTTTTATTAAGCCAATGGCATGTTATCTAGTGTTTAGTTTTACATGATGATGGCATGGACACATACTGAGTTTGTTTTTATCAGGTTTTCAGAGAGGATGTGAAATCAATTTATGTGGATGAATTTGGGATTACAATGTCAAAACAACACTTGTCTAAGTGTCTAGTGCAAGACGAAATGGAGGCTGCTATCGACGTGGATTGGAGAGACTTCTCCCCATATTTGAAATGGATCCCAAATGCAAGTTTTGAAAAGAAATTCCGTGATATACGTTTTCGCAGACACACAATTATGAAATCCCTGATTCAAAATCAGAGAAAACAATATTCTTCGAAAGAGGTAATAAGAACAACTTTAAATTTGAAAGTATCATACTTTCAGCAGTCCAGTTCAATCCAATATTAAAGGGACTAAATTCTGTTAAGTAGCTCACATTCTTAGTAATAATTTACCTCATGTTAAGGCCAAATTATCTGAAGAATGGACTTTTAAAACAGGGTATGCAGTGTTATCTTGATTATTTGTTAGCCGAGGACAAAACAATATCAGATAATCTACTTGAAATGTTGACTTGGAGGTTATAATTCAAACATCGGACACTACTTTAGTGACAATCGAATGGGCTTTGTATCAACTTGCTAAAGATTCAATGTGCCAGGTATAACATATGTTGCAGTATATATTTCTCACAATCTCCTTCAAATCCCTCATCAGTTTGTTACTTTGTTCATGAAAATAAATATTTCTTATATATATATTACAAGATCATCTTTATGAGGAAATTAGTAGAATTTGTGGGAATGACAAGATCACTGAGGAGAAACTCTCACAACTTCCGTATCTGTATGCTGTTTTCCAAGAAACTTTGAGGATGCATAGTCCTGTTCCAGTGACTCCTCTACAATATGCACACGAAGATACACAATTAGGAGGTTACTCTATTCCTGCAGGGTCTCAGGTAACTTACAAAACTTCTTACTTTTCTCGAGTAGTAAAAAATGCACGAGTAATGTATGGTGTCCGTGTTGTATAGTACAACGTTTTAGTAGTGCAGTTATTTTGAATTTGACACGTTTTGTTAATGTAGATTGCCATGAACATTTATGGATGTAACATGGACAAGAAAGTGTGGGAAGATCCCGAGGAGTGGAGACCAGAAAAATTTGTAGAGGGTTCTGATCATAGCATGGATTTGTACAAGACAGCAGCGTTCGGAGGGGGAAAAAGGGTATGTGCAGGTGCTGCAGAAGCCATGACCATTACTCGTATGGTGGTCAGAAGATTAATACAAGAGTACGAGTGGAGATTGAAGGAGGGAGATGAAAATGATGTCAATACTTTAGGCCTCACTTCTCGCAAGCTTCATCCCATGCTAGCATTCATAAAGCCGAGGAGGAGGAGTTAAATATTAAGATTCAATCCCTGATGGTATAAGTTGATAGTTGGCTTCAAGATTCTTTAAGATTGATATATGTTATGCTCTTTTCTTTAGCTTTGAGTTGTATAAGTTGGAAACTAATGAAATCTCTTGATTATGTAATTCTTTTTAGAATATACTTCATCCGTTCTATCATAAGATAGCGACTTAAATACATTCAAAAACATAAATTAAGAAGAGAAAAGAAACCGATGTAAAAAGAAAAAAAGAAAAGGAAGAGAGTGTAAGAGAAAAAATGAATATAAAATGCGTATTTTTAGACATGTTTTCGGGCTCAAATTTTGATATATACTTAAGAGATCCTTTTAGAACAGAGGAAGTATAACATTATAAAAAAAAATTATACGAACATTGCCTTTTTTTTAACAAATTTTATTCTGATATATTATTATTATTTTGAAATGAAAGGAGTACAAGATTAAGTTAAAAGTCCAATGTAATTAAAAAAAATTAAAAATTGAAAACACTGATTGAAACATGAAAGTCAAAAATTATTACTATTAATCTTTTTTTTAAAATGCGAAAGTCGCAATTTTAAATTGAGAAAAGTGCAAAATATTATAAGAAGAATGTGAAATGAAAACATTTGATTAAATGTATAACAACTAAAAAGGAAATGATAAAGATAAGATGTGCTTTCTATTTTTGGATGTCATTCTTAAAAACTATATAACTAAATACAGAAATCTATGCTAAAAAGTGCACACATAAGTGGTATAGACTAGATATTTTGGTTCACTTGCACTTATTGGCGCATTTGACCGTGGGCATGTCTTCCGGCTCTATTTTTCTTTTTATCAGACACATTTTATTGTCGTGTCATAAAATACCAAACGCAACAACACAACTTAAGATTATTACTCAAGATGACCCGAAATGAACGAATCTTAATGGACAACAGATAGGCAGTGACCCCTTCAAATCTGAAATCTGAAAGAAAGTAGCATGTCAAGTGTCCATAACAATAAAGATTCCGCTATTGATATTAATGCTTACATAATTGGGTTAAATGCTCTTTTTATCATCGAATTACACTCGAACTTACAAATGATTCATTGAACTTGTTTTTCTTTTAATTGATTAACTGTACCACATTTTACTTACAAAATTAGTTGATATATTTAAAATTTTAACGGAAAAATGATATGTCATCAAACGGAAAAGTAACATAACTTATATTTAAGTAATGTGGCAAATCAGACTAATACTCAATTGACATATTAATGCCGTTAAAAGTTGAAGAATATAACAAAAGTTTAGAAGTTTTGTAAGTAAATATGTTACAGTTAGTCGATTGAAAGAAAAAAAAGTTCAATGAGGAGTTTGTAAATTCGGGTATAGTTCGATGATGAAAAGAGCATTTAACCCTTACATAATTTAAGACATCAATAATTAACGATTGCACAACCTCGATTTTGTATAGCATATTTGTAACACTGACAACATTAAATTTAAATTTTTCACTAAAATCTAAAATAAAATTATCATTGTACCAATATCATGTTATGACTCATTGTACCCAAAGTCGACCCGTTTATTTCAAAATCTTAGAAATAATATCTAAATATAAAATTTAAGTCAAAATAAACGAGATTATTATTATTTTTCAACAATAAAACAGGCGGAGACAACATTCACAAGCATATTCTTGCTACTCTCCAACTCAATTCATACCAGTAAACAACAAAACTTAAATAACTCTCACTTTGGATCTTTTGCATTATAAAACTATACTCTTTCTCCTCCTATTCTATCTATCTATCAATCAATTTATCTATCTCTCTCTCTATATATATATATGTATATAAAAATGTTCAGGTATAACCTGAACCAGTTGATTACGACTCATTGTACCCAAAGTCGACCCGCTTATTTCAAAATCTTAGAAATAATATCTAAATATAAAATTTAAGTTAAAATAAACGAGATTATTATTATTTTTCAACAATAAAACAGGCGGAGACAACATTCACAAGCATATTCTTGCTACTCTCCAACTCAATTCATACCAGTAAACAACAAAACTTGAATAACTCTCACTTTGGTTCTTTTGCATTATAAAACTATACTCTTTCTCCTCCTATTCTATCTATCTATCAATCAATTTATCTCTCTCTCTCTCTCTCTCTATATATATATATATGTATATAAAAATGTTCAGGTATAACCTGAATCAGTTGATTTGATCCATGTTAAAACTCCCTTTTCCTTTTCTTAATTTTCTTTAATTGTTCACACACCTCTCCGCTGTTCTTTGCAATCAAAATGGATAGAATGCCGAGTGAATCACATCTGGGAATTATTGCGCTAATTGCTGTTGGGGTTATTTCTTTTTGGTTTTTAAGAAAATATGCTTGTATTCCTTGGAGAAGGCCCTCAGATCTCCCAAATGTGCCTGGTATGTCAATTTGTGTGCCTACTCTTTAATCTTTTTTTTTTTTTCCTGGGTACAGTACTCTTTAATCTCTTAATAATAATGGACATAACTTTGTGAACATATTTAGCCATTTAGCTGAAAACTTTTATGTTAATTATTCTGGTGATGCAACAGCAATATTTACAGAGGAATAAGCAAAGGTACATGGGATACATATTACTCTTTCAGTTTCAAACTTGAAAGATAGATTTCACTCCATACATGATGGATTTGTAAAATCTTATAATTTAAAATTGAAACATAAATTTTAGCAAACTTTTTAACTTTTAAGAATTTTAAAGTGAAAAACATGAAGTACATAAAAATTTCTCTTAAATGTAAACTTTTATATTTTATATTTTTACAAAGAGATTAAGGTAATTGAGCTATTCTTAAATTTCAAACCTTACCTACTAATTTTATATTTATAAATTCACAATTTATTTAGAAAAGGATTGAAAAGGCATTAAAATAAATAGAGGAATATAAAAAATTCATACTTTTGTGGTGTTTAACATGAGTTTTATAACCATGCAAAATTAGTTCACTATTTATCGATAAATTTTAAGTTTATTGAAATTTTCTATTTATGTGTTTGCACTTTTCCATAATAATATAGCGTTGAATCTATTTACAGAAGTTAATTTTTTTTTTTTTTTTTGTAGAATTACAAGTAAATATATGTGAAACAATGTTCAAGATCTAACGTAACTTTCATTGTATATAAAAAATCAAACAAAGATCTATCCAAAATCTCTTAAATATGTGCGAGTTAGAAAAAACCAAACTAAAATTACTTATCACTTATCCAAATAAAATTAATTTGTAATCAACTACAATTCTTATTTTTATAGATTTCTAAATTCTTAACTTTTTATTGTAATAAAATTTTATTAAAATATGTACTAAAATATATAATTATGAGAAACCATGTAAACAAGCTTATTAAACATACATTCAAATAATCTATAAAATACTTAATAAATTGAAAAATAAAAAACTAACTAAATCAACAATTCAAACATTATTATTATTTACAATAATTAAAAATATACAAATTAGTTTTACTTTTATAATTAGTTTATAGTTTAACTCTCGTATACACGAACATATAAATTAATACCATATCAAAATTGAAATATACCACTAATTTAAAAAAGGAGTAGTTATTACTATCAGTGGAAAATTGCAAAGTGTCTCTAAGGTTGTGTTTGTCATGAGCCAATGAAATGAAAAAGAAAATGAATTTGATCCATATATAATTATTATATGAGATCACACAATTTTATGGTTCATATGAGAGATGGTGGTAGAATGATCATTTCTACTATATAATTTCATTTCGTGTGTAAGGAAAATAATGATCTATTATTTTTTTTTAATTGTGATTCTCTCTTTCATTTATTGTCATCACTTTTTCTATCACTACTTTTCACAAAATTTTTTCTAATTTTTAATTTATTTTGACGCTCATTTCATTCACTCAATTCAAGCGCAACCTAATGTATATGTGATTGTTTGATTTGTTAATGTCGTTTGATCAAACTATCTATTGATATATCGATGAACCTTTTTACTCTCCACGTCATTTTAAAATTTTAAAATTAAAAATATATTTGACTTGATGTTTACCTAGTTTGATTAGAACATCCAATGGTTAAATTTGTTGTCGGACACTGTACTAGGGACTCGTTTTTATTTTAGTAACCAAAATTCAAAACATTATAATCGAGTTATTGTATTAAAAATTTACTTACATTATTTTGTTAGATTTTCATCTAATTAACAAACGGAAATCTAACATAGCTACCAATTTATATATATATATATATATATATATATATATATATATATATATATACTATTACATGGACATCCGACTCCACCTCTTAAATAAAAATAAGTATTTATTGTGACATATGAATAATCTAAATAAAAAGAAAAAGAAAAAGAGAAACTAAATATCTAAAAAAATGCTTTAAAATAAAAAGAAAAGATAAAATAGGGAATAAAAGTTAGCTCTTCCTCTTCTTCGCTTCATCCACCGTTTACTGGCCACCACCGTCATCACTTTACATCTTGCTTTCCGATCGATTTTGATTACTCCTTACTCTACTGGTGGTCACAGCTTGTTCAATGACTATTTTTGTTCGATTATCACAATCACCATCATCGATTGACACATTTTTTCAAGATTTAGTAAAAAGAAAAAGGGCACATCGATTTCCCACGAATCTTCCATGACATATTGTCGTCGGCGTCATAGAACTGTACTTTTGTTCCCTTATTTTCACCCAAATCGAGAATCCCACTAAAAGTTTGAAAATGGCTAATCTCTACAAACCCATCATTTCTTCTTTCTTCGATTTCTCTGAAGATGTTCAGCTTCACGTCCTTTCTTTCTTCAATCCCTTTGAAATCTCCACATTTGCTTCCACCTAAGCATTTTTCCTCCCACTATCACAATGACACTAAGCTCTGTTTCTCTGCCACCACCGCTAGGGCTTCAAGACCCATATCCAAAAATAGTTGACGGCTTTTGTTAGTGGGTCTAGTATTTCACCATCCAAAATCGGGACTTATGATGAGTTAAAAGGCCATATGGGTTTCAAATGCGAAGATAAATGATGGTAGAAGGCATAGATGATCCTGAAAAAGATGATGGTAGAACATGCGTTTAGATATAAATGTTGACGATGATAATTCAGTTAAAAAAGTATAAACGTGCATTCGTAAATACTCAAGGTATTTTATAAAACTTAATATATTTGCACAAGTTTTGCATCCACTAATGGACATTTCAGTCATCAGAATGTACTAGGCAAGTCATCAGTGGATACTTAAAAAGGAATTGATAATATCAGGGGATGTCTATTGCTACTTAAACATTCAAGTATTTCGCACATCAGGCGTTACAATCAAAGCCAATAAAACATCAATGGTCAAATGAGTTAGTATTTGAAAGAGGCATAAGTGAAAAAATCCATCAGGGGAAGCCTAAAATATTACTTCAGGGGATGACACCATCAGGGAACCCTTCTGGGGATGACACCATCGATGACATTGAACAGACTAACTCATCAAGGAAACTAACTCATCAGGGGAACTCGTCAGGGGAGCCTGTCAGGGGATGACATCGAACATACCAACTCATTAGGGGAATAACCCGTCAAGACAACTTAGATAGAAAAACTTGCCAGGGGGACCATCAAGGGGAATGCTGAACACTGCATCAGTGGAAGTCATCAGTGGATACAAATAGGTCTTAACATCAGGGGATCAAGAAACACTTATCTAATTCCACATCAAGGATTAGCATCAGTGGATAGTGAGGCACTGATCAAGTCTCCATCAGGACTTGTCATCAGGAGATCCAGAAGCACTGATCAAGTCAACATCAGGACTTGTAATCAAGGGATGGTTATAACCTAGTCCACTTGTCATCAAGACTTACAAGAAAATTATTGATACTTGATTTAGAAGCAAGGGATATAACTAGGAAGATATTCCTTGAAGTATGGTGGTTCAAAAACAACTCTCAAGCAATAAATGTATGAAGATCAGTGAATGAAAAAGAAGCAACACTGGCCAACAGCAGTGTGACACGTGTTTCTCCGAAAGGACAATGACGGGACATACTTTGACGATAGGCAAATGACTTTGGCGACAGTCAAAATCACTTTGGCGTTCAGTAATATTGAGTTTGGTGTTAGACAAATAACTTTGGCGACAGTCAAATCTTATTAAGGGTACTTTGATGCATTGAAATGTTTTTATCTTAGTCTCTGGGATTTTCAACATTAGTCTCCGATGAGCAAACATTTAGTCTCCGATGAACAAAGACTTAGTCTCCAATAAACAAAAACTTAGTTTTCGATGAACAAATTTTACTTGACCAATGTTAACTTTTGTTAAACTTTCCAAATGCAGTCTTTGTAATCTCTGATTCGTACCTGCAGACTCTGATGGTAGTCTCTGATAGAACACTACTGCGGGTACTTGTACAATTACAAAATCGAACAATTCTAAGTGTTTATACATCATCATCAAAGACTATAATCCCTAACATATAGGTTTAAAATAATAATTAAAAAAAAACAATTGATGTGCATTAGGGTCAGGATGTGTACATAAGGGTCATGTGTAGTATATCAGGATCAGGGTCAGGGTTAAGCGTTTGGACACATCAGGGGAATGTATCTAGTCTTTGATGACATTTCATCAAGGGATTCTCTTTAGTCCCTAATGACGTGGCATCACAGAAATGATACGATCCCCTGATGACGTGTTGTCAGGGAGAAATGTTGAAAAAGCTATTTATATTCTACTTCTCTTTCCTTGAAGACACACCAAACGTTTAATCTCTTTTTGTCAACTGCTCGAGTTTTCTTTCTCTCTCTTGTTCACAAAAACCCTAGTTTTTCAAATCGCAAACAGTTTCAATGGCACCAAGCACTGTTTAAAAACTTTCAAAGAATCTAGTGGTTCCACAAACTAATTTTGTGGGCTTTTCCGACATCAATGAGGTTGATGTTTGCTTGAAACCTATGATGCAATATCTATTAAACTCAAAGTACAACAAAGTCATCTATACCGATGACAAGATGTCCAATGAAACTATTTCACAACTCTGGTCAAGCACCAAGTACATGTTCTCTTGGTCAAGGCCTAACGTTGTGAAGGGAATCTCATTCAGAATCTCTTTTGAAAAAGGTAAAATAACTTCCTCTAGAATTAATTTTGCTCTTGAGTTATCAACACAAGACTTTGTGGAAGTGGCAAGTGACGCTAAACTCCTCAACTCCTTGAGGGAACTTGGCTACAACTCTCTTGTAAATGCAAAGTTGAAGTTCAAGGACCTCAAAATGCTGTGTGACACGTGTATCTCCGAAAGGATAATGACGGGACATACTACGATTACGTTGAAAAATGCAACATGTCTAGTATGTGGATTCTATAACTAATCTCCTAAATATAAAGAAAGAGTTGTTACAAAAAATAAAAAATAAAAAACCAACACTTATACATGAGAGAGAAATTTTGTAATAGATATTGAGAGAAATATTCAAAGAAAAATCAGCAACTAATGTGTGAGAAAAAGAAGCTGTAATACATTACATATTTGTAGCTATTAATCACTTTGTGATTATATAGATTCTCAGAAAAATACCAAGTTATAATACAACTATTTTAACTTGAATGTTTGTGTATTCATTTGAATTTCAGTAGAGTTTTTCAGAACTTTGCAGCTATTCTAGTTTTTGGTTATTAACTTTTAAAGGGCGAAAAATTTATAGTGTTTGTATTCAACCCTTTTGTACAAACACTTGAGTTTATTTACTTTTAACAACATAGATAAACCTTTCCCGTAACATATATTTCATATGTTTTTTTTTCTTGTATTTATCTACATGTCATCAAAGTATTTTATTTTTTTAATTTATAACGTAAATACAATCATCCAATGACTGAGCATCTAATTAAACGTTAATCACGTCGGATTTCCGTCCAATTAACTAAATGGAAAATCATAAAGTTACTACTTTGAAAATATTATTTAAGTAGTAATCTGATTGAAACTTTGGAAATTTTAATTACCAAAATGAAAATGAGACTTAATAGTAACTAAAAACTCATTTAACCCAAACACGCAATTATCTAAATTTAATATAAATCTATTTAGTTTTGCTTCTAGTGGAATACAAACTTTGGGGGTTTTGAAATCTTGATTCTTTCAATATAATCATGTCGCTATCCCTCAATTTTGAAACAATATGTTCATCTCCCCTCTTTTGTTCATTCCATAACTTGAGAAACATAAGTTCTGATATGTTATAATATACATATAAAGAAAAGTGAATACGTGTCAAGTTATACCTAACATTAGGTGTGGATGACCACTAAAATCACATAATTTAAAGTTTTAATGATATTAAAAAAATATGAAATAACGAAAAATACAACACTTTTTAATTATTAAAATATAAAAATTAGACAAACATAACCACTACCATGGTCGCGGTGGTGGGCGACGGCCGTGGATGGCGGTGAAGGGTGGCAGCGGTGGGTGGTGACAGCGACGGTGGGTGACGGCGGTGACGGGTAGTAGTAGTGGAGATTTGTTTATTTTTTATTTTTGTAATATGAAAATTTGTGATTTTATTTTTATGTTTTTAATATCTAAATTATGTGATTTTAATGGTCATCTACGCCTAACGTTAGGTATGGCTTGCCAAACTTAGCATGAAAAATTTATCCTAAGGTTTTTGTCACTCGTATCTCGTACGTCAATTAATAATTTTAATCGTATAGATGAAAATAATATTAAAAAATATGAAAGCGAGTCATTTTTCACAATTTTTATGAGGTCTACCATAATTATTTTAAATGTATAATTATGAAAAAATAGAGTTGTCGGATATATATATACTTTTTACGATTATAAATGTTTTTTGTTATCTATTATCAAAACACGTGAAAATTTGCATATTTTCTTAATATATTTTTCATTTGTACAGTTGGATTAACTCAAAGTGACATGAAATACAAGATATTGAAAATCTTGAAATAGAAATTTATATATTCAATTTGTACATCCCTTAAACCCGTATATATATACACACATATATATGTATGTATATTGCAAGTAATTCCAGTATTAATATATGTGTCATGCTAATAATTCATTTGTATATAATGGTAGATATATATGGGGGCATAGAATGAGTACAATGATGTTATCAAAGCAGAAAAATTGATGCCGTGGATAGCGTAATTACTTATTTAGGGAGTACTACAAATTATTTTGCCGTAGTATTTTTAGCAGCACGTACTTCCCCAACAGCCACATTATTACTTCTCTTTTAGCAAAGGCGAAAAACTTTATTACTAAAAATCTTTATCCAAAATACTTCGATGTAGATAATACAGTACAGAACACTAAGAGAAACAAGAACAAACAGCACAAACATCCCAAAATTCGAAAAATCTTAACACAAAAGAAAATTTCTTCAAAACTGAATAGTTAAGGCACAACAAAAACTTGAACTCTTGAAATCTCCTGTTATGATATAAAATATAATATTATTACTCTTATAATATAGATACTTTAAATAACTACAGAAGGACTAATAAAAATGTCATTCCTTTATTAAATGTGTCTGATTTTGAAACTCTTGATATTTCTTTATAAATTATGCATATTTTTGTTAGGGCCTAAACAAGTTGAATCTAAACGAATATTAGTGTGAGTAGATTTTATTTTAATAAATTTTTCGATCATGAATTCGAACTCGATTGCGAATTACTCACGAACACATAAATTTATTGAAATTTTTTCATACTTTTTATTTCTTTTAGGGTAAAAATTATATATAAAACTTAATTTTGTTTACAGGCGTTCTTTTTAGAGTAACTTGTATCATATGTTCTCCGAATAATATTTAAATGAATTATATATTAAGACATAATTGAAAATGATATTTTATTATAAAGAGAAGGATCAAACTACATGTTAGTGAGTAGTTATAAGTGAATACTGATGAATTTAGCTTCACTTATTGAACTTTAAATTGAGTATAAACTTTGGTTCGAATTCGTATTAAATTCAAATTGAACCGAGCCAATCACGAATTGTTTAATTTGATTTATGGTCCTAATTTTAACGTAAGATTGCATAATTTGGATGCAGAGGTACCAGGGCTACCATTGATAGGAAATCTACACCAACTAAAAGAGAAGAAACCCCACAAGACTTTCACCAAGTGGGCTGAGATTTATGGACCTATTTATTCCATCAAAACTGGTTTTAACACTGTAATTGTCCTCAACTCCATCGATTTATTCAAGGAGGTAACGAATGAATAGTTATCCAATTGAAGCTTAATGAGAGATTTCTGAATGAATCAATAAATATCCCGATTGATCTCCTAGTATTGAATATGGCACAATACGGCTGAATGAAAAAGTTATTTGATTCATTGAATCAATAACAAACTCTTGCGTTTTATTTGATGAAATGAAATGATATAGAAATTGAATGAATTTTACATTATTTGTTAGATTATTTATGTGTAAAGTTCGTTACTTCATTTTTTTCTACAAAATTATGTGTATTTTTAAAATCACTCGCTTAGATGGAGTTTGCTCATTCTATCACAACCAAAATTTTACACACAATCCATCATTTCTTAATTCTCATACTCATAATTTTGTGATTCTTGTCTTTCGCTTCTATATTTATTCTTATCCATTTATTTTATTCTCATGTTATCTTATTCCTATGTCATTATATTTTGTCCAACTAATCACAACTTAATTGTGTTTAGAAAATGTATTATATTTATTAGGAAACTGATAGTATGGTATGTAGAATTAATATTTCTACATGTGGGTCTTACAATTATTTATTATATGTATTGTATCATGTGTACTAGAGATCATACATAATGAGATCCATATGTGAAAATATCAATTTCACTTGTAAAAATAATAATTTTCATTAATTATTTTACAGAGAAAGTACTATGATCAGAACAAAAAGTAAGTTGTACTTTAACTATATTTGAGTATTTGTTGACTTCAACATCACATCAAGGTGACAGGATCAAACCTATGACCCTCTGTATCCAAAATAGATGCGCTCACATGAATAACAAGAAATCCTGTGAAAAACACGATTGTCTCCCGGTGAAACAGTATAAATAAATAGTTGGCTATTTACTTTCATCAAACAGTACCCAAGGAAGACATGCAGCTGATACAAAATATGTTTTGCCTTAATGAATTCTTAGTTTCTTAATTACTTGTCACTGTATTTGTTCAGGCCACAGTGACGAGATTCTCATCCATCTCAACAAGAAAGCTGTCAAATGCACTAATGGTGCTTACTTCTAATAAAAACATGGTTGCAATGAGTGATTATGGTGAATTTCACATGACAGTAAAGCGGTATTTACTCACTAATGTCTTGGGATCAAATGCTCAGGTTAATTTTTGCTGGAGAACTTGAACAGTCCCGGAACTTTTCTTCTATAAAGTTTCATATCATTTCTATTCATATATACTAGTTACTGCATTTGACATTAACATGTTATGTTCCATTTTCACTTGAAACAGAAGCAACAACAAATCCATAGAGATACTTTAGTTGAAAATACATTTGCCCAGTTGCAGAATTTATTAAAGGATCGTCCTCTTGAGGCTGTTAAACTAAGGGAGATTTTGGAGCCCGAACTTATGGGATTCTCTTTCAAACAAGTGAGCTTTAATTAAGCCAAGGGAGAATTCCCGGCTATATATTGTGATCTTCTGATAATAATTCACATCAAGTAGTACGACTTTTTAACACTTTTCATTAAATTTATATTATCATCTCCTTTAATATTAATATGTATCATGTTACCATTTGTCAACAAAAATTACACCGTGAATGGCCTCGGGTAATACACAGTAACATAATAATATGATAACATGATGGCCTCATGGTAACATAGTAACATAATAACATAAATTGCATGGAAAAAGTCGTAATTTACACAAACTGTATGATAATTATTTTTATTTTTCTACGGTGGCCAGTAATGTTCTGTTAAGGGGAATGTCATTTTCTCTAGTAATTAATTGCATGGAGATCCGAGACGGACACTCATTAAGTGTTCCTTTTTTGTTCTTAACAGGTTTTCGGAGAGGATGTAAAATCAATTTATGTGGATGGACTTGGCATTAATATGTCACAACAAGACTTGCTTAAGTGTCTCGTGCACGACGAAATGGAGGGTGCTATTGATGTGGATTGGAGAGACTTCTTCCCATATCTAAAATGGATTCCAAACACAACTTTTGAAAAGAAAATCCATGATATGTATTTTCGTAGACAAGAAGTTATGAAATCTCTGATCGAAAACCAGAGAAAACAAAATTCTTCAAAAAAGGTACGAGCTTTAAGTAAGGATACATCAATTGTTTGAATTTGAGAAGTTGTCAACATTCTAATTCAATTCAATTAATATCTCAAAATATATAGGACTACAGAATCGTTGTATTACGGCCTAATTGGACTTTTGATACAGGCTATGCAGTGTTTTGTTGATTATTTGTTAGTTGAAGGAAAAAATATATCAGAAAATCTACTTCAAATGTTGACTTGGGAGGTTATAATCCAAACAACAGATACTTCTTCAGTAACAATTGAATGGGCCTTGTACCAACTTGCTAAAGATTCTAAGCGCCAGGTAATTGTCATAATATTTTTTCATCTCCTTCAAATTAAATTTGTTATTTTGTTAAAAGATAAAAATTATCCTCGTATATGTTACAGGATCATCTGTATGAAGAAATTAATAGGATTTGTGGCAACGACAACATCACCGAGGAGAAATTGTCACAACTTCCATATCTATATGCTGTTTTTCAAGAAACTTTAAGGATGCATAGTCCTGTTCCAATAACTCCTCTTCGATATGCACACGAAGATACGCGATTAGGAGATTACTTTGTTCCTGCTGGATCCCAGGTTACTTGCAATTCTACCCTTCACTTCTTACATTTCTTCTACTAGTAAACAGTGTGTAAAAGTGATGTTATAATGCCCAAATGTTTGATTTTTACTGTTAATTGAAGTGTTATACGTACGTTTTAATAATGCAGTTATGAGTGATTTGGGGCGGTAAATTTTCTTTTTTATTGCACTTCCTATATATGAAATTGACTGTTTTTCTTTTTTTTTTTGGAAATTTAGATTGCCCTGAACATTTATGGATGCAACATGGACAAGAAAGTATGGGAAGATCCTGAAGAATGGAGACCTGAAAGATTTCTAAATGAGAGTTGTGATGACATGGATTTGTACAGGACAGCGGCATTCGGAGGGGGTAAAAGGGCATGTGCAGGTGCTGTAGAAGCCATGACCATTGCTCGTATGGTGATCGGAAGACTAATACAAGAGTATGAGTGGAGATTGAAAGATGGGGATGAAAATGATGTCAATACTTTAGGCCTTACTTCTCGCAAGCTTCATCCCATGCTAGCATTCATAAAGCCGAGGAGCTAGCTGCTAAATATTAAGATTCAATCCTCCATTTTGAGTTGGTTTGGTGTTTGGTTTCAACTTCCAAGATTCTGTAAGATTTACTTTAACGTTATGTTGTGCGAATCGATGAAGAACAAGCCCTCAACTTAATGTAGAAATCAAGTGAAATGTTGTTGTACACTTCTTTCTCTCTCTATTGTTATTACTAAATTTAATTTATCAGTAATATTTTACAAAATCATAATTTAAAAGGTTACTAGTTCATGGTACAAGGCTCAAGTTTGAATTACTCATACCTAAACCATATTCAATGTGAGTTGTCTAATGCGTGTTAGTCGGTATTGAGAGCTTCGTGTTAATGTGCTTTGTGATCAAAATTGTCAAAATTAGGGAAGAACAATGTTAGGCAGCGTTATGTCGTGGTCGTCGTTCATGACTTTTCTACAACTCGCTGGCACTCGTCGAAAAACACTTTTGGACCATCTAAAACTTATTCTAATGATGAAATCATAAAAAAATAGTGGAAATCTGTCGTCGTGGGCTTCCCCGTGTGCACATTCCGACGCTCACCATATTATGGGGGTGAATAAACAGGAGATCTAGAGAAAGAGAAACAGAACAGAGAATGCAAGAGAAGGAAATTTTTCGTTGTCAATGACCAAAGACTGGGCAACGAAATTTTTGTCTTTCATTGCCTAACAATTCACAACTGCGATTTGACAACGACAAGCTAAACTAGGAACACTCATTGCGAGGATAACACCGACAACTATAAGCTTACAAAAGGATTTTAAAGAATTGTTTAGGGAAAGTAGGTCGAGCCTATGTGTCTATGAAGAGGTTAGGTACTAAGCCAAACACCCTTATGTTCATCCATCATTGTCTCCTTTGACACACAATAAGGCTCCCCGCTCCCCGGGGCACCATAGCATGTTGGGAATAAGGGGAAAATATTCAAGTAACCAATCCCTTGTGCAACGGAATATTTTTCTTTGTCGAAAGTATTGAATAATGAAAAACGGCTCATTTGCAACGAACACGTGTCGCTCAGCGACTATTATTTTGTAGTGAATGTCTTTGTTAAAACGTATGCTAATTGTACTTAAATTATTTTTCTCAAGACGGATAAGTATAAATTTGTAAATGTAAGACATAAAGAAAACTTGAGAATATTTTTTAAAAATCTTAGTGGCATATGCGCTCCTACAGAACTTAAATATGCCTTTGATTTGCAAGGTTTTCTTCTGATAGTAAGAGCACTCTCTTATTATCTAAAGTCCTGTTTGTTTTGCATCTAACGAGATCTGAATACCCACATACTGAGCGCAGTCAGATTTATATTCATTCAGATTCTTTGTTTCAACAACCTAATAAGTCTGAAAAAATTTAGAAAAGTCTGAGCGCACAAAGCTTTCATAAAATGACTTAGCACGCTAAGACATCAAAATCTACCATTCGGACAAAACTTGATTGATGAGAGAAAAAATCATTTTGTGATTTTGGATATTAATCATCAACTTGATTGATGAGAGAGCAGAGCGACCGGGTGAAGAAGAAGATAACAGATAATAGAAGGGTGCTTTTACTAAAGAGTGAAAAAGGAGGAGAGAGATATGCACCATTGTATTATATAAAAGTTACTTTTGATATTCGTGCTAGATTATTAAAATTTTAAAAAACTGTTTTATGATATAAGTTCATCAAAATTTAAAGATGGCAAATGTTCTCGCTTTGTTGAGCGGCCGGAGGGACTTAGAGCTATGTTGGATGGGGATGTTGGAGTGTATGATCTAGTGATTAATTATGTAATGATTGTGACACTATATTTATGTTATGTTTTGGTTAAATGATAATTTCTTTTATTATGTTTTATTTATTACGTTATATAAATGTTAGCATAATAAATGTCCTTAGAAGAATGATATTAATTGTATGGATTCAAGTATGTGACTTGAATATGAGATCATATAAATATGTTATAAATCATTATTCTTAAATGTCCATAGTTAAGTATTATTGTTAGTGGGACAACCATAATACATTGAGATTAGTATGTGGATTGACTGATGACCACATCTCACTGGTCATAAATGTATATGAGATATATTAAGTTGATGTATAGGTATATGTTATGCTATGTGTCATAAGTAATTCTCATAGTGAGAATGATGTAATGGTCGTTTGACCTGAAGTCATGACATTTTTGCATAAGGAGTTATGTATTTTAACATTGTCAAAATTCACCTTTAACTGGGTAGATGATAAAGGTGATTGTTGAATGCATCATGAATTATTTGAGAAATGAGAATGATGTAGATGAAATTTAACCCTCCTATAAATTGGGGGTGATATTTATAAGTCTCTTGATTGAGTGAGACTATGAAATGCATGGTCATGCTCAAATAGAGATTTGTTTCATATAATCTACTCATTGATCAAGAAAACTAAGATTAAATTGTCAAGAGGATAACACATCAATGTCTTTAATTTAATCTTAGATATCAAGGTTAAAATGATTAAATTACATTGAAACATTGGTCACGAAAAGGTTGCGTCGAATCAACGACTTTATTATTACTTGGGTAACAATGATGTATTATTAGATGTCACTCACAATTTATAATGTTATAATATGATTTAAAATTATCATTAACGTAATAATAACTTACAGGGTCGCACACTATGAACATTCGTTAAAAAGATATAATTTAAATGTCGGTGATTTTAATATATCAATAAGATTGATTTTATTTAAATCATGACTTTAAATTATATATATATATAATTTGTATATAGTAGAGTCCCTTGAAAGATAATACAAATATATATTTATTTGTACATATATATATATATATATATATATATATATTAATTAATTGAGACTTGATTAAAATATATAATAAATATAAAATTCAGATTTTATTCTCCTAATTACATTAGGGTTTGAGATTACTCTATACACAACTATATATAGGATATATCAATTATTCCTTCTCACTTACGCTTTCTCAAAAACCCTAGTTGCTCATAAGAGAGAGACTAAAGTTAAGAGAAACGGAGAGGGAAACAGATTCAATAGCTAGTACTACGATTCTCCTTACTTCAGATCGTAAGACGGTTCGTGAAGTGTTCGTGTGGATACCGTAGAAGCGTCGTCCAATTAGATTGTATTAAAGATTCGGAGACGATCAATATCCTCATCAAAACTTCGGATTCTGCAATTTTAATCGGTAAAATCTTAGACTATCTGTATTAAATTATTTCGCATGGATCCTTGGGTTAGAGTTTCATTTTTTTTTTGTTTTAAATCATTTTTCGCTACGTTTTATTTGTCGAAACCCCAACACGTGATGCAGTTGGTAGCTGAACGACTCGGTTATTTATTTATTTACTTTTTGCTTTTGCCTCCTCTTGTAACAAAAAATAAAATAAAATATATTTTTATATATTTTGAAGTATTAATCTTTGTAAAAATTAATATCAATTCAATTTACACTATATTTATTATAAATTATTGAAATATACCAAAATAAATTTTAAATATTTTTTTAAGGGGAATAAGTGTATACAGGACATCTTATCTAGTATTATTGTTATTAAGGTGATCAACAAATTATTATTTCTATTATTTGATCCATACTATTAATTTAGACATTTTTAAATCAAAGACTATTTTATATGAATATTTGTTGATTTTTATTTAAATCAAATATTTTAATATTATATATATATTTTACTATGTTATATTTATAATTATCATGGGATGATATAACTTTTGTATATTAAAGAAGGGTAAAAAGGAAAAATAGACACATTCAGATTTTACTAACCAAACAATAGCTATTGTATTCATATTAAAATTCAAATATAAAAACATAACTGATTCAATAAGTAAATTTATTCAGATTCAAACACTTAATTAAACAAACACTGTGACAGCCCCAATTTTCTTGACTAGAGACCAGTGTCATTAGTTTAATATTAATTGTTGAGACCTGGGTCCTTAGTGGAAAATTGAGTCCTCAAAGGGGGTACAAAAGAGCTAACACACAAAACCACTTTCCTTCATATTAATATTTAAGACAGAGTACACTTAGTGATTATTTCAAACATTATTTTAGCAGCGGAATAACATAACCTTTCTCAAAAGTAAAATCAAACCAAACCGAAAATCATATTTGTTGTTGCACCCCTGCTTAGATAATCTTTGCTTAAACGTTTATTCATTATTTAGTATATAAGAATTG
>CM025782.1:11856980-11889034 GCA_014636745.2 Centella asiatica
AATGAAGAGTGTGGTGTCTACTTTACCTCTACTGAAACCTTCGCCAATTAAAAAGGAAGATAGAGTATCATACCATGCACGTGGGGCTTGCTTAAGACCATACAAAGCTTTATCAAGCTTATAAACATGGTGGGGATTGGCACGATCAGCAAAGCCTGGAGGTTGCTCCACATAGACTTCCTCCTGAAGTTCTCCATTCAGAAAAGCACTCTTGACATCCATCTGAAACACCTTGAAGTCTTGATAAGCAGCATAAGCAAGAAAGATCCTTATGGCTTCAAGCCTTGCTACTGGAGCAAAGGTTTCGTCATAGTCGATTCCTTCCTCTTGAGAGTAGCCCTTAGCCACAAGTCTTGCCTTGTTCCTTGTGATGATCTCATCTTCATCCATTTTGTTTCGGAATACCCACTTGGTGCCAATTACAGCATGATTTCTTGGCCTGGGAACAAGATTCCAAACTTTGTTCCTGCTGAATTGGTTAAGCTTTTCTTGCATAGCAAGGACCCAATCAGCATCAGCAAGAGCATCCTCAATTTTCTTAGGTTCCATTTGAGATAGGAAGCTTAGAAAACTATTTTCATTTTGAGCAGATCTTCTGGTCTTTACTGAGCTTGTAGGATTTCCAATTATCAAGTCTTCTGAGTGAGACTTGGTCCATTTCATCCTTCTTGGTAGATCTGTTCGAACATCTTGCTGTCTTAGTTCCTCCAAGTTGGGTTGATCTTTTACTTCAGCAGGGGTGCTATCCAATGGAGCAGTGCTTTCTGATGGTACTTCAGCAGGGTCTTCCTTGGTCTCTATGACTTGAAGATTCTCCTTTGGTTCCTGCTCAGTTATAAGAGGGAGTGAACCACTTGGTTCCTCATGGTTAGTTTCATCAAATACAACATGAACAGACTCTTCTACTGTTAGAATTCTTTTATTAAAGACACGAAAAGCTTTGCTGTGGGTAGAATTTCTACCCTAAGAAGATACCTTCATCAGATTTTGCTTGAAATTTAGTCAAGTGCTCCTTACCATTGTTGTGAACATAGCAGGGCCATCCAAAGATTCTGAAGTAGCTTATGTTTGGTTTTCTCCCCTTCCATAGCTCGTATGGAGTTTTGCCAAGTGTTGGATGAATGAGTGATCGATTTTGAGTATAGCAAGCAGTGTTCACTGCTTCTGCCCAGAACTACTCAGGAAGTCTAGCATCAGCAAGCAATGTTCTTTCAGCTTCTTTTAAGGTTCTGATCTTTCTTTCAACCATTCCATTTTGCCGTGGAGTCCTTGGTGCAGAGAAGTTATGAGAAATTCCTTGCTCATCACAGAACTCAGTAAAGCCTCCAAAGTCTAATTCTCTTCCACGATCACTTCTTACTGACTTGATTCTGAGTTCTTTCTCATTTTGCACTTGTCTGCTGAATTTCTCAAACTCTGCTAATGCATCATTCTTGTGAGCAAGAAATAATGCCCATGTAAATTTAGTGGAATCATCCACAATAGTGAATGCATATTTCATTCCACCAAGACTACTTGCTATAGGACCAAACAAATCAAGATGTAATAGCTGGAGGGGCATAGAGTTTGATTTTTCAGGTTTGCTTAAGAAAGATTGTTTTGTTTGCTTACCAAATTGACAAGCTCTACAAGGTTTTTCTTTTTCAAAGGAAAATTTAGGCAAACCTTTTACAAGATCTTTAGCAGCGAGTTTTGAAATCGTTTTAAAGTTTAAGTGTGAAAGTCTCTTATGCCATAACCAACTAGCATCTGTTGAAGCTTTAGCAAGAAAGCAGGTTGTTTCAGCAGGACTTAGCTTAGCCAAATCTACTACATAAACATTCCCATTTCTTGAACCAGAAAGCTTCAGAGAATTTGTTTGAAGATCTCTTACCTGACATTGATTGTCTAGGAAGGTGACCTTATGCCCTTTGTCACACAACTGACTTATGCTAAGCAAGTTGTGCTTGAGACCCTCCATGTAGGCAACCTTGTTGAAGCAGATTAATCCATTCCCTGCTGAACCATATCCTTTAGTCCTTCCAGCACTATTATCTCCAAAGATCACTTGTGGTCCATCCTTTTCTTTGAAATTAGTGAGCAACGCTTTATCTCCTGTCATATGTCTTGAACATCCACTGTCCAAGTACCAAATTTGTTCCTTGCTCACAACCTACAAAACATAAGCAATTACTTTGGTACCCAGCAAGACTCGGGTCCATTAAGGTTAGTACCCTTGGGGACCCATACTTGTCTCAATTTTGGTTTTTGAGACCAACCAGTATAGTAAGGGTCAGCAAGGCAAAGAGAAACTATGTGGCCAATCCTATAGCAACGATAGCATCTCAGATGCATCATGTTGTGATGTGTGTGCTGCTTACCTCTTCTCTTAGGTTGAGGTTGTTTCCAGTGTTTGTTCCTATCACAACCTTTGCTAAATTTCAAATTCCTCGCATTGTTGTAATTATAAGCAGGAGGAACATGGCTCTTGTTATACTTTCCACCCTTGGTCTGTTTAGTACCATGTCCCTGCTTATAGTTACGGTTAGCAGGGAATTTGTTCTTTAGCAAGGTAACATTTCTATTACCTTTGGTTATAGGAGTTTTACACTCTGCTGAATGCACAGAGATTGTTCTGCTAATAGACTCAGCATCACTTTCTCCACTACTTTCAGCAAGGACTTCGCAAGTCCCAGATCCAATTCCACTTCTGTCTAGTATGCTTCTTTGACTTTTCAGCAAAGCACATGCATTAGAAGCTGATTTGTTCCAAGCGGAGATTGTAATAGTTAATTCCTCAACTTGGGAGGATAACTTAGAGTCTCTCTCTTGAGAGTCTCTGAGGTGCTGTCTAAGCAAGGTCCTCTCATCATCAGCAGCAAGTAACTCCAAATTCTCTGTTTGCACCTTTTCAAGTGTAAGCAAGATTTCAGAGTTCTTGCTCCTGAGTTGATCAGACTCTGCTGAAGCAATTCTCAGCAATCTTCTATATTTATGCCACTGAGATGCAACATCCTTAAATAAGGAGCGCAACTCAGCTTCAGTGATGTCGGGAGAGTCAAAGTCAAATACCTCAGTAAGGTCAACCTCCTTGCTAGGATCGGATTCCCTTGCCATTAAGCAAAGGTTGGCAATTTCTGGTCCAGAGTCTGAGTTGCTTTCACTTTCACTCCAAGATTTTTCAGCAATAAGTCCCTTGTCCTTGAAGTTTGAATTATTCTTCTGCTGGTACTTCTTCTTGTAATATTCTTTTCCCTTGCTCTTGTCATTAGCAGGGAATTTCTTTTCCTCTCTTGCTGAACTTCAGCAGTCAGCAGCATAGTGACCAGGCTATTTACAATTATAGCAGAGATCTTTAGATGAATCTCTCTTACTGCTGCTTGTGTTTCTTCTGAAGTTTCCTCTATCCTTCTTCATGAACCTTCTGAATTTTCTGGCTAGCATAGCCATATCTTCATCACTATCAGCAGATTCAGAGTCAGAATCTACTTGTTGCTTAGACTCAGCAGCCTTCAAAGCAACTCTATTTTTCCTCCTCGGCTCAGATGTAGCTTCTCTCTGAGCCAACTCCATTTCATAAGTCAGCAGGTTTCCATAGAGTTGTTGGAGATCAGTAGTGTGTAAATTCCTCAACTCTTTGACAACAGTGGTCTTAGGATCCCACTGCCTTGGCAAAGTTCTCATGAATTTAAGATTAATGCCCTTTGTGTCATAGGTCTTCCCTAGAGCACGCAAATTGTTAAGTAGGACAGTAAATCTCTCGTACATAGTAGTGAGATTCTCCCCCTGCTGCATGTTGAACATTTCATATTGTTGAATAAGCAAGGATTGCTTATTCTCTCTGACCTCAATTGTTCCTTCATTGAGTACTAGCAAGGCATCCCATACCTCTTTAGCAGAGGTGCAGTTGGATACACTTTCGAACATTTCCTCTTCAAGTGCCATGAAGAGAATGTTCATTGCCTTCTTATTGTATCCAACCAACTTCTTCTCTTCATCCGTCCATTCCTTTCTCTGCTTAGGAATGAGCTTATTTGGATCATCAGCAGATAGTTTTTCTGGAATGTAGGGTCCAACCTTTATTGCTTCAAATAGTTCCTCATCAATGGCATCGATGTATACCTGTATTCTCAATTTTCAGTTAGCAAATCTATCTCTGGTACACATAGGGGGCTTGCCACCAAAATCACTTCTTAAAGCCATTAGAAAGCTTTAAGTTTGGATCCTCTCAAGCTGTAGGGCTTAGCAAAGAGTGTCAAGCTCTGATACCACTTGTTAGGTCCCAAAGGGTAAAAATACTAGGAAAGGGGGGGGGTGGGGGGGTTGAATAGTATTTTTCAAAAATTAAGTCTTACTTAGAAAATTTTACTGAATTAAAAATCTTCTTGCTTATAAAAAAGTTTATTATGATTTTCAAAGAATTTAGCAGCGGAATTTGTTTTAAGCAAGGAACCCCTTAGGTTTTGTATCAAAAGTTAATGGCTTGAAGTAGCAAAGATAATAAGTCTTTGCTGAACAAGTTCAGTAGGACTAAAGCAAAGCACAGCAAAGCAATGAAGCAATATAAAAGATAAGCAGGAGAAGGGATAGAATTTTTATAGTGGTTCGGAATAATCCTACTCCACTCTTCTTCTCTTTTACTTGAGAAGGCTATCACTATAATTTGTTCACACAGAACAATCAGCAAGAGGACACTTAGTCCAATTTACAATGGGTCACTTAGACCACTTTAGCAGGAGGACACTTAGTCCAATTTTGTCACACAGACACTAAGCAGATTTGAGAAAATCTTACCTGCTATCTTCAAGTAGATTGCTCCTTTGTTGAGCAGATAGATAGCACTTGTTCAAGCTTTATGATGTCTTGCTGTAGTCTTTAAGATGTCAAAGAGTTTTGTTCAGTTGGAGGTAGTTGGTTCATTGGTTAGTCATAAATGAAATTTATGACTTCTATTTATACTTCTCCAAAAGAACTATCCGTTGGAGATTTGAAATAGATCCGTTGGAGTGTACTGTCCTTGATGTGACTTGTACCTTTTCAACAGTCCTTGCTTAGTTCAAAAAGTTAGCCGTTTTTCTGTCTTCTAGTGCCCTTCAGAAGAGTTTCTCAGAAGTTGACTAAGCAAGGGTTAAGATAACTTTTCTGACAATCTTCACTTTGATAAGCAAAGGATCTTGCTTACTAAAGTCCTTGCTTATTTCCATTCTAAGTAGGACTATACTTGGAAAATTCTTCGTCTTCAGAATCCTTCATAGCAGGCTTATCAGTATACTTCAATGGTGATCAAAGGTCCTTGCTTAACTACAAATTATATCCACCTAACATGTTGGATATTTTTCTAAGTCCTTTTACATTGTCTAAGCAAGGACTATATTACATCATCAATTCTTATATATCAAACACTTAATGAAAGTTTAAGCAAAGATAATATAAGCAGGGGTGCAACAACAGATAGATCTCAACACCTCAGTGGAAATTACAAGGCGATCACATAGTATCATTGTCATCTCATCTCAGAGAGGGTCTCAATAGCATCCTTGTAATCTCATCTCAGAGAGGGTCTCGACTTCCTAGTGAAGATTACCAAGGCGATCACACAGCATTCTTGTAATTTTGCACTAAGGGACACAAGGTATTTATATAGCTAGCCTTCTCAAAGTAAATGAATTTTGACGCCTCAGTGAAGATTACCAAGGCGATCACACAACATCCTTGTAATTTTGCACCGAGGGTCACAAGACATTCACATAGCTAACCTTGTAGAATTTATACGCATGGAAACAGATAAGATGCTTTTAAGCTAGTTAGAAGTAGTCAAGTATTTAAAAATAAGTTTTAGTTCAAGTTTGAACGAGTAACCTTTATTCTCTATCAGTACTTATACAGAACAATTATGTATACTTATGAAGAAAGCTCAAGTATATGCATAACATGTTTTAACGTTGATCGAGTTAATGGATCAACGTCTAATTGCAATAAGCATCTTAACACATGTATGCCTGCATAAACAGCTCTTATATGCTAAAGAGTAGTAAGAATATCATTTGCAAGAAAATCACTTATAACGGAACGATTGAGTTATACGTTTGGAAGACTGATAAACACATTACTTATAAAATCACAGAATGTCAGAGATATATGTTGTAAAAAAAATAACAAACGTATTACTTGCCTTGATCGGGGTGACAACGTACGATAGGTTTAAGTGTTTCCTACGAGATCTGTTTTATAATTCATAAATGATTAAAGAAATTAGAACTATAGCTACGTAATAAGGTTATAATATTTAAATCATGCTAAGTCGACATCCGGGGATGAACTATATTTATCAGGGAATAAGTTTTATGCTATCAGGGTATAGATCACACCCATCAGGGGATATTTTACTCATTAGTGGATATTTACCATCAGGGGATAAATTGCTCGTTGGGGATAAATTGATTGTCGGGGGATAAATTACCTAGTCAGGGGATAACTATCAAGGATTGACTTTCGGTTATCAGGGGGTAAATTTGTTTATTGTCAAACTTGTTGGTAATCTATTTGACTACCGCCAAACTCACTTCGTTGTCGCCAAACTCATCAGTGGATAAGTTATTCATCAGAGACTAACAAATTTTATTCATCAGAGTCTAAATTATCCTCCAATAACTAGAATAAGTCATCAATGGATAAGTTATTCATCGGAGACTAACAAATTTTATTCATCAGAGACTAAATTATCCTCCGATAACTAGAATAACTAATCAGTGGATAAGTTATTCATCGGAGACTAACAAATTTTATTCATCAGAGACTAAATTATCCTCTGATAAATAGAATAACTCATCAATGGATAAGTTATTCATCGGAGACTAACAAATTTTATTCATCAGAGACTAAATTGTCCTCCGATATAATGAACATATATTTGTTTTACCTTTTGTGAATATTAAAAAGACAAAATATAATGTTTTCAAGATATAAAGGATGGTAAAGTTATAGAATTCTTTCTTGAACAGAGATTACCTATGCGGTTGATCTCTTATGAGAAAATTATCGGAAAAAGATTACGTCTATGTTATTCTAGGTTTCATGCAACCTCTTCGTTAAATAATCTAATAGTTAAAATAAATAACTTGCTAAAAGCTTTTTTTTTTTTAATTATCTTGCAAGCTTCTACTTCCGTAGTATACGCTGAAAAGATATTATTTTGAAGTGAGAGTGTTTAAGGATGAGGAGTAGTAGGCAAGGGTCCTTCTATTTATAGGAGAGTCAAGGGGAGTCAAAATATCTGGCGTAAGATATTTCTCACTTAAGATTAACATCAGACATGAAATTTACTAAACTACTAAAATATACTAATAATTACATAATTGTTATACTTACATGTAAGGATAAGTTACTAATAAGTGTCAAATGGTAGTACCTATTACTAATGACTCAGCTCTTGAAATGCTTACTCATCAAGAAGAATTTCAACATTTGTAATGGTTCATCATGCGGGGTAACTTATTCAACCTTCTCTTGCATAACGATAGTAATAGTAAATTATATTACTATTACATAATTTAATCCAGATAATATCTAACACTAAAACTCATTTCTTTTGGTATTTATAAAAAAATAATTGCTCATGTTTATAAATAAATTTGACTAAAATTTATTTATTAATATTTTTAATGTTATACTAATAGTTACACAAATTTGGGGTATTACAAACACAATTTAAATGTCATGGATCAAATCTCGTAGAGTGAAAATTGGGACATAATTGAGTAAGTAAGAGAATTTCAATAATACAAGAAAAGAAAAATAATATGAAGTTGATATCATGAAGGAATACTTCAACAGTACGTTTGTTTCGTGTCATATTTGATAACTAAAGAATATAATATGACTAGTAATTGCTAAAATTCGGATGATCACTAATAAATTATGGTAATGTAATAACTAATGTTATTTGTTTCATATAATATCTTGAGTGGTAATGTTAGATGTATATATTTGGTTCATTTTGATAATTTAGTGATTGTTTTATCCAAACGTTTTCACAACTCAATCATAAATGATAGAATAATAAGCATTTGAGCTTTTCAAAAAGTCTGTATTGAGTCCCGAGCAACAGAGAGCAGTTGTGTATGAACAAGATATCCAACAAGAAGAAGGAAAAAATATTGCATAGAGAAACTATCTAACTTTTGTCAATGCCAGATGTGTCAATATTAATAACAACCTATTATTTTGATGAATCATTTTTCGAACAAATGAAGATTATGCAAACAGACTCAAAATATTCCTTATCGGATTTTGTTGTTAAAGACCCAATTTTTCCTAATTTAATACTACATCCGGTTCATAATAATTGTCGCTCGACTTTTTTGCATGTAGGTTTAGGTAAAAAAAAATTATATGTTAAATTTTTTATTTTAGTTAAATTTTTTATTCACATTAATTCTTATTTAAAATATTTTTTATTATTAATTTTTTTTAAATTAAATAAAATATTTAACATATAAAAAAATTCACCTAAATTTACATGTAAAAAAATCAAACGATAATTATTATGAATCAAAAAGAGTACATTTCTTATCTAAAATTTTCTTGTAAAGTGGAATTCATCATTTTCTTTTTCTTTTCTATTCACTCGGACATCTTATTGTTAGAACAGTTAAGTATATTATTATCATAATTGTATTATATATTATATATTATATATTGTATGCTACGTACTATATATTAATATATAATATAAAATATATTCTCTTCGTTCCGGTCCATTTGCAACACTTTTATTTTATGGATGTACTATTTATTTGCAACATTATTTTTTATGAAAAGTTTCATTTTCTAATTTATCAAAATTATCGTTCCGTCTTCTAATTTATGTTAAATCACTCTATTTCAACAAATTCACTTTCTCATTACTTTTTTACTCATTTCAAGTTAATTCATCAAAATTTCACTTTTTTCTTAGTAACGGTGCAAAGTCAATTGTTGCAAATGGGAGGAAACAGAGAGAGCATAATATTATTATTACATATAATATATATTACTAAATAATATATATATATATATATATATATATATATATTTATAATTTAATTTATTAAATATATATTATAATATTTAATAATAATTATATAATATACATTATACTACGTATAATATATAACAATAATAATAATAATTTGTTATATATTATAATATAGCATAGAATATATTATATATATATATATATATATATATATATATATATATATAATTCTATAAATTAGATATATATATGTATGTATGTATATATAATATAGTCTATCATATTTAAATTTGAAAGTTATAAAAGTAATTCAACAAATGATTTTGGTCATCAATATTAATCATCCAAGATAATTACCTTCAAAGATAGTTGGTATAAAACTCCAGATGATCACCTAATTAATAATCTTCTAAAATATTATCACTTATCTATTAAATGTTACGTAAGATAATAGAGCCAAACAAACATATCTATTTAAGATAACACCACTTAATCCAACTGGCGAAGATAGTAACGATGATTTATTTGCAAAGCAACAAAGTAAGCTTGTCCGATGTAATACTCAAATTTATACTTACAATGCCATAATTTGATATCAAATTTTTTGTCACTTGAGATAATATATATATATATATATATATATATATATATATATATATATATATTTATATTTACAACTGATCCATTAAACGCGAACAATGTTTTCATATGTTTCGGACAAAAACAAAAAGTTTCTTTTTGTTTTTAGGGATGAGAGGTGAGATTAAATCCAATATTTTTTTAACACTGAAATATCATAACATGGATGCTATTTACTACTCTATAATTTGATTGAACATATTTCACTTGACCATTAATCAATCTAAGCAATACTCATTTCTTTTGTTCAGACAATTTTTACTTTTAACATATATATGTTGATTCACTTCGGGACAAATTCCATGACTTATGTGAAATTTTACTATTATTGAGCTTATAAGCATTGGGATTGGATAGAAAACTTGAGTTTTCCTTCCAATTGTTTTCTTTTTTAACCAATTCAAAACTCAGGAGCAGGATGTAAAATTTTCCAACAACCTTATAATAAATGCTGGGTAATTAGTTAGTTTCAAACCATCACTAATTACAAAAAGCCAATAGTAATTTATTTCTTAGGAAGTGACTAAAAACCTTCAAAAAAAAAAAAAAAGACGTATTTTAGGTGGAGGAATTGAAGACAAGGATTCTAATATAACATGGATAGTTTTTGGGACAAGTGCTTGGCAGCTTGGGTTGTTAGATAATAACAATGACGATGGACAAAAAACAAAAGAAGTCCGGCTTCTTTGTTTACTCAAATGCTTAGCTTCAATCTTCCTTTTGACATCCGAGCTGTCAGCTGAATGGTGTATATATGATGCATAATAATAGAGCTAATGCATGGTAATACCATACCAAAACCTATTGAACAAAAATGGGGTTGTCTAATGGAGGAGTTCTTTTGTTATTTGCATGTCTTGTATTGGCTTTTCAATCTAACTTGACCTTAGCAGATAAAAGATCCACTTATATTGTTCACATGGATAAATCTTTAATGCCCAAGGCTTTTCTCAGCCACCAGAGTTGGTACTCTGCCTCCATTGACTCTATTAAGTCTCCAAACCTTGCATCAAATCCCTCCATTGTCTACACTTATGATCATGCATTTCATGGTTTCAGTGCACTGTTGTCTAAAGATGAATTGGAAGCTCTAAAGAAATCTCCGGGATTTGTGTCAGCCTATAGTGACAAAACTGTCACCCTTGACACAACTCATACCTTTGAGTTCTTGTCTCTTAATCCTATTACTGGACTATGGCCAGCTTCGGATTATGGGAAAGATGTCATCATTGGTGTCATTGATACTGGAGTTTGGCCAGAGAGCGCGAGTTTTAAGGATGATGGAATGACTGCAATTCCCTCAAAGTGGAAGGGGACTTGTGAAGAGGGGCAGGACTTTAATGCTTCACTTTGTAATTTGAAGTTGATTGGGGCTAGATATTTTAACAAGGGTGTTATTGCTGCAAATCCTAATATTACCTTAACTATGAACTCTACCAGAGACACTATGGGTCATGGAACACACACTTCCTCAACAGCTGGTGGAAATTATGTTGATGGGGCATCATTCTTTGGCTATGCCTCGGGAACTGCAAGAGGGATTGCGCCGCGTGCTAGGGTGGCAATGTATAAGGTCCTTTGGGATGAAGGGGAATATGCTTCTGATGTTCTTGCTGGTATGGATCAGGCTGTTGCTGATGGAGTTGATGTGATCTCAATTTCTATGGGTTTTAATTTTGTGCCTTTGTACGAGGATCCTATCGCGATAGCTGCATTTGGAGCTATGGAGAAAGGAGTTCTTGTATCTTCATCAGCAGGTAATGCAGGACCAGGCCCTGGAGATATGCACAATGGAATCCCTTGGGTGTTGACAGTTGCAGCAGGCTCCATTGATCGTTCATTTGCCGGGTCCATAACACTAGGAAATGGTCTAACCCTCACTGGTTGGACCATGTTCCCTGCAAGAGCCGAGGTTTCAAACTTACCCCTTATCTATAACACAACCATATCTTCGTGCAATTCGGCAGAGCTATTGAATGGTCTTTCTGGTATCGTCATTTGTGAGAATGGCTCTTTCAACACACAACTGGACTACATTTCCAAGTCAAGTGCTTCTGCTGCTATCATTATCTCTGATGATTCCGAGATATTTGAGTTCAGTGACAATTTTCCTTATCCCGGAGTTGTAATTACCACTGCGGACGGACCTGCTGTCATTAGTTATGCGAAACAAGCTGGTTCCAGTGCATGGGCTAGCATCAAGTTCCAACAGACTATTGTGGGCACAAAGCCTGCGCCAGCAGTTGCTGAATACACTTCAAGAGGCCCTTCAAGCAGCTACCCAGGAATCATGAAGCCTGATGTAATGGCACCAGGGACACTAGTCCTGGCTTCTTGGCTCCCAGATGCTTCCAGTGCTAGCATTGGAAACGTTCAATTGTCGAGCGACTTCATTCCAATCTCAGGAACATCCATGGCCTGTCCTCATGCTTCTGGTGTCGCGGCCCTCTTGAAAGGCGCACACCCCGAATGGAGCCCTACAGCCATTCGTTCCGCCATGATGACCACAGCCAATCCTGTTGACAATACCAATAACAACATCATAGACATTGCCACAGGTTTTGATGCCACCCCACTAGCCATGGGAGCGGGACAAGTTGATCCGAATCGTGCAATCAATCCAGGCCTTATATATGATGCCACACCGCAAGATTATGTCAACTTCCTCTGCTCCATGAACTTAACTACAAACCAAATCTTAACAATCACCAGATCTAGTTACAATTGTTTGAACCCATCTTCCGATCTCAACTACCCATCCTTTATTGGCTTGTACAATAGTAGCCAGACTGCTGGTAACTTGGTAATATATTTCCAGCAGTTTCAGAGGACTGTCACCAATGTCGGAGATGGCGCAGCAACTTACAAGGCTAATGTGACGGCGCCAAAGGGCGCCGTCGTCACAGTTTCACCAGATACATTGGTGTTCGGAAATACATATGAGAAACAAAATTACACATTGACCTTGAATTATATGGCAGACAGTAATGCAACTGTCACGTTCGGCTCAATTGTTTGGGTTGAAGAGAACTCAAAGAACACTGTCAGGAGTCCAATCGTTGTATCGCCAATGATTGATATTTGGTAATTGAACATGTTTATACATGTTGAGACTGCACAAGGTCACTCGATCTTGTCTACATTTGATTGAGTCAAGAACAAGAATGATTCTTGATTAATAAAATTAAAGTTGAATTACCTTAAGACGTCCAAACTCTTTTAAGAAAAGGGGAAGGGAGAAATGTCCTTCATATTGCAGGTTTAAACATACATGCATGTCTGTAATGCTAATTAATTAGCACAAAATTTTGCAAGATATCTGAAAATGGTAATAACTAATGAACCTCGTTCAAATTCTCGATAATTAATCTCCAAATTTTGAAAATTACATAATTTTGTTTGTGAAAATAAGTGTACAAACCAAAACATTTATAATCGAACTATGCACAATCCCAATTTTTCTTTAAATGGCCGGACGCTAATGCTTTTATGTAACATGAATTAAGTACAATGATAACCAATGCACACCCAATTCTCTCGGCTTCTATTCCATACATGATAAATCAAGTTTCTTCCTTTTATTTTTTTATTTATTGGGAAGGATTCCCCACATCAAGCTTGAATCAGTTTTAAACCTTTTATTTGGAGAGGAAGGAAATAACCATCAGGCCACATCCCCCTAATTAGTTGTACATACTAACTCATTTATTTGGTACTCCTTACTACTATCTCCGTTTCAAAATTAAGAATATTTTTTCTTTTTTTCAGTTGTTCTAAAATTAGAGATACATTTCTATTTTTAGACTATAAAGGCCATCAAGTTCCTCAAATGACATTATACTATTCCAATACTCCAACTAGTTCTACAAATTTTTCACTACGTTAATTGGCTCAATTATTTCCACTACTTAGTGATACTCACCATAACTATCATTACTAAGGTTGCGTTTAGTTAGATAGAATGAAATGATATATGAATAGAATGGGTGATAAGAAGAAAATTGTGGTGGAAGACAACGATCACAAAAATTACGAGGAGAATATGGGAATGAAAAAATTGTGTGGAAGATAACGATCTCAAAAATTACGAAAAGAGTATGGGAATGAAAAAATGGTAGATTGTGTCTAAAATTTGGTTGTGATAGAATGGATAAGCTCTATTTTGGAAGGTGAGTTTAAAAATACACATGAATTTGTAGAAAGAAATGAAAGAATGAACTTTACATATAAATGAACTAACAAATAATGTAAAATTTATTTCATTCTCATGTCATTCAATTCTATCGAACCAAACATAACCTAATAGAGATATATTTGGAATACAAAAATTGTTTTTAAAAACCTTCATTTCACAAATGTATTTTTAATTTTGAAACAGATGGAGTAATCCATATATACAAGGGATTTAGAAATTACATTTCTGAAGGAAAAAAACTAAATTAAAAACATTACAAGGCAGAAAATTTTAAATATCGCTACAATTAAAAATCATTTTCTTACTTTAAAGACGCTAGTATGACAAATGCAAGTTCAAGTTCTTCATTTCTAGCAATCAATTTTTCAATTTCATGTATTAGTCTAGCATTTTCTTCATTAGAAGCAACTAGGCTAGTATGAATCTAAAATAAGTTTAAACTAAGTTCTTCAACAGTTCTTTTATATTCAGAGTTCGACATTTTAATGCTAAAGAGATTTGGTACCTGAATGTTCTTCCTTGAATAATCATCAGATGAGTTGGCCATGAGTGTCATGTTGACATACTCCTCTGGTTCTTTTTCATCAAAATCATCCCAACTTTTTCCTTCAACAATATATATTTTGCCTTGCTTTTTCAGGAACATATCATACTTCTTCTTGAGGTCATCATAGTCCTTGGTTGATTTGGATTGCTTAGGCTTTCTACACTCTGTGGCAAAGTTTCCTAACTCATTGCAATTGTAGCATCTGATTTTTGATCTATCAATGCCCCCAGTTTTATAACCTCCTTTGAAACTGGTTCTAGAGGAACTGCTTGAGTTGGATCTTGTTGCTTGAGGACTAAACTTAGTGAATCTTGAATTTCTTTTGAATCTGAGATTCTTAAACTTCCTTGCCATATAGGTCATTGTTTTGTTCTCAAGTTCTTCTAGAGTGTAGTTGTCATCTTGCTCACAATCTTCAATCTCCTTGAGCAAATTCTTCTCTTGGCATTCTCTAGGTTCCTTTTCCTTGTCTTTTGCAACAAGGACTCTCTATTTCATTCTGTTGTATTCACTTGTCAGCAGCACTATGCCTAAGCTGGAGCTTCTGTTTTTGTAGTAGATACTTCTTTTCTTAGCTTGCTCCATGTTATATGTCTTCAAAATTCCATAGAGTTTATCTAGGGAGATTTGTGTTAAATCCCTTGAAACTCTGATTGTTGTTGTCTTGTTTTCTAGATGGTCTGGGAAGGCAGCATAAACTTTAGATTGACCTCATCATTATCATATTTCTTTACATATAACTGGAGGTCATTCATAAGTTTATTGAATCTTTCAAATACCTCAGTTATGCCCTAATTTGGTTATTCCATGAAGGTTTCATACTAAGTTACCAAAATTTACATCTAGTTCTTTCTTACTTCTTTTGTGCTCTCAGACAGAACCTCTAGAGTGTCCTAAAACTGCTTTGCAGATGTGCTGTTCATAACACTGTGATACATCACCTTATCTAGAGCTTCACTTAATATAAGTTGAAGGTGTGTATCTATTGATGCCTTCTTCATTTCTATATCAGTATACTCAGAGAGATTCTTAGGCTCATAGTGTTACTCTATGACATGTCCATCCGTTGTAGTTTTAGGAATATGTCTTATGGGGATGAAAGACCCTTTTTCAAGAATTTCTGGATACATGGGATTTTGGGTGCTGATGAACAACATCATGTTTCTTTTTCATATGTTGTTGTTGCTCTTTTCAAAAATAGAGATTTTGATGCTTGCAACCTTCTTGGTATTCATCTTGGATCTTTTACAGTAATGAAAACTGTTTTGCTTTAATACCAATTGTTTTTCCTAAATGAGTATTGTAGAATGAGAATTGAATACAATATTCTTTAACTTTTCAAGGTTTTTGCAAACAATGAACGAAAGGGATTAACAAGTATTGTATTATGTTGTAGGTTTTGTGTGTTAAAGAGAAAGAATATAACAAAGAACTAAAAACAATACAAAAATTTCAATACTAATAAAATTTATTAATCTCTAGGTTTTGCTACAACCTGATTTTCCAATCAATTTCCTTTTTTGAAAAGAGATTTTCAGTTTCTATTATAAGAGAGAAAACTATGTATTGCAGATTTATTGAAACGTTCGATTCGTGGTCAATATCTTTTAAATTGGAGTTGACCTCGAACCCTAACTCTAGTCAGGTGTTCTTGACGTATCACTTATTAATTAAAGTTCTAAGTGGCATCCTAACTTAAAATTCTAAGTCGTGTCCTATGTTATTAGGGGAAATAAGATTTAATTAATAGTTTACTCATGAGACTTCAGCTAGGATCTTGATTAATAAAATTTACAACTAAACTTAAAATTAAGTTATTTTAATACATCTTTAATAAGTTTAATGATTTTTATATTGCAAAAAATAGATCAAAGATTTAAATATTTGAAAAAATGAACAATTTAGTTCCTCTCGTCCAATTATTTGTAATTCTTAAAATCTATACACTTATTAAAAAATTGATATTAATATTATTATTTTACAATTAATATGATCTAGAATTACCTATTTATCATTTTATATAGTTAATGATATAGAGATCAAACTCTAAGTTGATGTCTTAAATATGATGATAATATAGAAAATTGTATTTTAAGATTCTCCTTAAATATTGTGCGCGATAATTATATTTAAATAAGTTAAAATATCAAATATGACATATAAAATTAGATGAAAAGAGTACGCTCTCTCCGTTTTATAATAAGTAGCATTGATAGGTTGATATTTTTACTGTACCTTTCATTAAAATCATACAATGCAAGAGGATTTTATAAAAAGAAAAAGTGTGATACGAATAAAAATAATGAGATAAAAGAATTTTTTTTAATTACACGTAAATGTAAATTAGGAAATATAAAGGATAAATTTTTAGATATATGAAAAATGCTATTTATTACTCCCTCCGTTCATATTTACATTTCGTTTGACTTTCAGACACATAGTTTTAAATGTATTTTTATATATGTTAAATATTTTATTCATAATAATTCTCATTTAAAATACTTTATATTAGAAAATAAAAATAAAACGTATAACATATATAAAAATATACTAAAAATATGTGTAAAAAAATCAAAGGACATATTAATAAAAACAGAGGAAGCATAAAATAATTATACTCTAAAATATCACTTATTATAAAATGCATGGAATATTTTTATTTTATTTTTATTTTTATAATGATTAACTCAATCAACGGTACTTATTTTGAAACTATGGATGTATGGTGGAGAATAGGGAGAACCAGTCAAGGACATAAATGAAGAGATGGAAAGCAATTAAACTAGTTAGTTATTAAAGGAAAAGAAAAAAGAGAATCCCGGAATGAGGTTCATTGTCAGTTTCACAAAGAAAGAAAGAAACAGAATATATGAATTAATTAAACAGAAGTGGAGGAGCGAGCTAGGGATTGCACAAATAAATTATGTTTGCAGGACATGCAATACAATGCACCTCACCGCCCTACACGCGTGGTTGACCGTTTCTGCTCCAACCATAACAATTTAGCATGTGTAATTAGGAGTTACAATTTTCGATATATCATCGTAATTTAACATCAATACGACATGACTTCAAAGAATTTTAATTTATTTATATGAGTTTGAATTATAAACAGGTCAACTTATTTAAGACATATAAAATAATCGGTTGGCGAATTAACCCATCAAAATCTATTTATGACACATTTAAACCATTTAAAAAATGAAGTCGTTATGTTAATTGGGTCAAACGAGTCGCAATTGAGTTTGACTCATTTATCACCCATTTAACCTAATTATCATAACTAAACAAATTATTCGTGTAGTAATGTGTAAAAGTGTTATTTGGGTTACTTGAATTATTCGAGTTATCTGGGTTATTCTTGTTATCAGATTGTATTTATAAAATTAAATTTGAATTAATTGTATTATTTGTGTAATGTCGTGTTATCCGTTTAAAAGTTGTGTCATGTTCGTGGTCAAATTTTGACTCATTTATTAATCGTATCGTGTTATACTTAATCGTGTCCTTACAACGGGTCGACACGACACGAACATGAACACGACTCATCAACTCATTTTGTCACTCCTATGTGTAATTGTGTACAAGTCTCTCTCTCTTCAATTTCTACATCGCTCAATAATATTTTCTCAATTTCAAAATTAGAGATACGTTTCTAAAATGATATAGTCTTTATATTACAAATATATTTTTATTATCATGTTATTTAATAGTAATTAAGTGATAGTAAAGACCATTAAGTAGTAGATGTAATGAAATTAATTGAATTACTGAAATTATTAAATGATATTTAAAAAATTCCATTATTTTTTTAGTCCAAAAATAAAAATATATCTCTAACTTTGGAACAAGAAAAGAATATGTATCTCTAATTTTAAAACAGAAAGATTAATATTTAATATTACATGTGGTTTTTAACTTTTTGATACGTAATTTCAAATGTATTTTTATATATGCTAAGGATTTTATTTATAAAATTAATTATTTATAAAAAAAGCCAAACGATGCGTAAATAAAAATAAAAAGAGTACTTGCTATTTCTTTTGGATTTACAACTATTACTTCATCTATTTAAAAACAATTGACCGTCCACGGATTTTTAAGAATAAACAAACGTTCATTGTTGTGCACAGCCATGACAATGGAACAGGAACCTTTCTTAACTCTATTTGCGAAAAATGTAGAATTAATTTACTTTGTTACGTTAATATTATCTCAAACTCGTCATCTTCATTTTGTAATCTTCAGCTATATTTTAAAATATGAAAAAAATTCGTTTTTCTTTTTCTTCTGTCGTATTTTATTTCTCACTATTTATATTTTAATTTGTACGATATTATTTGTCCTCTTTCTATTATTTTCCTTTCATGTTTTTTAAATACTACTATCATTTATGATTTAGAATTTATTGTTGAGTACATTAGTTATAATATTAGAAAATGTAAAAGTTAAATTAATAGTATTTTTTTTTAAATAATGGATAAAAATTAATATGCGTATTTTGTGGATATTTTATTTTTCTTAATAATGGTATAAAGTCAAATGATAAAAAGTTAATTCGAACGAAAAAGTATAAATTATAATTTATATATTATTAGGTCGACGATGAGGGTAAGACGGGTATAGAGTAAATTTTTAACCCTGTTCTAACTCTATAATTTAAAATAATTGAGTCATATTAAGTTCAAAATTAGACGAATTATATCCAAATTGAATTTATTTGTCAAGCCTAATTGTGCACGCATAATACATTTTAGATGTAGCGGCTTCTTTTGAACTTAAAATTGATAAAATTTATTTAACATTTTTAGAGAGTAAATTATTTGTTTAGTAATATAACTTAAATAAATTAAAATCAATAATATTATCAAAATGAATAACTGTAAAAAGTTCACTCCATTTCTTTTTGGGACATCCAGAATTTTATGCACCATTTGTTCTTTCAGAAATATTTGTAATGTTAAATTAAAATTATCAATTTTTTCTTTCATATTTTCCATTTTATTATAATCCAACATGTTATCGTTATTTTCATGTTCTCTTCCTTTTTTATCAAAATTTTTAAATATTTTTTTGAGTAATCGTTAAAAAATGTAAGAAAAGATGAATGTAAATAATCTATGTCAAATAATTGTGAATAGTGTGCGATTAAAAAATAAGTTAATGATAGTTGTCACTAATTATTTCGTCTGTTCATAGGACGGTGATTATAATTCTCCCAATTGTATTAAATCTACTGTATACTTCTTAGTATATTTATTTTAATCTATATATGTATAAAACGTGAAAATAAAAGAGTTTACCGATTTTCATAAAGTTTGACTATGTAGATTTTTCGATTTTAATAATTTAAAAAATAACTAAATCTAAACCTTTAAAATTTGTCAAATTAATACGTTTTGCATCATCAAATTTTGTGAAAATCACTTGATATTCTTCTTCTTTTTCCATGTTCTATTAGTCCATTCCATTAATATTGTTTGAAATAAATATTAATTTAGTTAAAAAAAATGAGAAAATGAAAATGAATTCAATAGGTCAATTGAAAGGTCATTTGCTCTCGGAATAGAAAGATGAATCTGGCCAATTTGGAGAAAGTGCGAAATTTGGCCTTTTACCCCGAAGATATTGATGGTACTATATTGCACCATTTTGGAAGTGTAAGTTTTCATTAAATTAAGGCCTCGAAAAATGGAAATGATTATGATCCTCCACATTCCACAACAAAATAAAGAAAGAAAGAATGCTGGCGGTACAAGAAAGTCAAGACAAGCACTGCAAATTTAAAAAAAAATGGACTGTTAAGAGTTCTTCTCAAACAGGGAACTGATTTGAAAATAACAATTTACTAGCTGGTAGTACTACTACTCTACTACTAGCGATAAGAGATCAAGAGAAGGTGAATATAGCTGATCCACAATCAAACAAATTTGCAAATTTCTCCGCGACCAAGAAATCTGGCAAATTTGCAGAGACAGCGACACACGCCACAAGCCACAAGCCATGCGAATTGAGACCTACGTTTCAAACCATTTACGATATGAATAAATTTTTATACCATAAATGGCTCATTAGTCGTTGTAATTAGGAGTGTAAACGAGCCGAGCCGAACTCGAACATAGGTTGGCTCGAACTCGAGTTCGATTTAATTTTAGTTTGCTCGAGATCGGCTCGAGATCAATCGAGCTTTAAAATTTAGGCTCGAGCTCGAGATCGATACATTATTATTGAGCTCGAACTCAAATAATCAAAAAAACTCAAGCTCGAATTTGGGCTCGAAATCAAGCTCGAACTCGGGTTCGAAATCGAGCTCGTTTTTAAAATCTGTACCTGTTTAAATAAATAAAGCTCCAAGTTCATCAAACAAAAAAATTCAATCCAAACGAGAAAATATTAAGAAGTTCAAAAATTCAAGTTCACCTCCAAGTTCCACAACCGAAGGCCAGAAAAATTCTCATACAGAATCAGAAATCCAAACCAAATGAGAAACCATCATCAAAGTTCAAAGTTCAAACATCAACCATTATCCACCTACCCCATTCACAACTTGCAGTAAATGTACCACATTTCCAAACCCTCAAAAACATCAAACCATATACAATTTACTATCAAAACAACTATAACTATTACAAATAAAAACAACTAATAACTATTACAAAATAAAACAACAGGATTACAAAACTTGGCCCAAGATTACAAAACCAATCAATATGATAGCCAAAAATCTGGATCATAATCCCACAAAAAACTGCCTAAAACTTCAATGTCAAACTCAACATGATAGCCACATTAATCAACATGCGCTCCTGATTCTTCAACACCTGTATTCAGAATTCAGAAATATGGTCATAGAATCAAATTGAATGGTGAAATACAAAACCAGAACCAGAATTTCTAGCCCTATACTAACAAAACCAGAACCAGAAGTTCTTGAAATATTTTTCTACTAAAAAAACCAAAATTTCCAGCAAAACTATATCACAAATAAAAATTAGATGGTACCCTTTCTGCAAAACTAAAAACATTAATGAACTTACGAGATACTTCAATGAAAAATTCTTTATAAGTTGACTCTTTCTGCAAGGAGAAAAAAAATACAGTAATCATCAATATGTTTTAAGGAAAAATTTTAAAAGAAAATTTGGAATTCATCATGAAAACTAAACTTACTTTCGAAATCTTTTCCAGTCCATGAAGATGTCGAATCCAGTCTCCTTCACATAATAGTGCTTGCACTGTGTTTGGGGATAGGGATGAACGATAAGAATCAATCACCCTTGTGCCTGCACTAAAAGTAGCTTCAGAAGCTACTGAACTTACAGGAATGGCTAAAATATTAGTAGCCATTTTTGACAAAACCGGATAATGCATGCGATTCATCTTCCACCAATCCAAACAAGAAAACTCTTTAGCAATCTCATTCTTCTTGAGACAACCCTTTTCTAGATATTCTACTAATTCAGACTTTATAGGCGCTGAAGTCTGAATATTCTCAACTTCTTCACAATAAGATTCAAAATCTTCCCAATTACATGAAGCACTTCCACGAGCACCAACAATACCATAATAACCAGAATTTCCAGATGAATGAGAAGCAGCTTTGTGAAAATTTTATGCTAAATATTCTTGATAAAGATTTTTTAATGTAACTTCAACCTTTTCTACATTTTTTACACAATCTGCTGCAGAATAAAGCTTAGGAAAAGTATATTTAACTGCTAGCATTTTTTGGGTTGGATCAAGCATAGCAGCAACAGCCATTAAAAGATTGCATTCACCCCAATATTTGTCAAACTTCATCTTCATCTTACAAGACAATTCCCTAATAAATGCATCTGGATGATCAGCTACTGAATCTAATGATGATTTGGCCTTATAAACCTCCTGAAGATACAGATTTGAAGTAGGATATTTGCTACCCGACATAATGTGTGTTGCATTCCAAAAGACTTCCAAAATAGAGCAAATTTTTTCAATTTTAATCCAATCTTCTTCTGAAGGGCAGCAATCATAGAAGTAATCATGATTTGCATACATTGTAAAAGTTCCTTAAACTTTAATGCCAAACTCAACATCTCAAATGTAGAATTCCAACGAGTTTTGCAATCACGCACCAATTTCCTATCTTTTAACTGTAAGAGTTGCACACACTTGGCAAATGTTGAACGCCTATGCTCAGAATGGTTGACATACTCCACACTTTCCCTCACTATATGAACAATGTTTTTAATTGCATCTAATCCATCACCAACACACAAATTTAACACATGTGCACAACAACGTACATGAAATAAATCACCTGAGCAAAACAATTTTCTGGACCTTTGAATAGTTTTCTTCAATTCATCAATTGCCTTATCATTATTAGATGCATTATCAACAGTAATAGAATAGACCTTGTTCTCAATTCCCCATTCTTTCATGCATGTAAAAACAGCATCACAAAGTTGAATACATTTCGGGAAATTCAAAACTTCAGAAATTCATAACTTCATAAAACAATAATCAAAACATCAGAAATAGAAAATGCAGAAATTCATAATAATAATCAACATCAGAAATCAGAAATTCTGTTGTCGGGAAATTCAAAACTTCAGACAATCAGAATTTAGAACTTCAAAAATTCAGAACAATAATCAACATCAGAAATCAGAAATTCAGTAATTCATAACTTCAAAAAATAATAAACAGCATCAAAAAGTTGAATACCTGTTCTCGGTGGTGGAATGTGAAAGAAGCTCAAAACCCTCTTTTGCAACTTCCAAAAGTTGTCAATCCAATGCCCGGTCACCACCATGTATTCAATTTTCTGATTCTTTGATTTCCAACAATCAGTTGTCAAACTAATCTTGCTAACACCTTCAAGAATCTTCTTTAGCTTTTTCTTTTCGATCTCATAAACCTTAATACAATCCTCCTTGCCTAAGATTTTGCCTATCTTTTTCCATTCGGGCATCCCTCGCTTCATCATCAAGTTGAATCCTTTTTCTTCCAAAATAGAAAATGGATGTTCATGCATCATGATCCAATGGGCAGCTCCCTCCCTCATATGTTCCATGTCAAAATTTTCAGAATGTAAAGGGGGATAAGAAAGTGGAGGTGCATCTGTTGAAGAGAAATTCAGCTTCGTTTGTAGTGCGGCCTCTCGCAAGTTAATCTTTCTCTTCACACAAGTGTCTCTATGCCTCTTAAAACTTGACGTGGTCCCTGATTTACCAATTACAAATGAGTGTGTGCAATGCAAACATTTTGCCTTATTTTTCCCATCCACCATGATTTCTTCAAAATCTTTCCAAACAACTGAAGTTTTTTTCCTTTTCTTTATTTCGAATTTTTCATCCTCCTGTGCATTTCCTTGTGCTTCACTAAGATTCACATCATCTGTACTTGAGTCCATAGTTGTCTTCACACCATCTATAGTTCTATACTTGAGCCCATCCCTTCAACTGCAGTAGATTTTTGTTGAATATCTTCACAGACCTCAATATCTTCAAGAATACTACTAAGTGGAGCAAATGTATCCATATAATCTGCAAAACACAACATATTTTCATTCATCACATGAGCAGAATCAGAAAATCAGAAGCAAAAGCAGAAATTCAGAATTTAGAACTTCAGAAATTCAGAACAATAATACAACCGCTAGAAAACTGAAAATCCTAAAAGCAAAAAATAGAGAAAAATCAGAAGCTGGCAATGTTTTATCATTAACCATACCCATAACCCTCAAGTAATCAATCACCGCCCATCTTCCCCTAAAAAATTATCTTTCACACATACATAGCCACATGAAAGCATATCCACAGTTTAATGCGAATTTTGAAGCAAATGATTCAAATCGGAAGAACACTATGATCAATCACCTTCATTAAATTAATTAAAATCTTCTAATTCAAACAATTTGCATAAAATAAATCCACAAACACATCTACAAAAGGAACCGGCACAGAGAGGGTCACATGAGCATACCGATAGAGGTTTGGTGGCGAGAGAGCTGCCGACCGAGGAGGTGAAGGGCTTGTTGGAGCTCAAATCGCTGGATGAACCAAAGAAGCTTCTCGAATGCTGCGAATTGGTATAGAATAAGGGAAATTGGTAGCGAAAGGCGTTGGTGTGACAGAGATTTGACAAACCAAGCATGAACAAGAAACCAAACAGCAACGAGGCCTTGTGAAGACAACTAGAAGCAGCGGCCACGAAGAGAACACCAACAAGGGTTGCAGAGAGAGATGACGAGAAAAAATCGAGAAGGCACTGGCGGCGGTGAGGGTTGTTGACGGGCGCCGTGGTCTATGATTGGGCACCGAGAGGAAAGATAAAGGATCTTGATGGAGTTAAGTAGTTAACTGGGAATCCAAGGAGGCCTGAGGCCTGACAGTGAGGGTTGTTGACGGGTGGCGGCGCAAGGGGGAAGAGGGCGTAGCGGAAGGCTCGAAGTATCGAAGAAGTTGGGGAATTGGTTTTAGTTAGGTCTGAAAGAGTGAAACCCTAAATGGGTAAAGCGAACAAAAAAATTAAATAATAATAATAATAATAATATATAAATTATATGTATTATTAATTAATATAAAATAAAAATAATATTTTATGTTTGGCTCGTTTAGGCTCGACGAGCCAACGAGCGAGTATTTCTTAAACTCGAAATCAGCTCGTTTTAATTTCGAGTGAGCTCGAGATCGGTCAACGCAATTTCGAGTTGAACACTTGACCGATCGGCTCGCGAGCGGCTCGACTCGTATGTAACCCTAGTTGTAATAACATAGCTGCTCGTTAAAAGTTGTCTCTTCTCAAGTTAAAGTTTTATATTTATTTAGATGAAACCACATAATTGTTAAAAATATTGCGTTTGAAGATGATATTTATACTTATAATTGATGTAATTGTAAATTGTATAATAGTTGTTGATGTGTTTTATAAATATCAACACATAAGTTTTTGAAACTTGATTTTTCTAAGTGTTATATATTGATGAATATCTCTCGATGTATTATTTATTCATCAATAGATAATAGTTAGATTCGGTGGATATTTATCTTCCGACAATATAATTTGCTCTTCAGATGATAAATAATTCAAGTAGTCAGTCAAAGATAAATTTGTTCCTCGGTGGATAATTTATTCATCAGATGATAATCTGCATCAGAAGATAAATGGTCATCAGAAAATAAATTATTCATTAAAGGATAAATAATTTAAGTAGTCAGTCAGAGTATAAACTTGTTCCTTAGTGGATAATTTAAGTAGCCAGTCAGAGTATAAACCTGTTCCTTAGTGAATAATTTGTTCATCAGAGAATAATCTTCATCAGAGGATAACCTTATTCCTAGATGGATAATTTGTTCATCGGAGGCTAATATGCATGGTCATTAGAAAATAAAGTCTTGATCAGAGAATAAATGACCATCAGTGAATAAAATTATTCATCGACAGATAAGTTCATCGGAGGATAAGCTCATCAGCAGATAAAGATTTATCAAAATATATTGAAGATCATCATCGATTGATGTGAGAAGTTAATCTGAATCAAGTTAGGAAAGAAGTCAATCAAAGATCCAATTTGGAATTGACTTGGGATTATCTTCAAATCAAATCAAGTTTTGAGTTAGATTAAGCTTATTAAACTTGTATATATAGATTCAGATTAGAGAAACAAAAACAATTAATTTATAATAATGATACGAGAGAGATTATTCATATTCATTAAGGAGCAAGTTTTCATAACTTGAGCAACTAGAAATTATTTTCTAAATTTGTAGTTGTTGTTCATAAACAGATTTCAAAAACTGGTACTTTGTTTACCATATTGTAATTTAGATTCAAAATTAATAAAAACAATTGTTTATTGATTGATATAATTTGTTTCAATTACAATTCCTCATTAGATTTCAAATTATATCTGTGATCTTTACAAAGTTCGAAAAAAAGTTCATATTTGTATTCAAACTCTCCTTCTACAAATACTCATCTGGGAACAACAATTGGTGTTAGAGCTTTCTACTAAACATAAATACTGGACGATCAAGATGAGTAAGAAGAGTGGTAATGTAAAGATCCCCTTATTGGTAAGGGAGGAGTATTTTCTATAGAAGATGATGATGTACATGCATCTGAAATCAATAGATCTCTCTTATATAACTATTCTGGAAGAAGGACCTCCCAAGCCAATAAAACTTGTTCTAATGGCAATAATAAATGACCAAATTGTCCCTGAGCATCTAATTCTCAAACTCTAGAGTGATTTAACAGATGAAGAAAGGAAGACTCCATGAAACATGCTAAGATCACAACCATTCTCTATAATGGTTCGAATAATGACATGTTTAACAATGTCATAAATTGTGAGTCTCCCAAGGAGATTTTGGAGATAATTCAAGTGCTATGTGAAGAGACTAAGGAAATTAGGGAGAACAGGTAGTTCTTGTTAATCCAACAGTATGAGTTATTCACAAGCAAACATGGTGAATCACTAACAAATCTATTTGATAGATTCAACAAGTTGATCAATGATTTGAGGATTTTTGGCAAAATATAGGCCAACAAGGATGTGAAGCTAAAGTTCATTAGGGAAATGCCAAAGAGTTGGGATACCAAAACTACTGTCATAAAGGAAGCTAAGGATACGAGCTCAATATCCTTAGAGAAAATTAATGGGAACCTCAAAACCTATGAGTTGGAGGTACAATAAAGAGAAAATCTAAACCACGACCACAGAAAGGAGAAGTTTGTTGCACTTATGGCTAGGGTCAAGCGTAAGAAGCTTTATGAGAAGGCAGTTCTCATAGAAGAAAGTGAAGTTGTGAGTGTAGATCTTGAATATGATGAGATCTACACTCTAGAGGAACTGAAAGCTGTTGATGAAGCCAAGGCCTTCTTGGCAAAAAGATTCAAGAAGTTAAGGTTCATAAAGAATAAAGACTTCAGAAAGACAACACCAACAAAGAAGTCTGTCCAATCTGGTACCATTGACAAATCAAAAGATTAAATGCTTCAATTGTCAGGAAATTGAACACTTTGCTAATGAATGCAAAAAATAAAAGTCTTCCAAACAAACTAAGGAAGTGAAAAATGATGATGACTACTACAAGAAGAAATACTTTGAAGTCATCAACAAGAAAAACAAGGCATTCATTGCAGAGGGAAAGGACAGGGCAAATTCAAACCAATCAGATGATGAAGAATTTATCAATCTTGCACTAATGGCTATATCATCTGATGGGACATCATCTAGATCTAGTAGCCAGCCTCAGAGCAGTAAGGTAAAACCTAACCTCTCTAAATTATCTCTATCAGATTGTAAAGAAACAATAAAAGAAATGTCAATTGAAATTTACAATCTGTATGCAACATTAAGGTCTTTAGTAAAGGAGAATGAGAGAATTCAAAAAGTTATTGATCTATTACTAACTATGAATGCCTTACTACTGACTAAACTAATTAAGCTAGAAGAAGTTAGAGAGGACTGCAGAAAAACAAAAGAGAATCGTATTGCTTCATTAGAAATTGAAAAATGGCTCAGATGTTAGTAAACAACTGTGCATTTGTAAATACTCAAGGTACTCTATAAACCTTAGTATATTTGAATAAAGAAGCATTCATTGATGGACAACTCAGTCCGTCAAGGGATGACCTTAACTACAGTAGGCCAGTCATCTGTGGATAACTAAAAAGCAGTTGATAGTGTCAAGGGATGTCTGTTGTACTTAACCTTCAAGTATTATGTGCATCAAGCATTCCAGTAAAGCTAGCAAAGTATCAGTTATCAAAAATGTTAGTGTACAAAAAGGCATCAGGGAACAACTTAACCTTCAGCTGAACTCATCAGGGGATAACTTGATTGTCAGGGGAACTCATCAAGGAATAACGTGGACATCAACAGAAACAGTCAGGGGAAAGCTTGACCATCAAGGGAAGTCATTAGGGGATACCTTGAACGTCAGGGGATTCCATCAGGGAATAGTCTGACTGTCAGGGGAAACCGTTAGGGGATAGCCTATACACTATATCAATGTATAACATCAGTGGACAACATTGAGTCTTTACATCGGGGGATCAAGATACACTAATCAAGTCTACATCAGGACTTGTCATCAGTGGATAGTGAAACACTGATCAAGTCTATGTCAAGGCTTGTTATTAGGGGATCCAGAAGAACTGATCAATCCAACATCAAGGCTTGTCATCATGGGATAGTAAAGACCTAACCCACATGCTATCAGGGATTAAAAGACATTCACTTATACTTGGAAAAGAAGCAAGGGGAATAACTAGGAAGATACTCCTTGAAGTATGGTGGTCCAATAGCAACCTTTACACCAGAAACGCATGGAGAACATGAACAAAAACAGAAGCAATAATAGCCTATAGCAGTGTGACACATGCATCTCCAAAATGACAATGATGGGACATACCATGGATGCATTGAAAAAAAAGCATGTCTTGTAGATGGGTTCTATATCTGTTCTCCTATATATGGAAGGGTTGCTACATGAAACCAAAAATAACTAACACACCAGAAAAGAAACTCTGTAATAGTTTTTGAGAGAAATATTCAAAGAGAAAGACGTAGCTAGTGTGAGAGAAAAGAAGCTGTAAACCTTTATAGATTTGTAGTTGTTTAATCACTTTGTGATTATAACAGATTCCTAGAAAAACACAAGTTATAATACAACTATTTTAACTTGAATCTTTGTGTATGCATATTAAATATCTTTATTGTTTTTCTGGATATTGTAGCTTTTCCAGTTTGTGCTTGTCAAGCTTTTAAAGAAAAAAAGGTGTGGTGTTTGTATTCAACCCCCCCTTCTACAAACACTTTAGCTTATTTTGTTCTAACAAATGATTAGGCTAGAACAAGGTCTAGGATAAGAAACTAGTGATTGAGGAGTTTCCAATCACTGGAGTTGATGAAGCTAGCACAAGCAAGAGTAGTCAAGTAGCTATTGTTCCCACTTTCAAAGAGATAAAATTTATGAAACTAGTAGTTCCTACGCAAAAGTCTAAGAAAAATGTGCTAGAACAAAAACTGAGTAATTTAAAAGATGAAAAACAAAGTCACTCATCTAAGGATAAAAAGCTGAAAAAGAAAACCATAAATGGGAATGAGGGAATAAACAAGTTTTCAAATTATACTCCTACCAGTAATACACCTAGGAAACAGTGTTGAAAGTGTAAAAATCTCAATCACTTTTCTTATAAATGTAAGAATGTCCCTAGGAACATGTATGCCAAATATTTATCCTCTAATAAAAAGATCATAATTGTTAAGAACCAATTGTATGTTTATAAGATTAGAAACAATTATGAAAAACTTCCTCAAAAGTTAAAGGAATAGTTTGAAGCACTTGAGGCTAAGAAGAAAATAATTTCCTCTATGCAATGGGTGAAAAAAGAATGCTAAAACTGAAAAAATCTTTAACTGTTGCTAAATTAAACTTTGTAAATATCAATGGACCTAAGAAGGTTTGTGTTTCAAAATCGACTAAGTTGTTTATTGTATGCAAGGCATGAACATACAAGTTTGGTTCTTATATAGTGGTTGTTCAAGACACATGACTGGTGATAAGGCTCTGCTAACACAATATGAGGAGATAGCTGACCCAAGAGTTTCCTTCGGAGATGACAACAAAGGATATACATTGGGATATGGCAAAGTCACAAATGGAAATGTCATCTTTGAAAGTGTAGCACTAGTTGAAGGCCTTAAGCACAACTTGCTTAGTATCAGCCAACTGCGTGATAGAGGTTACAATATTAATTTTAAGTATAAACTATGTTTGTAAGTAACATCAAAGATGGAAAAATAGTTTTAACTGGAGTTAGGAAAGGTAACCTCTATATAACTTACCTTGGTTCACCAAAAGATCAATCATCATGCTTTTACAGTAAAGCATTAGTGGATGAAAGTTGGCTATAATAGAAGAAACTTTCTCACCTGAACTTCAAACCAATCAATACCTTGGTTAAGAAAGGCTTAGTGACAGGACTCCCACAATTGGAATACACTCAAGATGGTCTGTGTGGAGCCCGTTAGAAAGGGAAACAGAAGAAGACTTCCTTCAAATGCAAAGAGATATCATCAATTATAAGTCCAATACAATTACTGCATATATATTTGTTTGGACTTGTAAACATCATGTCTATCTAAAAAAAAAGGTATGCTCTGGTGATAGTTGATAACCAGATACACATGGGTCAAATTCCAACATGCCAAAGATGAAATAGCCCAGTTGGTAATTGATCGCATCAATAACGTGGAAACAAAATCTGAGTTGTCTGTGAGAGTTCTAAGAAGTGACAATGCAACATAATTTAAGAACTCCAGAGTTGAAAGTTTTTATGTGAACAAAGGTATATCTCACATATATTTTGCTTCAAGAACCCCTCAACAGAATGGAGTTGTTGAGAAGAAAAATAGAACTCTCCTTGAAGCTGCCAAAACAATGTTTGAAGAAGCAAAGTTGTGTTAGTGCAATATAAGCACAAGTGTTTGTAGAAGGGGGGGGGGGGATGAATACAAACACCTGAAACTTTTTGCTCTTTTAAACTTAAAAGTGCTTACTGGAAAACAGTTGAAACAAACAGAAAAACTATAAGAAATGAACACACAGATTCAAGTTAAAATAGTTATATTAAAACTTGGGGTTTTTCTGGAAATCTGTATAATCACAAATGTGATTTACAGCTACAAATTCTGTGTTTAAATACACAGCTTCTCATACTCACTAGCTTCTAAACTTTCTTTGAAATATTTCTCGCAAGATCTATTACAAAGCTTCTTTCTAATGTTTGTGTGCTTCGGTATTTGTTTGATCTGTTGGATAGATTCAATTTCTGTTTATTTTGTACTGAGAACTCCGTTGCTTATATGTTGATCAGTTGATGTAACCACGTGCTTGAGACGTGCTGCTTTTCTCAACTTAGCCACAAGTATATCACATCGTAGCACTATGTGTCAGACTGCTGCATGCTTTGTTGGTTCTTTTTCTTCCCCTGATCTGTGTGCATTTAATGCGAGAGAGTTCTCATTGAATCAAAAATAAACTTCAAGAAATATCTTTCCAGTTGATATTTCTTGCTTCTGTAACACGTTACGTTGATTTTTGTGTAAGTACTGATGACGGGTGCATGCTGTCATTACGATCCACTAACTGCCAGCCCTGATGGACTTTGATCAGTGCTTCTGGATCCCCTTATGCTTATTGACTGGATCAGGGCTTCAACCTTTACTTGAGTTTCACTCAGTGCTTCTTGATCCTGATGGTTATGACTGACGGCATACACTGATGGCTTCCACTGATGTCATGTTGGTCATTCCCCCTGATGAGTTGCCCTGACACTGACATGTCCTGAAGTGTTTCCCTGACGGGTTGGTCTGCCCTCGTCATACCCTGACAGGTTTCCCTGATGAGTTCCCCCTGATGGGTTCCCCTGATAGGTTCCCCTAATGGGTTCCCCTGATGGGTTCCCCCGATACATAGTACAGAAAATTAAAGTTAACAATCAATTTGTGATTCTTAGAATTTGTAACCAATTATTAATCAATAAAAAAAATTGTTTATAAATTTGTCTTGTTCTTTTTATTCCACAAATTATATATTTTAAAGAACAAGAATTGAAAACGATTCACAAAACTTGTATTCAACCCCCCCCCCCCCCCCCCCCCCCCCCCCCCCCCCCCC
>CM025782.1:11889134-11901360 GCA_014636745.2 Centella asiatica
CCCCCCCCCCCCCCCCCCCCCCCCCCCCCCAAGTTCTAAGATGTCTTACTGGGATAACAAGTGGTATCAGAGCCTAATTGATTTAATTCAAGATATCCAAAGATGGCCAATGACGAAGGTAACAACTCTAACTTGATGAGTTATGCTAGCAATCGTAATGGTGGAACCAGAATTCCAGTATTGAAGAAAGAAGAATATCCAATCTGGAAACAAAAGATGTATATGCACTTAAAGGTTACTGACCCTGATTACATTTAAAGAACTGAAAAGGGTCTATATTAGCCAAAAAAAATTGTTCCTTCAAAGACAGTGGAAGGAACAATAATAGCTGAGCACTTTAAACTTACATATGAAAATGATTACACTACTGAAGACAAGTTACAAGTGCTAAAAAATGCTAAACTGATGAACATACTCTATAATGGTTTGGATAAAAATATGTTCACAAGCATCATTAATTGCACAACATCGAAACAAATCTAGGGCACCATCAAGGTTTTGTGGGAGGGGACAGACCAAGGCAGAAAGAATAAAAGGTCATTATTGACTGAACAATATGAATTCTTTCAAACAAAACTTGGTGAACCAATAACATCAGTTTATGATAGATTTAATGTTTTGCTGAATGATCTGAATATTCTTAGAAAGTCTTATGACAATGAAGATGTTAACACCAAATTCATGAGGGCTCGTCCACCAAGCTGGGATCTAAAGACAAATGCAGTAAGGGAAGCTCATGATTTGGATGTCCTCACATTGGACAAGCTTTACGGAAATTTAAAGACATATGAACTTGAAGTAGAGCAAAGACAAAAGATTTATGGCAAGGACAAAGTAACTACATTAATGTTTGAGACAAAGATGTATCATGAGGAGTTTGATGATAAAACGTACACTACAAGTTCTGCTAAAGAAGAATCTAAATTTGACACTAGTGATGACATAGAGGAATTCATGGCCTTCATGGTGAAGCAGTTCAAGAAATTCAGAGCTAGCAGGAAAGGTAGGAAATAATCAAGGAATCTTAACCCAAAGAAAGAAGGTCAAATTGTTACCTTTGATAAAAAGAAAATAAGATGTTACAACTGTGATGGGTTAGGGCACTTTGCTAATAAGTGCAAGAAGCCTAGATCAATTGAGAGATCTAAGGATGACAAGAATGGAAAATCAAGGAATGATAGTGATTTTGCTGACAAAAAGTACAGATCAAAGAGCAAGTCCTTGATTACTGAAGGTAGAGACTGGATTGATAGTGATTCTAATGAAGAAATTGTCAACTTTGCCTTTATGGCTCAAGTTGATGAGCCAAATGATTTTCCAAGGGAAAAAAAAAAGAGATCATGATTCTTGGATAGTGGATGTTTAAGGCAAATGACTGGAGACAAGTCCCTGCTTATACAATATGAAGAAAGGATTGACCCTAAGGTAACCTTTGGAGATGACAACAAAGGCCATACAAAGGACTATGGAAATGTTGAACATGAAGATGTCATCTTCACTGAAGTATCACTAGTTGATGGCTTAAAACATTAATCTATTGAGTATGAGTCAACTATGTGATAAAGGATTCCATGTCACCTTTAAAGAAGATCAATGTCAGGTATGTGACAAGGTGACTGGAGATGTGATCTTAACAGGGAAGAGAAAAGGAAATTTATACACTTCAAATTTGACATCCTCTACTGATCAAGTCACATGTCTCAATAGCAAAGCCTCTACCAGTGAAAGTTGACTTTGGCACAAGAAGCTTTCCCATTTAAATTTCAAAAACATCAACACTTTGGTGAGAAAAGGTTTAGCAGCTGGCATTCCTCAATTAGAGTTTACAAAAGATGGTTTGTGTGATTCATGCTAGAAAGGAAAACAAAGAGGTGTGTCATTCAAGAGCAAACCAACAACATCAATCACTGACCCCTTACAATTATTACATATAGATTTGTTTAGTCAAGTGAATGTGATGTCAAGCTTACGAAACAGATATGCATTGGTTATAGTGGATGATCACACGAGGTACACTTGGGTAAAGTACCTTCACTCAAAGTATGAAGTTGCTTAGTTAATTATTGATCATATAAAGAAAATAGAAATTGAGTTAAGAAAAATAATAAGGGTAATAAGGAGTGATAGAGGAATATAATTCAAGAATTCTCAAGTCAATATGTAATATCCCGATATGGGTAATTACTATTATAATGTTAAAGGCATTAACAAATAAATTTTTAGACAATTTATTCGCATGCATAAATTTATTTATTAACAAAAAAAAAAATTGTAGCTTAAATTTATGAGGTAATATAAATTATTTGTGACGACCCGGAAAATTTGTTCATCTATAAATAATTTATTCACTCATTTTATTTTATTTTATGTTATTATATTTTCTTATTAATATGAATATGGTTATTATATGACGCTTTTGGTTGTATGAATATTTTTGGACCCATTAAAGGGGTTATAGTTGTTTGATGTTGGTTGCAAGGATAAACAAATGATGTTTATATATACATACAGTACCGTATTGTAAGCTTTTAAAAGAAACTTGCGTTTGTTAAGTCCTCTGAAGGACTCAAGAGCTTAAGTTTGATGACATCAGTGCTTACGTATACTAATTAGATTAGTAAGCTGCTTGTGTGTCATCAGTGAATTAAACGTATGTGCATGTAGGACAACAGGCTTATCACGATGCTTAGCTGCTAAGAATCATGATGAGCAGCCGTTTTACTGTCCAGATTAACCAATCTTTTATTTCACAGCATAATCTCAGCCTCCTATAAATACCTCATTCGGAGGAACATTTCAGTCTCTTTTCAAAAGATTTCCTTTTCCAAAGTTCTTCCTTAAACCTATCACCTCCATATAATTTCAAGGTTCTCTTTTTTGGACAATTATTGTCAATCAAGATTTGATCTCTTTCGTCAACCTAGGAGGGAAGAATCTTAAGTTCTCTTTTGCCTTTCTTTTTGCTTGGTATCCGAGAAGTTTAGCTGTAGGAGCAAGTCTTTAAGAAAGAAAAGAAAGGATTATATTCTTTTGTGTCTAGAAGTGTTGCTCATAGCTTAAAGCATATTAAAAGTTGATTTATGGAGTTGTAGTTGAGATCACCACCCTTGGAGAAATGAGGAAGACGACCATGTTCCTAAGACAACTTCTAAAATTAGTCTCCAACTGTGTTGATGTTAGTCTCTGATGACGTCAGCATCAGTCCCCGACTATGTTGATGTTAGTCCTCGATGACGTCATTCGCAGTCTCTGATGAAGGAATAATTAGTCCCTGATGATGTCATCCTTAGTCTTCGACAGACTAAGTTTAGTCCCTGATGACGTCATCCATAGTCTCTGATGAGATATATGTTAGTCTCTAATGATAACGTCACCCTTAGTCCTCGATGGGTTAAGATGACGTCATCAGTCCCTGATGAGTTAATTAGTCTCTGATGACGTCACCCTTAGTCTCCGATGAGTTAAGATGACGTCATCAGTCTCTTATGGGTTTAATAGTATTTGACGAGTGAAATTTTTCCCCGATGGGCAACCTCATGCCCTGATAACCATTTTCTATATGAATAGCCATCTATTAAATTTGGATTTCTCATGATATACCCACAATGATGTTATGTAGAAACTTTATTCAACCGATATAGTGAATCTAGCTAAAGACCAAGGCAAGTATATATTCATTCCACTTCTTTCTTACGGATTACGTATAATCATTGATTAGATTTACGTAAATAAATGATGTTAATGCCTATGCATGATGATGATCTCTTTTATGATTAAGTAACGTACGATCATTGAATCTGACGTGTGTGAAAAAAATGTTGATGTTTGAACTATGTGTTATTGGGTGTTTGCTAGTTGTTTAAAGTTCCTAGCACACCAAATGATGATAAAGATGATGTTTGGGTGTTGCAAGTCATGGACTTGTATGCACACCCAAGTAACTTAAGTATGGATATATATAGTTCCGCTTGTGATGATCACTGTCTTTTAATTGTTGAGCACGCCAATATGTGTTGTTGGCAGTCGTTGCTTTTAATTGATTAGCATGTCAAGGCTATTCAAAATTGAGAAAATGTTTACAAGAAGATATATTCATATGGAAAGTTAAGGGGCTGTTGAATACTTTCGCCTGGTATTCTGGCCAATGATGATAAAGAATGATAGACCGAGGCAAGACATCGGTAATGTGATTCTTTCCGCAGACCATATGCTTTCTGCGAAGGACTACGTATGTCAAATGATGAATCAAAAGACCAGGCTGACCAGCTGGGATGAAATTTGATTATGTAAGGTAGTCAGATAATGATCAGTCTGGTCAGGTGATGCATTATCTAATGAGTAAAGGGCGAATCATGTTTTATTGAAAGAGGTTACCCCTTGATATCACTCGGGTACCCTAAATGATACATGTTTATTTATCAACAGCAGGTGTTGGTAAATGATACATGTTTATTTATTATCACGAGGTATCAACATATAATCTCAATGAATATTAAAGCTTTTGAATTATCTTTTATTCTAGCTTATGAATATATATTTGCTGAGCGTAAACGCTCATGTGGAATGCTATGAATGTTTTTCAGGTTATGTCGTGAAGGCTGAGTCCCCTAAGAGAGGGAATGAGAGAATTGCTTAAGTAAGTTTAAGTTGTAAGGCCATATGAGCCATCTAAAGTTTTGTTTCCGTTGCAGCTTGTTTATTTTCAAGCTTTGAGGTTTTGTAAGATGATGTGGACCTTAAGATTTTTTTTAATGATGTATTTGGGAATATATTTCCCACAGGTATGTTGTTAAGGCTTGGCTATGTTATTTGTTTTGCTGTTGTGATGTTGTGTTGTAGTTTTCTGGTGCAGCCCGGGGTTCCAGCCTGGGGATCTTGGGGACTGTCACCCAAATCGCTGACAGTGTCCAGGGCCCGGCTTGGGGGATTTTCGGGGGCGCCACATTATTACTAATTTTGAATTAAGTTAGAATTAATTTATGTGAGAGTAACATAAATTGTTACTACTGTTATAACGGAGAATAACTCTGTAATAAATAAGTAATGAACCTATAATGAGTAAGCAGTACAGGTGTTGAACCTCTCCCCAATGAGTAAGCATGTTACTAAGCTGAGTCATTAGTAAGTTATACCACAGTCTGACACCTATCCGTAATTGTTAGCATATTGTAGTAAATTAGTAACTTTCAAGTCCGATGTTAATGTACGTAAGAAATATCTTAGATATTTTTATATTTCCAGTACCTATATAAGGAGAACCCCTACCATTCATTTTTCTTCACAACACTCTCAAATACATAAATTCCTTAAACCTACAATAAATTCCTCTAGCTTATTCTGCAGTATCGGAAGCTTGTCAGGTAAATACTAAGAGCTTTTATTAAGTTATTTAGTCATTTTCATTATTTAGTCATTCTGCATAAATAGAACCTGCATGAAACCTTAGATTCTATCGACCCCGTAGAGATAAATCACTTGGATAATCTCTATGTACTTCATATTGTTAGTCTCTAACGAGATAATATTAGTCTCTGATGAGTTAATGTTAGTCTCTGATGAGATAATATTAGCCTCTGATGAGTTAATGTTACTCTCTGACGAGATAATATTAATCTTTGATGAAGGAAGTTTAAATTAGTCTTTGACGAGATAACCTTAGTATCTGATGAGTAAAAATAGTCTCTGATGAATAAATAAGTCATCGGAGACTAATTAGTCACGATGAGTAACCTCATACTAGTCTCTGAGAAGTTTGGCGCTAGCTTATTGAGTTTGGCGCTAAACAAACCATCCCTTGATGAATAGTCAACCCCTGATGGATGGTTATTCCCTGACAGGCTATGCATTCCCTGACAGGTAGTTATGCACTGATGAGTAAAATATCCCCTGACGGGTAATTTATCCCCTGATGGTAAATGTCCACCGATGAATAACATATCCCCTGACAAACAAAATACATTCCCTGACACAGTCTTAGCATAACTTAAACATTATAACTTTATTACCTAAACATATTATGGTAGTTCTAACTTCTGTTAATCGTCTATGATTCATAAAACGGATTTCGCAGACCTATCATACAATTATCTTCCCGGTCAAGGCAAATAATGTATTTGTTATTATTCTTTCAACATATAACTTAGTTTTTCAAGTTATACATAAATTATTTCCAAGTGATATATTTATCATCCTTTCAATATATCACACAAATTTTCCATATAGACATAAAGGTAAGTATGATGTATATCTCAAAGTAAACACATGATCAATTAATTCAATCTATGTCAAGCTACAACAGATGCTTAAACCTTTCTTCTTACGTATACATAATTGTTTCGTATGCGTACTGATAGAGAATTATTTACTTAACTGAAGCTAATATCATTTTGAGAAATGCTTGATTTTAATATCTTGTTTTCAAGTATTTATTTGTTTTATGTCAATACATGACAATTTGAGTTAAGCTGAATCTTTTTTCCTAAAATTCTCGATTGGTCATATCATACCTCTCTTCAATAAATATTCATTTTATATTTCTATTGCTTAGCCAATTCGAATATTAAATATTCAGAGTCGTAATTTGAATAAGAATTCTTGTGATTTACACGAAATCTAAGGGACTAGTTCCTATGGAGATTCCCCTTGGTCTAATTCCATGCCTTATGACCCAAAAGAAAAACTGCCTGGAAGTCCGAGGACCTTTAGTTCTGTACTCTACCCCCGAAGAATTATTTACTTAACTAAAGCTAATATCATTTTGAGAAATGCTTGATTTTAATATCTTGTTTTCAAGTATTTATTTGTTTTATGTCAATACATGACAATTTGAGTTATTCAATTCAGCTTATAAAGGTAATAAATACCTTGTGACCTTCATTGAGACTACAAGGGTGCTGTGTGATCACCTTGGACAGTCCCCTGAGGTGTCACGACCCTCATTGAGATTACAAGGATGTTATATAATCACCTTGGTAATTTCATTAAGGTGTCGAAATCTATCCACTATCTCTACAAGGGAATCAACCCGGGCAATAAGAATGAGATTTTGGATACTCTATTCTTTCAGGCCCTTGTATATATATATATATGAGTATGGGGATCAATTCGGGTAATACGAATGGGATACTCTATTCTTCCGGCCCCATGAGAAAGTAGATGTAATTAAGTCTACTAAATGTCATACGTATGTACATAGTAGACCACAATGAAATAGCATTGGCCCGTTATTGTCATGTGGTAGATGATATTCTTAGCAGGCCCTTGTGCTGAACAGAATTGATGATCAAGTAAGTCATAGTACTGAAAGACATCATTGATGTGAGATATTCAAGTACGTCATAGTACTGAAAGGCATCCAAGAGTTATGTGAATATTCCTTATTTCTTAATTTCAGAGGCATAATATCGCAACTTTTTTTCTTCTATTTGAAGATATGAACTTTCCCCATCTGAATCCAACAGATGAGACTTTAATATTTTTACGATATTTTGAAAACTGTATCTTTGAACTGATCTCTTAACTAGATTTATTATATTTGCCTTATATTACTTGCTGAGCTTTTCTGCTCATACTTGCGTGATTCTCTTTCAGTTCAACCCAAGAAAGAAGAGGGTTCAAAGGGTAAAGAAGAGGCATAACAGAGTCAGTAAATTTGGCAGTCCAAGGCTCATAAATAGGATTTTCGATTGGTTGAATCTTATTTTCAAGAAAAAGATATGTTATTTCCGCTGCTGAAAACTTTAAAAATAATGTTTGTAATACTTACTATATATTCCACTTTCAATTATTAATACAAAGAAAAGAGTTTTTAGTGAAATAGCTCCTTGAATTTCCCCGTTGACAACCTAGTTTTCCTCGAAAAGCCTATGTCACGATAGTTGGTAAGAAACTGATGACACTGGTCTTTGGTTTGGGAAATCAGGGTTGTCACACAATGAATTCTGAAGTGAAAAAGGAACAACTCATCAATTTTCAGCTCCTAGAACTCTTCAACAAAATGGAGTTGTTGAGAAGAAAAACATAACTCTCATTGAAGCAACAAGGACAATGTTAAAAGAGTCCAAGCTTCCAACCTATTTCTGGGAAGAAGCAATAAGCATTGCATGCTTCACACAAAATAGGTCATTGATCAACAAGACTTACAAGAAAACATCTTATGAGTTAATGACTGGGAGAAAACCAACTCTCAAGTTTCTTCATGTGTTTGGCTATAAGTGTTTTGTTTTGAGAGACTCATAAGAGAATAAAGGAAAATTTGATAACAAGTTTGATGAGACAATTTTTTTGGGTTATTCTCTATCAAGTACAACATATAGAGTTTACAACCTAAGAACAAAAGTCATTGTAGAATCTATACAAGTTGCAATTAATGATAGAAAGATTCCAGGGATAATTGGTCAAGGACTACATGAAACTCTCAGATTAGAAAATGAATTAGATGAATGGAAGGACCTATCAGAGACTGATGAACAACCCCAAGATGATTATGTCCCTTCAATTATTGAGGGGGAGTTAATAGTTGTGCATGAAGTACCAATGACTAACACCCTATCAGAAACTAGAGTATTAGCATCAAATGAATCACAAGAGACTGATAATACAAGTGCACAATTAGAGACTAATGGAACACTAGAGACTACTGTTTTTAATAGTCAAGAAGAGACAAATAGCTCGGGGGAGCTAACAATCAAGAAGTCACTGATCCAACAACTAGATTGGACAATGTTCATCTAGACAATGAAGCCTTATCTTCAAGAATGAAACTGCTACCTGCAAGATTATGGTTGAGAGACCATACACCAGATTTAATAATTGGATATTTAAAAGAAGGAGTCAAGACAAAAAGTGCAACACATAATAAGTGCTTTTATCTCAGTTTTCTTTCAAAAATTGAGCCAAAGAAAATTGAAGAAGCAATTCAAGATCCTGACTGGGTAATAGCCATGCAAGAAGAATTAAACCAATTCATAAGGAACAAAGTCTAGAGACTGCTGCCCAAACCCAAAAATAGATCAATAGTTGGTGCCAAGTGGGTCTTACGAAACAAGCTAGATGAAGCTGATACAATCACAAGGAACAAAGCAAGACTGGTAACAAAGGGCTATTCTTAAGAAGAGGGAATTGATTATGATGAGATCTTTGCACCAGTTGCAAGTTTTGAAGCTCTAAGGATTTTTCTGGTATATAAAGCTTATAGAAACTTCAAGGTGTACCAGATGGACTTCAAGTTGCCTTTCAAGTTTCCAAAACATGTTTACAGGTTAGATAAAGCACTTTATGGCTTGAAACAAGCTCCCACGACCTGGTATGATACTCTCTTTCAATTTTTAATTAAAAATTAATTCGTTAGAGGTATCATAGATAAACTCTTTTTTATAGAAAATTGGGTTCTGATTTAATAATTGTGCAAATATATGTGAATGACATTATATTTGGATCTACAAATGAAAAATTGTATGAAATTTTTTCAAAGTTAATGCAGTCTATATATGAGATGAATATGATGGGTGAGTTAACATTTTTCTTAGGATTACAGATAAAACAATCAACTGATGGAATTTTCATTAGTCAGTCTAAGTACATCAATGACTATTAGGTTTTATAACATTTGATAATGATTGTATTTAGAATACTTAGATATACAAATGTATAGTTAGTGCTAGTTTATAGCATTTGAATTTTTGCAGCTGGTAGTTTACTCTCTAATTCATGTAATTTATTTTTATATGAGAGTAAGTTAATTTGTATTATAAGAGACTACCAGAACTGCATTAGAGATTTCAACAAGTCAAAGATTATGTTTAATCTATCGGAGACTAAGGCAAAAGCTTATCAGAGATTACAGCTTAAAGCATCGGAGACTAATCTTAAGTCATCAGAGACTAAGCGTAAGCCATCGGAGACTAAGATCAAATCATCGAAGACTAAGCTTAAGCTGTTAGAGACTAAACATAGTTGATTAGAACTAAAGTTGAAGCAGTTAGAGACTAAAGTGAAGATTACTCTCTGATGTAGTGAAGACTTCTATTTGGATTAGAAGTTAAATTCTACATGGACATTGAAGAGATATTGAAGACGAAGCTAGTTAGAAAACTAACTAGAGAAATAGTTTTTCATTAGGTAATGAAAAAAACCTATTCCAATTGTACATAGAAAACATATATTGAATAGGATTAGAAGCTGAATTATGATTCAGATTTGGAAGCTGTAATTAATTTTACAAAATTGTATTAGAAGGTGTATGTTTTTATAGATTTGTATATATACAATACAGAAATTGAAGTTGACAATCGATTTATGATTGTTAGAATTTTTGGCGCCCTGAAAAAAAATTCCCCCAAGCCGGGCCCCGGACACTGTCAGCGATTTGGGTGACAGTCCCCGAGATCCCCAGGCTGGAACCCCGGGCTGCACCAGAAAGACTACAACACAACATCAAAACAACAACACAAAAATCACAGCCAAGCCTTAACAACATACCTGTGGGAAATATATTCCTAAATACAATATTACAAAGTCTTAAGGTCCCATCATATTACAAAACCTTAAAGCTTGAGAATAAACAAGCTGCAGCGGAAACAAAACTCTAGATGGCTCATAAGGCCTTACAACTTAAGCATACTTAAGCAATTCTCTCCTTCTCTTTCTTAGGTGAATCAGCCTTCAGGGCATAACCTGAAAAAAAACATTCATAGCATTCCACATGAGCGTTTACGCTCAACAAATATATATTCATAAGCTAGAAGAAGAGATAATTCAAAATCTTTTAATATTCTTTGAGGTTGACCGAAGCAATGCCAACATCTCATGATAATCAATAAACATACATCATCAAAGGTGCCCGAGTGATATCAAGGGCTAACCTTCTTTCAATAAATCATGATTCGCCCTTTACTCATCAGGTAATGCATCACCTGACCAGACTGATCATTATCTGACTACCTTACATAATCAAATTTCATCCCAGCTGGTCAGCCTGGTCGTTTGATTCATCATTTGACATACATAGTCCTTCGCAGAAAGCATATGGTCTACGGAAAGAATCACATTACCGATGCCTTGCCTCGGTCTATCATTCTTTATCATCATTGGCCAGAATACCAGGCGATAGTATTCAACAGCCACTTAACTTTCCATATGGATATATCTTCTTGAAAACATTTTCTAAATTTTGAATAGCCTAGACGTGCTAATCAATTAAAAGCAGCGACTGCCAACAACACATATTGGCGTGCTCAACAATTAAATGATAGTGATCATCAAAGGTGAAACTATATATCCATACAGAAGTTACTTGGGTGTGCATACAAGTCCATGACTTGCAACACCCAAACATCATCATTTGGTGTGCTAGGAACTTTAAACAGCTAGCAACCACCCAATAACACATAGTTCAATCATCAACATCTTTTTACGTACATCGGATTCAACAATCGTACGTTACTTAATCCTAGAAGAAATCATCATTATGCATAAGCATTAACATCATTCATTTACGTAAATCGAATTAATGATTATACGTAATCTGTAAGAAAGAAGTGGAATGAATATATACTTGCCTTGGTCCTTAGCTAAAATTCACTACTTCGGTTGACAAAGGTTTCTGCATAACATCATTGTGGATATATCATGAGGAATCCATACTTAAAAGATGGCTATTCACATTAGAAAATGGTTATCAGGGCATGAGGTTGCCCATCGGGGAAAAATTTCATTCGTCAGGGACTATTTAATTCATCAGGGACTGCTAACGTCATCTTTACTCATCGGAGACTAAGGATGACGTCATCAAGAACTAATTATCTCATCAGGGACTGATGACGTCATCTTAACCCATCGGGGACTAAGGGTGACGTCATCATCAGAGACTAACGTATCTCTCATCAGAGACTATGGATGACGTCATCAGGGACTAAACTTAGCCTGTCGGAGACTAAGGATGAAGTCATCGGAGACTATTTAACTCATCAGGGACTGATGACGTCATCTTAACCCTATCGGAGACTAAGGGTGACGTCATCGGGGACTAATTTCTCATCAGAGACTGATGACGTCATCTTAACTCTATCGGAGACTAAGGGTGACGTCATCGGGGACTAAACAACTCATCAAGGACTAATGACGTCATCTTAACCCTGTCGGAGACTAAGGGTGACGTCATCAGAGACTAACATATACACAGTCAGGGACTAATGCTGACGTCATCAGAGACTAACATCAACACAGT
>CM025782.1:11901370-11915701 GCA_014636745.2 Centella asiatica
TGAGGTATTTATAGTAGGCTGAGATTAAGCTTTGAAATAAAATGATTGGTTAAACTGGACGATAAAAACGGCTGCTCATCATGATTCTTAGCAGCTAAGCATATGTAATAAGCTTGCTGTCCTTCATGCACATACGTTTAATCCACTTGATGACACATAAGCAGCTTATTAATCAAAATAACATACGTACACAATGATGTCATCAAACTTAAGCTCTTAAGTCCTTCATGCGATTTAAACAATCTGGACGCAAAGCTTCTTCAAACAATTACAGATGTCACCAATTATAACCATCATTGCTTATTCCTTGCAACCAATAACCAAACATCAATAACCCCTTTAATGGGTCCGAAAATATTTAGACGCTCAAAAATATCATATATTAACTATACACGTTAATATATAAACAAAATATGAATAAATAAATTATATATAGATAAGCAAATTTTTCGGGTCGTTACAGAATTTGTAATCAATTATTAATCAATAAAAGCAATTGTTAATAAATTTATTCTTGTTTTTGTTGTTTATTTTTTGCAAGTTTTAGTACTTTGAAGAACAAGAATTTGAAAAGGTTTCAAAAACTTGTATTCAACCCCCCTTCTACAAGTTCTAGGCTATCTCGCTGGGACAACAATGACTTGCTAAAAAAATATGACTTGGTTGATTATACATCTGCAAAAAACACCCATGACCACTGCCACTAAGCTAGATAAGGATAGTAAAGGAAAGAAGGTTGATATAACTAGCTATAGGGGCATGATAAGCTCACTTTTATATCTAACTGCAAGAAGACGTGATATAATGTTTGTCACATGCTTATGTGCAAGATTTCAAGTTGATCCTAAAGTGTCTCATTTAATTTTTGTTAAAAGAATACTCAGATATTTAAAGGGTACCCCAAACCTTGGGCTATGGTATCCTAAAGAATCTGATTTTAAACTAATTGGCTATTCAGATGTTGACTATACAGGATGCAAGCTTAATAGGAAAAGTGTTAGAACTGAATGAGCTCAAGTGTTTGTAGAAGGGGAGGTTGAATACAAACACTACAAACATTTCGCTCTTTTAAAATTTAAATCTACAACGGCTGGGATAGCTACAATGATCAGAAAAACTTTGCTGAAATTAAAATGAATACATAAGCATTTAAGTTAAAATAGTTGGATTATAACTTGGTTTTTTTTTCAAAATCTATTTAATCACAAAGTGATTAACAACTACAATTCTGTAATAAATTACAGCTTCTTTTTCTCACTTACTAACTACTGATTTTTCTTTGAATATTTCTTTTTAGATCTATTACAAAGCTTCTTTCTAGTGTATGAATGTTATGGCTACTTGGTTGTTTCGTGTAACAACTCTCTTTGTAAATGTAGCAGATCAGTTGTTGAATTCATGTGCTACATGTGCTGTTTTTTCAGCATAGCCGCAGTATGTCACATCATTGTCCCTTTGGAGTAATGTGTCAAATTGCTTTTGGCTGGTGTTGCTTTTGGTTGGTGTTATGTCTGATGTGCGGAATACTCAAATTCTTTTAAGTAACAACAGTCATTCCTTCACACTGTCAAGTCTATTGAAGTTATCACTAATGACTTGCCTAGTGTAATAGTCTATCCTCTGATGACTGGTTTGTCCATCAGTGGATGCAAAACTTGTGCAAATATACTAAGGTTTGTAGAATACCTTGAGTACTTACAGATGCACATTTATTTCTTTACTATATAATTATCATCATCAACATTTATATCTAACAATATCCTCCTATTTATGTTTATCAGATTGATAATCATAAATATAGTACTGATGATAATGTCAAAACCTAAATATATAGACATTAAAGAATAAATGTATTTGTATATTTATAAAGAATAACTATGTACAAGTATTGTTAGGTTTTAGAACATTTGATGATGATTGTCTTTAGATTACTTAGAGTACAAATGTATAGAAAGTGTTAATTAGTAACACTGAAGTTTTGTAGCTAGCAGTTATCTCTTTGTTTGTAATTTATTCATTATTTGTAAAGAGATAAAATTATTTCATATTTGTAAGTAACTACTGGAATGGTGTATCGAAGCTTCAGAAAGTCAAGATGTGTATTTGATCCGTTAGAGTTTGCAAAAAGGCTTATCGGAGACTAGGAGAATTGGTCAGGGACTAAAAAGATTTTATCTGTCGGAGACTAGTTTTGCCTATCGGAGACTAAGACTTAAGTCATCAGATATTAAGTCTAAAGGAGTCAGAGACTAAAGCTTACGTCATCGGAGACTAAAGTTAAAAGCATCAGAGACTAAGCTGACGTCATCAGAGACTAAGCCTTAACGCGTCAAAGATTAAATAATTATATCGGAGACTACACAAGCTGACGTCATCAGGGACTAAATGCACCGGAGACTAGTAATGACGTCACCAGAGACTAAAGATGAAGCATCAGGGACTAATCGTGATTTATTTCCTGAAAGATACAAAGTTCGAATTAAAAAGGAATGTCTTCCACATAAAGTAAGATATTATTGAAGACGTAGCTGGTAAGGAAACTAACCAGAAATCTATTCCTATCAAAAAGGAAAGATTGTATTTGATTCGAATAAGGAAGATAAATTTTATTCATAATAGGAACTGAGTTAATGATAATTCAGTTGTTAGAGAAGCTGTAATTAGGTTTTACAGAGAATTGTAACTTTGTAGCTGTATAGGTTTTTCATAGTTTTGTATCTTTTCCTATACATAATAGAAAAGAAGCTAACGATTACATTATTGTGATTGTTAGGATTTGTATTCAATTGTAAATTAATAAAGCAATTGTTTATAAATTGATTTGTGTTCTTGTTCTTTATATTCTGCAAGAAAAGTTAATTTCTTAAAGAACAAGTAATTCGAAAAGATTTCAAAGAACTTGTATTCAACCCCCCTTCTACAAGTTCTCGGTATCTCACTGGGAAAACAATTGGTATAAGAGCCTGTAATTGAATTTATTCAATTAATACGTTCCAAGAGATGGCCAATGATGAAGCAAGCAGCTCTAGCATAATGGCGTATGCGGGAAGTCGTGATGGTGGTACTAGAATCCCTATTCTTAAACGAGAAGAATATCCAATGTGGAAGTAAAAGATGTACATGCACTTGAGAGCAACAGATCCAGATTATATTGATAGGATTGAGAAGGGTCCCTATCTACCCAGGAAATTTATTCCTGCTAAAACTGTCGATGGATCTGTTGTTACAGAACACTTTGAACTTGCTCCAGAATGTGATTATACAAACGAAGACAAGTTGCAAGTGTTAAAGGATGCTAAGGTGATGAACATACTTTATAATGGAATTGATAAAAATATGTTCACAAGCATCATAAATTGCACTACATCAAAGCAAATCTGGGACACCATCAAAGTCCTGTGTGAAGGGACTGACCAAGTCTGAAAGAACAAAAGATCATTGTTGACTCAACAATAGAGTTCTTTCAAGCAAAGCCTGGTGAACCAATAACATCAGTTTATGATAGGTTCAACACTTTGCTCAATGATTTGAAAATAGTTGGAAAGTCCTATGACAATGAGGATGTCAATACAAAGTTCATGAGATCTCTACCTCCAAGTTGGGATCCAAAGACAACAGCAATAAGAGAGGCTCATGACTTGGATATCCTCACATTGGACAGGCTCTACGGGAATTTAAAGACTTATGAACTTGAAGTAGAGCAACGACAACGCATGTATGGCAAGGATAGAGGATCTGCGTTGATGGTTGAGACAAGCAAGTCTCAAGAGAAGCTTGATGATGAATCTTCCAGTGCTAGCTCGACGGATCAGGAAGATGAACTGGACTCTGATGATGACATGGAGGAATTTATGGCATTCATGGTCAAACAGTTCAAGAAATTTAGGGCCCGCAGGAAAGGAAGAAAATCATCAAGGAAGCCTAACCCAAAACGTGAAGGTCAAAAAGTCACCTTCGACTTAAAAAAGATAAGATGCTACAACTGTGATGGGTTAGGGCACTTTGCCAATGAGTGCAGGAAGCCTAGATCTAGTGATAGATCTAAGGATGAAAAATCAAGGGAAGACTTTGCTGACAAGAAAGCTAAGTCCAAGAGCAAAACCTTGATAACTGAGGGAAAAGATTGGATTGACAGCGATTCTGATGAAGAAGTTGTCAACTTTGCCCTAATGGCTCGTAGTGACGAGTCAAGTGATTTTACAAAGGTATGTGATGCAAATCAGAATTTTAACGTGCTTAATTTACTTGATACATCTAGCATTGAAAGCATGCAAAAAGATATGTCTGATTTGCATGTCAGTTTTAAATCATTAACTATTGAACATACCAATGTAAAAGAATCACGTGACAATCTTTTGAAAAGAAACAAGTTTCTTGAAGAGAGATTGGCACAATTCGACACTATCAAGTTTGATTTAAACAAAGCTCATCACATGATTGATGCTTTGAAAAAGAGGGAATATTACTTAGTAGAGCAACTTGAAATTGCTCAAGCTAAGATTAAACAATGGAACACTTCCTCTAAAAATTTAACTGACTTGGTAGAGTGTCAAACAATAGGTCAAAAATCTGGACTAGGTTATGATGAAAATCTAGACAAAAGTTCAGATTTAAATGATCTATTCGAAACTGCAAACTCCTCAATTAGTAAGCCAAATTTTAAAAGAATTAATTTTGTCTATCCTATTATTGAACCTAAATTCATTAACACTCAAGATCAACAATTCACTGCAAAAACAAAAAGTAATCAAAAGACAGTGAATGTTGTTGATAAGAGTGAAACAAAAAGATTAAATATTGGGTTCATGACAAAGACACAATTAAATAAAAGACTGGAAACTCTTCTAGACAAAAAGGCTAAAAAATTTGTGGAGTTAAGCAGAAAGAAGAAGAATAGGAATGGAAAGATAGGCATTAATAAACATACAAACTATGCTAGAATGTCTGATGCTCCTAGAAAGAAATGTCATGTATGTGGTAACCCCAACCACATAGCTGTAAACTGTAGGAGCAAAAATAAAATTCCTATAATTGAGATTGCACCTTCAAAGAGAATAAAAGATAAATCACCAGTAAAAAGGTTAGAACACCTTTGCATTAAAACTGAAAATTCTAAGATTGACAGTCTCTCACAAACAAGTAGCAAGACTAATAATTGTCCTATTAAAGTTAAAACTGTTAAAAGACAATCAACTCAATCTGAGTCAAGTCTTGAGTCTACAACTAGTAAGAAAGGACCCAAGAAAGTTTGGGTTCCAAAAATCTCAAACTAGTTACTCTTTACTGTGCAGGGCAAAAAGAAGAAATCATGGTACTTGGACAGTGGTTGTTCAAGGCACATGACCGGAGATAAGACCCTGCTAAGACAGTATGAAGAGAAAAGTGGCCCAAAAGTCACTTTTGGAGATGACAGCAAAGGCCATACAAGGGGATATGGCAGTGTTGAACATGGAGATGTCATCTTCACAGAAGTAGCACTGGTTGATGGCTTAAAGCACAATTTACTTAGTGTGAGTCAACTATGTGATAAAGGTGTCCATGTCAACTTTAAAGAAGACCTATGCCAGGTGTGTGACAAGGAATCTGGGAATGTGATTTTGACTGGAAAAAGAAAAGGAAATTTGTATATTGCAAATCTTATTTCTTTTACTGATCAAATCACATGTCTGTATAGCAAAGCTTCAACTAATGAAAGTTGGCTTTGACATAAGAAGCTTTCCCACTTGAATTTCAAGAACATGAACAAGCTTGTGAGGAAAGGATTGGTAGCTGGCATTCCACAATTAGAATTTACATAAGAAGGATTATGTGATGCATGCCAGAAAGGGAAACAAAAGAGTGTATCATTCAAGAGTAAACTAGCAACATCTATCACTGACCCGCTACAATTGTTACATATGGATTTGTTTGGTCAAGTGAATGTGATGTCTATCTTAAGAAATAGATATGCACTGGTTATTGTGGATGATCACACGAGGTATACTTGGGTAAAATACCTCTTTACAAAAGATGAAGCTTCTCAGTTGATAATTGATCATATCAAAAAAATAGAAACTGAGTCAGGAAAAATAGTAAGGGTTATAAGGAGCGATAGAGGAACAAAATTCAAGAATTCCCAAGTACTTGAATTCTGCACTGAAAAAGGAATAACACATCAATTTTCAGTTCCAAGAACCCCTCAACAAAATGGAGTTGTTGAGAGGAAAAATAGAACCCTTATTGAAGCAGCAAGGACTATGTTACAAGAGGCTAAGCTTCCCACATATTTTTGGGACGAAGCTATAAGCACTGCTTGCTTTACACAGAATAGATCCTTGATAAACAAAGCATACAACAAAACACCTTACGAGTTAATGACTGGGAGAAAACCAACTCTCAAATTCTTACATGTGTTTGGTTATAAATGCTTTGTACTGAGAGATTCATCAGAGTCAAGAGGAAAGTTTGACAATAAATCTGATGAAGCAATCTTTTTAGGTTATTCTCTGTCAAGTAAAGCATACAGAGTATATAATCTGAGAACAAAAGTCATTGTGGAATCAATACAAGTCGTGTTTGATGATAAAAGGATTCCAGGAATGATTGGACAAGGATTGCATGAACCTCTTAGTTTTGAGAATGAATTGGATGCATGGGAATATCCATCAGAGACTACTGAACAACCCTAAGATAGCAATGATCCCTACTTAATTGAGGGGGAGCTAATGGTTGTGCATGAAGTGCCAAGAACTAATACTTTATCAGAGAATAGAGTATTAGATGAAACTCAAGAGACTGGTGACATTAGTAGTCCATCGGAGACTAATGTTTCACCAGAGACTAGAGTCACTGATGCACAATCAGAAACTATATTGACACCAGAGACAATAGAAATAAACAGCTCAGGGGGAGCTAATAATGAAGGAGTTAATGGTTTAGGGGGAGCAGTCTCTGATCATGAAGCTAGAATGGATAACACCAATCTAGAAAATGAAGCCTCAACTTCAAGGTCAAATCTGCCACGTGCAATTCCATGGTTGAGAGACCACACGTCATATTTGATAATTGGAAGTTTAGAAGATGGAGTCAAGACTAGAAGTGCAACTCAAAATGAATGTTTATATCTCAGTTTTCTTTCAAAGATTGAGCCAAAGAAAATTGAGGAAGCACTTCAAGATCCTGACTGGATAATTGCCATGCAAGAGGAGTTAAACCAATTCACTCGAAACAAAGTCTGGAGACTGGTACCCAAACCAAGGAATAGATCAATAATTGGTGCCAAATGGGTCTTCAGAAATAAATTGGATGAAACTGGTACAATTACAAGGAACAAAGCAAGACTGGTTGCAAAAGGATATTCTCAAGAAGAAGGAATAGACTATGATGAGACTTTTGCACCAGTAGCAAGACTTGAAGCGATAAGAATCTTCTTGGCATATGCAGCCTACAAGAACTTCAAGGTGTACCAGATGGATGTCAAAAGTGCTTTCTTAAATGGTAAATTGGAAGAGGAAGTCTATGTTTGCCAACCCCCAGGTTTTGTAGACTCCAAATTCCCAAATCATGTCTATAGATTAGACAGAGCACTTTATGGCTTAAAACAAGCACCAAGAGCCTGGTATGATACTCTATCTCAATTTTTGCTTGAAAATAAATTTGTTAGAGGTATCATAGACAAAACATTATTTTATAGAAAGCAAGGCTCTGACATTATTTTGGTGCAAATATATGTAGATGATATTATATTTGGATCTACAAATGAAAAACTTTGTGAAAAATTTTCAAAACTTATGCAATCTAGATATGAAATGAGTATGATGGGAGAATTAACATTTTTCTTAGGTTTGCAAATAAAACAATCAACTGATGGAATATTTATCAGTCAGTCCAAGTATATCAAAGACTTACTGAGAAAATATGATTTGGTTGATTGTACATCTGCAAGAACACCCATGCCTACTGCCAGTAAGCTAGATAAAGATTTAAAAGGAAAGAAAATTGATATTACTAGCTATAGAGGCATGATAGGCTCTCTTTTATATCTAATTGCAAGTAGACCAGATATAATGTTTGCTACATGTTTATGTGCTAGATTTCAAGCTGACCCTAGAGAGTCACATTTGATTGCTGTAAAAAGAATTCTCAGATATCTAAAGGGTACCCCAAACCTTGGTTTGTGGTATCCCAAAGAATCTGATTTTAAACTAATTGGTTATTCAGATGCTGACTATGCAGGTTGCAAGCTTGATAGGAAAAGCACAAGTGGAAGCTGCCAACTTCTTGGAGGCAGACTTGTTTCTTGGTTTAGCAAGAAACAAAATTCAGTTTCTACTTCAACAGCAGAAGCTGAATATATCGCAGTTGGGAGTTGTTGTGCTCAAATCCTATGGATCAAGAATCAACTCCTAGACTATGGTATGTCATTATCCAAAATTCCTATTTATTGTGATAATACTAGTGCCATAGCAATAACAGAAAATCCAGTGCAACATTCAAGAACAAAACACATAGATATTAGATATCACTTCATAAGAGAACATGTAAGTGAAGGTAATATCGAATTACACTGGGTAACAACTGAAAAACAACTTGCAGACATATTCACAAAACCTTTAGATGAATCTACCTTTTCAAGATTAGTTTCTGAATTAGGAATGTTGAATTATGCCTCTAAAAATTGATTAACTTTTGAAAACAAGTTGTTTAGTTGCATGCAGCTAGAATTAAATTTCTGGATTAAAGTTGTTTTTTTTTTTAATTAAACAGGATTTGTGAAGCTAGAATTAATTTTCTGGATATAAACTGTTTTCTTTTATTAAAGCAGAATTTTAGGAGGTAGAATTTTAATTCTGAAAAAAATTTTGATGAAATGAATAATCAAATGGTTGATTATTGGATAATATGAGCTAGAGTGAGTAAGAAACTATTTTAGTCCCTGATAGTTGTTTTTAATTAGTCCCTGACTAAATTAAAAATTGAACTATCGGAGACTAACTAGTCCCCGATAGTCAATACTATCGGAGACTACCTTAGTCCCCGATAGTCAATACTATCAGAGACTACCTTAGTCCCCGATAGTTAATACTATCCGAGACTACCTTAGTCCCCGATAGTTAATACTATCCGAGACTAACTAGTCCCCGATAGTTAATACTATCAGAGACTACCTTAGTCCCCGATAGTCAACACTATCAGAGACTAATCTTCTTCTTGTCTCTTACAAGTGAACTTACCAGAGATTAGGGCAATCTCCGATCGAGGGTAATATGGTAGTTATCCCTCCCACGATCAAAAACGGTTCACTACCCTTAAGAATTGCAAACGTTTCAAACAATTTGATAAAACAAAATTCAAACATCTTTGCAATCACAAACACTCAAGCTCTGAAATTAATTTCTCTCTGCAAATACTCTGCAATTTAACCCTTTTTCAAGTTTTCTTCAAAAGTTCATAGATCTCTGAAAATGGCCGCTAAAACTGTTATGTTCAAGTTTGGAGACTTTGATATCATCAAGACAAACCATGCAGGGGTGGCTGATAAGCATGTCTTTAAAGCCCAGTACCACCCCTTTGTGGATTTCCTTCAACACTCCAATCTTTCGTATGCCATTTACGAAGCCCCCATCCAAGCCGCTGAGGTTATCACAGCTGTCTGGTCCACTGCCACCATCCAGGGTGAGAAAACTGACTCCCCTGTGGTAAGTTTCAGGTATGCTAATAATGTCTATACCATAGATCATATTGTAGTAAATAATGCTTTACATTTACTTGTTCATGAAAACTATGACACTCTTGCTTCTGATGAAGAAATTGTTTCTATGTTTAAAAATTTACATTATACTGCTGAAATTAGTTCTGTTGGGTCTATAACACGACCCCATCTTAGGCAAGAGTGGTCACTATTTTTTGACATAATAACAAAAGCATTTTCTACTAAGTGCAGTGGCTATGATGCTATCACTACACTCACACAACAAATCACTTTTAGTGTGTTGTATGATAGGCATATTAATATTGGGCTTTTAATTCTGCAAAATCTTTTGATAAAACTTAAAACCAGTAAAAATAAAATTTATTATTCTAGGTTTTTGATGATGATTGTTAAATATCTAATTCCTAACCTTGATATTACTGGAATGCAAGTTTTACCAACTGTTTTGCAGAGTAAAAGAATATTTACAGATGTGAAGCATAAATCTGCAAAGGTAATAGTCCCTTTATTTTTCCCTCCTGTCATGAGATCTATTCTCATTGACAGTCTTCCAAATCTTTATTCTTTGTAATTCTTTGAGGATCTTGAAAGCCAAAACCCCATTAATCCTCCAACCACTTCACAACAACTGTCTAATAGCCCCCTCCACAGTCTCTCAACAGATTGTGGTTGTAAAACCAAAGACAATCACAAAACTCCCAATTAAAAGAAAAATAATTGAGGGAGCAAGTGAGGATGAGGGAGAACAAGAAGTTGAAGTTCCACTTCAGAGAAAGAAGAGAGTTTTAACCAAAAGCCCACAGCAATCCAGTGCTTCTCAAAAAGCATTGGAGGTTATAAGGAAAAACAGTGAACTGTCACCATCCTCCCAAAAGGATGTTGACATTGAAGAAAGTTCCTAACCAGTAACACACTGTACAGAGTCTGCACAACCTCTTGTTCATCAACAAGAGGAAACCCAAAGAGAGGAAATAAAGAAAAAGAGTGACACAAGGAGTGCACACACAGAGTCATCCTTTGATGTTCCTCAATTTTCAATGTCTGAGGAACAGCCAACACTCCAAACTGTACATTCTTCTCCTTTTTCTCCCACTCTTGATTCTTTTGATATACATATGATTGATTCTCTTGATTTTACCCAAGAGGAGCCAATAATCGAGACAAGCTCTCACACAGATTCCATGGATACATCCCTAGCCCAAGATAAACAAAGGGAACCTCCTATCCATGCTGTCACAAGCACTTCTCAAACCCACACTTCTGTAGGACAGAGTGACACCATCCATATGAGTGAGGTTGTGAGAATAATTAGTGAGAGTCAGGCTCCTGACCTGGAAAAAGGAGAGACCATACAAATACAAGAGAGTCAAGCTTTAGATAGCTTGGAAAAAGGAGAAAAAGAGAAGCTGGGTGCCCAACCCCAGGCAAAAGGAGAGGGTGTGAGCAAGGATGAGATCCTTGAACAAAAGAACAGAGAGAAATTTTCAACAGGTATATTTTTACAACCTGTTGAAACAAGCTCACTAGAAGCTCCGGTTTCTTCTGCTCCCTCCATCAATATCCAAACAGAAGATCCAGAGATTAGATCAAGCACAGGAGATCCAGCTTTACAAGTACTTTCAGAAATGTCCAATGCAGATTTTGAACAATTATATGGTCTACAACAAAGACAAGATCATATCTCTGCCTTGAAGACACAGCTTGCAAATGACCCTGTGCCTGAAGAAGCTCCAGAGCATAATGTTGATGAATGGCTTAATGCCTCTTATACCAACACTCTAGAGGATGCAGCCGCCCAATTAAGGCAGGACTATGTGACCAATATAGGGTCAACAGCAACGCACCATCCATTAAAGATTTACTTGAAGAAGTAACCAAGGTGGACAAGAAACATACAAAGTTTCACCACTTCTTGGTTACTGGCATAAATGGTGCAGTGCAACAAATAAAGGAAAAGATGGAGTTGAAGACAGACAAAATCAGAAGGTGCTATGAAGGACACTTGCCAAGGAGGACAATTACTGCCATTGATACACTTATCAAAGACAAGTCCAAGACTGACAGTCGAGTTCAAGCCCTAGAAGCTAATATCCAACTCCTGATCCAAAAGCAAGACAGAATGGAGCAGCTACTAATGCAGGCAATTCCAAATCTGGCCACGTCCTCTCAACCCAAAGATGCTGATGTCAAAAAGGGGGAGAGTGGTCCATCCAATGTTCCTGTACAAAAGCAAAAGTCTGGTCCTGTCCTTGATGCAGAATTACAAGCAATGATGGACAGGAACTTAAAGAAACATGTTGATCTTGCAGCAGCTACAACACAACTTCCAACACCAACAACAACAACACCAGCAACAACAACAACAACAACAACATCAACAATAGCAACAGCAAAAGTAACAACAAAAGCTTCTCCTTCTTCCATTGCACAAGCCCCAACAATAAAAGACAAAGGTGTCATGGTTGAAGATTCAAAGAAGAAAACTAATACTCAACCAGGACAGCCCAAGCTACTGGGGATGCTATGAAGACTGCTCACTTTCCCACTCCAGTTGAACTGATAGTGGATGGGAAAGTGGAGTTAGTTTATCCTCAAGAACAAAAGCTGATAGAATCTGATGCACTATTAGCTCAGAAACTTCAAGAGGAGGAGGATATGGCAGCAGCAAGGGAGGAGGAGGAGGCAAAGAAGAAGAAAGTCTTTACAAGGAGATCAAGTGCACAGAAAGCAGTCATAACCAAAAAGAAGAATAAGGAGATGGAAGAGGCTGAAAAGAAATCAAGGAGGAAACCCTTGGTTTAGGAATCTGCAAAGAAACCTGTAACCAGGGCAACTAATAAGAAGCCTACTTCTCAAGAACCTCCAAGGTCAACCGAGACTGCTTTGGTGGCTGTGAGTGGACCAACAAAGCCACAAGCAGTTTCATCATGAAACTTTGAAGCCAGATTCCTAAACCAAAGTGGTTGCTGGCTGTTGTGCTTGAGACTTCTGATCTCAACATGAAACTTTGAAGCCAGATTCCAAAGGTGATGAAGGTGAAGCATAAGGTGGATACTGTGCCGGAAGCTAATCCTAAACCTCTAGGATTATGGTATGAGACTTTTCATGGGGAGAAATTCTTCTTTGTTTACAACAGAGATATTAATAGTGTCAGTGAGCGACATATTGAAGGATTTATCAGTTTGCTCAAGGATGCTACAGAAGAAATTGAGTTGGTGCTGAAAAAGTTGTTGATAGACAGACTGAAGTTGCTGAGGAAAAACAGAAAAGAAAGGTTGGAGTTGTTAAAGAAAAAGTGAGGTAAACTTGTTGTGTTGGAGCTGTTTGTTAAAAATAAGCTGTAATTTTTATTTTTTTTTAAAACCAGACTTAAAGGATTTAAACCTGAGTCTTGGTGGAAGCTGAACAACAGATCAAAGATCTTAGTTCTAAATACATTTGTAGTTAGTAATTCTTTAATCTTTTTCTAAGTAATTGTAATATTGAGTTTTGACATCATCATCAACCTTGAAATTATGCTTATCATTCTGATATTCATAATTAGGGGGAGATTGTTAGGTTTTAGAACATTTGATGATGATTGTCTTTAGATTACTTAGAGTACAAATGTATAGAAAGTGTTAATTAGTAACACTGAAGTTTTGTCTTTAGATTACTTAGAGTACAAATGTATAGAAAGTGTTAATTAGTAACACTGAAGTTTTGTAGCTAGCAGTTATCTCTTTGTTTGTAATTTATTCATTATTTGTAAAGGGATAAAATTATTTCATATTTGTAAGTAACTGCTGGAATGGTGTATCGAAGCTTCAGAAAGTCAAGATGTGTATTTGATCCGTTAGAGTTTGCAAAAAGGCTTATCGGAGACTAGGAGAATTGGTCAGGGACTAAAAAGATTTTATCTGTCGGAGACTAGTTTTGCCTATTGGAGACTAATACTTAAGTCATCAGAGATTAAGTCTAAAGGAGTCGGAAACTAAAGCTTACGTCATCGGAGACTAAAGTTAAAAGCATCAGAGACTAAGCTGACGTCATCAAAGACTATGCCTTAACACGTCAGAGATTAAATAATTCTATCGGAGACTACACAAGCTGACGTCATCAGGGACTAAATGCACCGGAGACTAGTAATGACGTCACCAGAGACTAAAGATGAAGCATCAGGGACTAATCGTGATTTATTTCCTGAAAGATACAAAGTTTGAATTAAAAAGGAATGTCTTCCACGTAAAGTAAGATATTATTGAAGACGTAGCTGGTAAGGAAACTAACCAGAAATCTATTCCTATCAAAAAGGAAAGATTGTATTTGATTCGAATAAGGAAGATAAATTTTATTCAGAATAGGAACTGAGTTAATGATAATTCAGTTGTTAGAGAAGCTGTAATTAGGTTTTACAGAGAATTGTTACTTTGAAGCTGTAGAGGTTTTTCATAGTTTTGTATCTTTTCCTATACAGAATAGAAAAGAAGTTGACGATTACATTATTGTGATTGTTAGGATTTGTATTCAATTGTAAATCAATAAAGCAATTGTTTATAAATTGATTCGTGTTCTTCTTCTTTATATTCCGCAAGAAAAGTTAATTTCTTAAAGAACAAGTAATTCGAAAAGATTTCAAAGAACTTGTATTCAACCCCCCT
>CM025782.1:11915801-11951533 GCA_014636745.2 Centella asiatica
ACCCCCCCCCCCCCCCCCCCCCCCTTCTACAAGTTCTCGGCATCTCACTGGGAAAACAAGTATATCACTAATCTATTATAGTATTTACACTTCAGACTTCAGGATCCCTCTTTTGTTGAGCAGAAACGAAGGACAGTGGATAACTTGATTCAATTGGTTAAGTGTCACTTCCAAGGCTTTGTCTTATCTGATCTAGATTTTGATCTGGAATCATGAGTCTGTTGTCTTCCCCTCCTACCTTTAGCTGCTCCAACTCCGTTTGAAGAAGTCATCTGAAGTTAACAATGTTGACATTTGTGCTGGATTCCAGAGCTTCAAGGACAAATCCAATCTCTTGCAAGTTGGCTGCAGCAAGTTGTGACCAGTAGAATGTGACAATCTCCCCTTTCTTGTTTTTGAACTCCACGCCCATGGGGTTTGTGATCATCTTTGGGTATTTCTTGAATCCTTTTACTGATGGAATATTCCTCACTACTGTTGCAGTCCCATCATCAACTCTGGTTTCCTCAATCTCCTTCATCACTTTTTGCACAAGCAGGGTTCTGAACTTGATGACATATTCATTTTTGTGGTAAGCAATTTGGCTTAGAAAGTGCATTGATTCCTCCAGCTCAAGCCCATCAACTTTATTGGTCCTTATATTATTTTCTTGCCCACTAGTTGTTTTGTAGTATAGCTTTAATAGTCTCTCCAAGGTTGTGGGCAAGTTCCTATCATCGTTTGATGGCTTTCTTCAACTTCTCAATCATCCCCCTCAAGTCTCTATTTAGTACTGTTGAATTTGGCACCATCTTCAAGGCTAGCCCAAGTTGCTCAGCATCCATTCTCCTAAACTAGTCAATAGTAATTATGAACTCAAACCCATTTTCCATTTGTACGATAATTAGCTTTTTCCTTTTGCTATTTGTCCTGACATTTATGTTTTTTATTGAGAACATAAATGTTAGGCTCTTGTGCCTTTCATCTCTTAAGAATTTAGTTAATGTGAGTGGTCCATGTGTTATAGGAGAAGGTGTTTGAGCTTTGGCTTTGGACGACTCGGGTTTGGTAGCATTAGTCGATGTTGGATTTTCTTTGTCTTTATCCCTTGATGCACCTTTAGGGGATTGAGATTTCTTCGACTGAGTTTTCCTGGAGGATCTTGGTCTGACACTCTTGTTCTTCTTGTCTTCTTCTTGTTGCTCCTCCTTCGTAGCCTTCTCCTCATCCAGTTGAAGTTGTTGTGCATAAAGTGCATTAGCTTCCACCAACTTCTTATCTTGAGGAAAGACAAGTTCCACTTTCCCATATATAAGGGCTTCAATTGGTGTTGGAAAGTGAGCTGTCTTCATTACATCTCCAAGTAGCTTGGGTCCTAATTGAATGTGAGTCTTCTTTTTAGGTTCTTCAATTAGGATAACCTTGCCCTTGTCCTTGGCTTTTGGAGCAAGAGCAGTAGTCACATACCCTATTGGTTGACTTGCAAATGTCTCAGCAACAATACCTGATAATGACTTTGAAGATTTCTCCCCCTTTTTGGTAGTATCATCAGTGGAAGTTGATAGTTGAGATGTGACTTGAAGAACGTGGTGTAGAGTGTCAGCCATAGAAAGTTGCAGAGTTTCCATGCTTATGAGTCTGGTGGAGAAGGAAGAAAGTTATTGGTGAACATTGTCAGCAAGTTTCTTCATCTTGAGCATGGTATGACTTGTGGCAAAGGAGTCAACAACTTGTTGTACATTGTTTATTTTGTTTGTAAAGAGTGTATTTAGTTTTTGAGATTCAACTTCCATAGATTACCCTATCATAATTTGAGACTTGAGGACCTTTATCAGAACAGGGTTTGTGGTACGTGAGAGCTCCTACTTTAATAACTGTACAGTATCTGTCATTTGATTCTTTGGAAAGTATAAATCAACTCCCATTAACTGAGGTAAATCATCTATAGGAGTGTCATCTTTATCACACTCAAAAGAACAAGAGGTATTTATAAAGTCTATATTTTCTTTATTTACAAGGATCTCATCCTTATCTCCCTCAACCTCTCCTTTTTCTATGCATTCTAAGGCATCACTCTTTCTCTCTCCTTTTTCATTGCCTTCTAAGGAAGTACTCTCTAGCTCTCCTTGTGCCAAGGTCCTCTCAATGGGTTGACCTTGCCTCTCTTCTCTAAGTATTTTCTCAGCCTCACTTAAAATTGTCCTAATTAGGCTCCTATGGGCTATGTTATCAACAACTGTGGACAATATAAGTAAAGTATCTATAACAATTGTGTCCACAAAAGTGATTTGAGAAGGAGTGGAGGAGATATGCGTATGTACAATAGGAGAAGTATAAGTATTTATTGAAGAAGTATAAACAATAAGGGGAGTATAAATACTTATTGCATTAGTATATTCAGGTGTATTTATGTTCCCGATATGATCATCAGTGATTGAATCATTTAAGAATGAATCAATCATTTGGGAGTCATGATTGTCAATCACTATGTCATTGAGTATTGACTCCTCCATGAAGTGAAAAATTGGAAAATCTGATGTTATAACACTTAGAGTTTGTGTCATGATATCTAAAGAAATTTGAGGTAAAGAAAAAGAAGGGAGAGGTATAGAAGGGAATGTTGGCTGAATCACAGAGTGAGAAGGTGATTCATCAAGAGAAGTTGTGCGTGCACTCACCGTGTAAGATATCTGCAAGTAGCTTTTAGAGACCCTGATCTTAGTTTCATCAAGGGCTATGGTCACTATATGTGCCTGACTCATCTGTATCCCTGGTTGGGGACTTTGTTCCATAATTGAATCCTTTTGAGAGGAAACAATCAGTGATGTGTTTGATTCCTTATTAAGGCCAGTATCCTTTTGGGAGAATACTGCCTAGTTTTTGTTAAGGTCATCACTCAATACTATCCTTTCCTTCTTTATTCTCCTCAAGCCAATCACTCTCTCTCCTTGCTACCCCTCGATTGATGAGGTTACTTTAGAGAATTTTTGTGAGGACCCAAAATTTTAAATAGGAACTAAAGTGTAAATAGGATTAATTCCTATAAGGTATGAATTTTAAATGAATGAGTTTTATGTCAATGTGATGTCCAAAATTTAATGATTTCAGTTCCTTTGTAAAACCATCAAAGGAATTTATTAATCTCAAATCTCATATGATCAAGTGAATTATGTGTATAGAAACTTATGTGTATTGAGGAGGGAATCACTGGAGGAGTACAGGTGTTGTTAGTATTAATTAGTAGGCTATATGTATAAGCTGTTTGTATGTCAATAATTGATTAAAGGTAAACTGCATATAGGACAGCAGTTGCTTAGTATTTTACCAGCTGTTAAGATATCAGCCATTTTACCGCCCAAACTGACCAATCATTTTATCTCAAAGCATAATCTTAGCCTACTGCTCTAATCGATTCATGAACACTATAAATATCTCATTCTGAGATAAAATTCTAATCTCTTTTCTAAAACTTCTCTCCTAGAACGTCTCTTTAACCCACCATCTTCATAAATTTCAAGTTCTTTCTCTCGAGCAACTGTCCTTTTAGAGTAGACAAGCTTTCAATTTCTTCCTTAAAGACGAAAAGGTAAGAACTTAATACTCTGCTATGTTTTCTTTCTTGCATAGCATTTAGTGGTACTAGTCGTGCATACTAGGTACCCAAGAAAAGAATAAGCTTCAAGAGTTGTAGTAATGCTCTTTTGCATTTTTGTATAATACATACGGCAGCTAGGATGATGATGCACCCTAAGTTCGGTCTGATCATTAATAGGCATCAACCATGATCTTATGAAAGGTCTTTCATCGTAGTAGAGACAAGTCTTAACTTAGTCTCTGATTAGAAAACATGTTAGTCTCTGATGAGTAACAAAGTTAGTCTTCGATAACTAATAATGTTAGTCTCTGATGAGTATTAATGTTTAGTCTCTGATGAGTTTGGCGATGACTTATAAAAGTATACCGACAAGTTTGGCGATGAACAAATTCATCCCCTGATGATCGAGACCATCCCCTGATGGTCGAGAGCTTTTCCTTGATGGTCGAGAGCTATTCCCTGATGGCCGAAGAGCCATCCCTTGACGAGTGAAACATCCCCTAACGGGCGAGACATCCCCTAACGGACAATTTATCCCCTGATGACCCGTCACCCCCCATGACGTGTAAATTATCCACTGATGAGAAATTATTCCCAGATGACCATCCCCTAATAGCCATCCCCTGACGAGCAGTCGTCCCCTGATAGTCAAAAATCATCCCCTGATGAGTATGTAACAATCTGGAAATCGCTCAAGCTTGTTTAAATTAAAAGTTTCAATTTCCAACACACCAAATGATTAAATTAAAACTCCAAAGAGATAAGAAATGCACGGACATCATAGACATCACATTGTACATACTTACATTTATATTCCAGCAAAGATTCTCATGCTAAGCAAACATATATATGTTTTACAGAAGTATTTCACCTAGCAAGTGAATTAAGTTAGCTCAGCTAAGGATAAAGACAAGTATATTCTCGCTCTTATGATTATTTCAGTTAAATGCATGATCAATTGATTCGACATGCGTACAACGTTAACACTTTTATGTTTAAAGTTCCTTATGAATCAGAATGCTATGCTTTAATTTCCTTTAGCATGATATGAATGAAAGTGCATGGATATAATTGAGCTTTGATTTATCAGTTATTTTTCAATATTATATCCGTGCAAATGAATGAAAATGTAATGTCCCTTAAATGGGGCATGAGACTTTTATGTTCCTTAAAATGTGGAACATGCCACGTTGTTGGCAAGATGAAAGGGAAGGTGTTGATATGTTCTTCACCTAATCTAAAGGTAGCTACAGGTCTTTTGACCTAGAGGTAGTTACAGGTCGTTTGACCTAGAGGCAAAACCAAGCTGTGCAGTCTGGCCAACTGTTACGGTATGGTTAACATATCCAACGGTCTTAGCCCCTAATGGATAAGAGGTTATTTTTATTCAAGAAGGATCATATAATTATGTTATCATCTGAAGTCCTTAGAAGGTTTAAAAGAACTCCGAGGTAGTGGTATTGCTTCACCCAAACCTCACAAACAGAATTACATGATTGATTAAAGTTCTTCAAAAGTGTTATATTCTTTTCCTCTATGATTATATACTTGTTGAGCATAAAATCGCTCATACGTGTTTAGTTCATGATTTTCAGGACAGGGCATGAATTAGAGGTTGTACCACAACAACAGAGGAGAGAAACGAATTGATTAGCTTATAAGGAGAACCTAAAGGAAGATAAATACAACTTTTGTAATAGATTAGTTTTTGCTACATAAAAATACCCTAAATTTTGTAAGAATGTACTATTATTATTTAGTATATTGTTGTTGTATAGATGTGTTGTTAACTGTTTCATTCTTCTAACAGCACCCGAGTCCCGTATGGGATTTTGGGGTTGTCACAATTTTCTTTTAGTACCCTTAGTCTTTTGGGAGACTGAGGGTTGGGCTCTTGAGAGTGGTTGTGAAGAAATTGATAATACTACTTGGGTAGGCAGAGAAGTGGTAGTTGTCTCTGCTATCATAGTAGAAGTAGAAGAAATAAGAGATAGAGGAAGAGTAGGGTGTGTAAGGATTACCTGTTCCATATGGGATGAAAGCACAAAAGGTTCTGCAGTATAAGATTCCTCATTATTTCTATGAACAATTTTTTTATCTGTGTATAACTCTGTATAGTTATGTCATTCTCAAAAGAAAGATTAGGAAATTGATCTTTAATAACCATTGACAAAAATCTAACGTAGTAAACTTCTGATTTCCTAGAAGTATGACTACCCATCTTATATACAAGATCATCAAAAATCAATTTACCTATATTTATATTTACATTTTTGATAATGACAAAAGCTATTTTTAGAGTTAAAGATGTTATTACCTCAAAGTTAGAGGACTTACCTGAGAACACCTTTGTTATTGTGTCAAAGAGATAAGAGATCTCTCTTTTCACATTCATCCTCTTGAGGTCCTTGAACTTCAACACTGTAGTATTTGGAGAGTTGTAGCCCAATTCCCTCAAGAAGTCGAGCAAATCAACATCATTAGGCACTTCCACAAAATCTTGTGTGGGTAGCCCTAGTGCAGAATTAATTTTGAAGGGAGTTATTTTACCCTTTTTAGAAGAAATTTTGAACTAGATCCCCTTAACAACTTCAGGCCTTGTCGCAGAGAACATGAACTTGGTGTTTGACCACAATTATGAAATTGCTTCACCAGACATCTGGTCATCGATAAAGATAGCTTTGCTATAGTCTGAGTTGAGTAGATAGCACATCATAGGCTCAAAGCAAGCATCTACCTCTTGGATGTCAGAAAAGCCCACAAAATTAATTGGTGGAATCACTAGATTCCTTGGAAGTCTTTAAGCAGTGCTTGATGCCATTGAAACCGTTAGTGGATCAAAAAGCTAGGGTTTCTATAAAAGAGAGAGAGAAAACTCAAGCAGTTGTTAGAAAGATAGAGAGAGAGAAGTTAAACGTTTGATGTGTCTTCAAGGAGGGAGAAATAGAATATTAAAAGTCTTTTCAAAAATTTTCTTCGATGACACATCATCAAGGGGTGGTGTCTATTTTGTGATGCCATGTCATCAAGGGTAAAAAGGAATCCCCTGATGAAATTTCATTACAGACTAGTCACCTTCCCTTGATGCGTCCAAGCACGTAACCCTGACCCTAATGCACAACCTTTATGACACACCTTGACCCTGATGCACATCCCCTGACTTGATGCACATCCCCTGACCCTGATGTACATCAAAAAAAAAATTATTTATTTTTTATTTTCATTATTACTATAAACATGTGAACCATATATCAAGAACTTATGAGATGAGTAGAAATACTAGTACTTCAACACTTGATTGTTTGAACTACCTGAACAATTTTTTGGTATGACTCCAGCAAGTTGATCAACCTTTATCTTGCATAATTCACCATTCCTAGCTGTCCCACTAGATTGATAAAGGTGGCTTCATCAAGAGCTTTGGTGAAGATGTCTGTCAACTACTTGTTTGTTGGTAAAAGGTATAGTTCAATGGTTCCATTCATGACATGTTCCCTGATAAAGTGATACCTGATCTCTATATGTTTAGTTTTAGAATGTTGCATAGGGTTTTCAGCAATTGCAATGGCACTTGTATTATCACACAAAATTGGAATTTTGTTGAAATTTAAACCATAATCCAATAACTGATTTCTTATCCATAAAATTTGTGCACAACAACTTTCAGCTACAATGTATTCAACTTCAGCAGTAGATGTTGATATTGAGTGTTGCTTTTTGTTAAACCAAGATACAAGCCTTCCTCTTAGAAATTGAGAGCTCCTTGTGGTACTTTTTCTGTCAATTTTGTATCCTCCAAAGTCAGCATCAGAATACCCAAGTAATTCAAATCTAGACTCCTTTTTTACCTTTTTCTTTTTAGAATAAGGGAGGAAAGAGAAAAAAGGAAAAAGTGGATTCAATAGCACCTCTATTGAGTAATGCCTGAATCGCAACATCAAGGTCTGGCCCAATTGGATACCAAAGTCTCAACTCTGTAGTGCCCTTGATGTACCTCAAGATTCTTTTCACTACAATTAGATGAGACTCTCTTGGATCAGCTTTATATCTTTCACAAAGACATGTTGCAAAGATAATATTAGACCTACTTGTTGTCAAGTACAACAGAGAACCAATCATTCCCCTATAAGACTTTAGATCAATTTTCTTTTCATTCTTATCAGGGTCGATCTTGGTTGTTGTGGCCATAGGTGTCTTTACTACTTTTGAGTCCTCCATGTCAAATTTCTTGAGAAGCTCTTTGGCATACTTTGTCTGATGTATGTAAATCCCATCAGTGACTTGTTTGATCTACAGTCCCAAGAAATAAGACAGTTTACCCATTAAACTCATTTCATACTTTCTTTGCATGAGCTTGGAGAACTTTTGACATAGCTTGGTGTCAGTGAATCCAAAAATGATATCATCAACATATATTTGAACAATGATCAGATGACCTTGACGTTGTCTAAAGAACAATGTTTTGTTAATGATACCCCTTCTGAACTTGTTATCCACTAGAAAATTTGATAGTGTGTCATGATTTGGGAATCTTGAGCTTTCAAATCCAAGTGCTTTCTCTAGTTTGTAAACATGATTTGGGAATCTTGAGCTTTCAAATCCAAGTGCCTTCTCTAGTTTGTAAACGTGATTTGGGAATCTTGAGCTTTCAAATCCTAGAGGTTGTTGTACATATACCTCCTGTTCTAATTTCCAATCAAGAAAGACACTTTTCACATCCATTTGAAAAACTTTAAAGTTTGAATGTGTTGCATAGGCTAAGAAAATTCTTATAGCCTTGAGTCTAGCCACTAGTGCAAAAGTCTCATCAAAGTCAATCCCTTCCTCTTGAAGATATCCCTTTGCCACCAGTCTTGCTTTGTTTCTTATAACAATGTCAGCTTCGTCTATCTTGTTTCTGAATACCCACCTGGTACATATTATAGTTTTGTCTTTAGGTTTAGGCACCAAGTTCCATACTTGATTTCTTTCAAATTGATTCAGCTCTTCCTATATAGCCATGACCCATTCTACATCTTGCATGGCTTCTTCAAATTTCTTTGGTTCTATTTGAGAAAGAAAGCAAGCATATAGGCATTCAGTAGATGTAGTTTTTTTGGTTTGCACTTTTTTATTAGGATCACCAATGATTAATTCTTTGGTGTGACCCCTAGACCATTTAGGCTTAGAGAGGTATCTTGATGAGCTTGCCTAATTATCATTTCCTCCCCCTAAGTCTGTGCTACCAGTTTCTGAGAAATCTCCCCCTGAATTTATGCTTAAATAAGGATTAGAATTATCCCTTGATAGTGTATTCCCTGATGGATTATCCATTGATGGAGTATTCCCTAATTTGTTATCCAGAAGATTAACTCCATCTATTGAGGGGGCTACATTGTTGGTTGGATTGACATCAGAAATGGTTAACTCCTCCATTTGTTTTCACCCATCAACTTCATTTTCTTGATAATCAAAATCATCTTCAATTTCAAATCTGAGCTCTTCATGAAAACCAGGGTCTTCAAATCCAGAAATCTCTTAATCATCAAAAGCTACATTTATAGACTCCATCACCACATGGAGTCTCTTGTTGTAAACCCTGTAGGCCTTAGATGTCACAGAGTAACCTAAGAAAATGGCTTCATCAGCCTTCGAGTCAAATTTTCCCAAGTTCTCACCAAAATTCCTTAATACAAAGCATTTGCATCCAAAGACATGTAGAAACTTGATGTTTGGTTTCCTCCCTGTCATTAGCTCATATGGTGTCTTATTATGAGCTCTATTGATCAAATACCTATTTTGAGTGAAGCAGGCAGTGGAAATTGCCTCAGCCCAAAAATAGGTAGGAATTTTTGCCTCTACTAACATTGTTCTAGCAGTTTCTATCAAGGTTCTATTATTCCTTTCCACTACACCATTCTGTTAAGGAGTTCTTGGGACAGAAAATGTATGATTGATGCCTTTCTCCACACAAAATCCATCAACAGTTGCATTCTTGAATTCAGTCCCATTGTTTGTCCTAAAAATTCTAATCACTGACCCTGACTCAGTTTCCACTTTCTTTATATGGTCAATGATTTGTTGAGGAACTTCTATTTTAGCATGTTGGAACTTGACCCAAGTGTACCTTGGTTAGTCATCCACAATGACCAATGTAAATCTCTTCTTTGATACTGACATTATATTGAGAGGACCAAAGATGTAATACCCTAGATTTGTGTAATTATTATTATAACATTAAGAGTATTAATAAATAAATTTTAGTCAAAATTTATTTACAAACATGAGCAATTATTCCTTTATAAATATCAAAAGAAAATAAATTTTTGGTGTAAGATATTATTTGAATTAATTTATGTGGTAATATAATTACTACTACTTTTAAATTAATTTTTGGTATAAGATATTACCAGAGTTAATTTATGTGATGGTAATATGAATTGTTACTATTACTATTACGGGAAGGATGAGTAATGACTCTTGAGATGAGTAAGCATTACAGGTGTTGAAGTTCTTTTCAATGAGTAAGCATTGCAAGAGTTGAGACATTAGTGGTATGCACTACCATTTGACACCTATTAGTAACTCATACTTATCATACTTACGTGTAACCATAATTGTTAGCATATTGTAATAATTTAGTAGGTTTCAAGTCCAATGTTAATCTAAGTAAGAAATATCTCAAATATTTTCATACTCCTAGTGCCTATATAAGGAGAACCTCTATTAAACATCTAAACTCATATTCCTCACAACACTCTCAAACATCTAAACTCCCTAAACCGACGATAATATTCCTATAGCTTGTTTTACAGTATCAAAAGCTTACCAGGTAAATATTAAGAGCTTTTATTAAATTATTCATTTTCATTATTTAGTCGTTTAGCTTGAATAGAAACCTACATGAAACCTTGAATTATATTAGAGATAAACCACATAGATAATCTCTATACTTTTAGAAATATTCTTCATATTGTTAGTCTTTGATGACTAAAAATGTTAGTCTCCGATGAGTAAAACATGTTAGTCCCCGATGGGCAAAACATATTAGTCTCTGATGAATAAACTATTAGTCTCTGATAGGTTATTTTAGCTATCGGAGGATAAATATCCTCTGAAACCCATCCTCTGATGACCAAGACTCATCCCCTGATGACCAAGACTCATCCCCTAATAGCCAACTGAGTTTGGCGATGGCCAAATGAGTTAGGCGACAGGTTTGGCAACAGCCAAGTGAGTTTGGTGGTAGTCAAATAGATTACCGACAAGTTTGGCGATGAACAAATCATCCCTTGACAGCCAAGAAAGTTTGGCGATAGTCTAGTTTAATACTAACGAGTTTGGCGATGACCAAATTATCCCCTGACGGGTAGTTACCCACTGATAAATAAATTATCCCCTGACAGGTAATTTATTCCCTGATAGTAAATATCCACTGATGAGTACATCATCCCCTGATAGCTATCCCCTGATGGCTATAAGTTATCCCCTGATGGTTGTAAGCTATCCCCTAATGGCTGAAAGTTATCCCCTGATGGCTGTAAGCTATCCATTGATTGCTATAAGCTATACCCTGATAGCATAAAGCTTATCCCCTGACAAGTATAATTCATCCCCTAACGTAGACTTAGCTTGACTTAAATATTATAACTCTATTAACTAAGCATAGTTATAGTATATAGTTCTAATTTCTATTAATCATTTATGATTCATAAAACAGATTTCACAAGAACACTTAGACTTATCGTACGTTACCACCCCAATCAAGGTAAGTAATGTATTTGTTATTATTCTTTCAATGTATAACTTAGTTGTTCGGTTATACATAAAATTATTTTCAAGCGATATATTTATCATCTATTCAATATATCGCACAATTATTTATAAACGTAAGTATGATGTTTATTTCAAATTAAACACATGATCACTTAATTCGATCTGTGTTAAGCTATGACACACAGGTACTTAAACCTTTCTTCTTACATATACATAATTGTTTCGTAAACGTACTGATAGAGAATTATTTGTTCAATTGAAGCTAATACCATTTTGAGAAATGCTTGATTTAAATATCTTGTTTACAAGCATTTATCTGTTTTATGTCAACACATGACATCTTGAGCTATTCAATTCAGTTTATAAGGTTAATAAATACCTTGTGACCTTTACTGAGACTACAAGGGTGCTGTGTGATCTCCTTGGATAGTCCCTTGAGGTGTCACGACCCTCACTGAGATTACAAGGATGCTATATAATCACCTTGGTAAATTTCACTGAGGTGTCGAGATCTATCCACTATCTCTACAAGGGAATCAACCCGGATGTGAGAATAGGATACTCTATTCTACCGGTCCCTTGAATATAAATATGAGAAGGGAATCAACCCGTATGTGAGAATGGGATACTCTATTCTGTTGGGCCCATAAGAATGTAGATGTAATTAAGTCTACTATTAAATGTCATGCGTATGTACATAGCAGACCACATTGAAATAGCATTGGCCCACTATTGTCGTGTGGTAAGAAATAGTAAGTCATAGTACTGAAAGAGGTCATGAGAGAGATGATCAAGTAAGTCATAGTACTGAAAGACATCCGAGAGCGTATGTGGATATTCCTTATTTCTTCATTTCAGAGGCATGATATTGCCAACATTTCTTCTATCTAAAGATATGGATTCTCCCCATCTGAATCCAACAGTCGAGATCTTAATATTTTCATGTTATTTTGAAAATGATATTTTTAAACTGGTTTCATATCCAGATTTATTGTAGTTGTCCTATATTATATTATTTGTTGATCTTTTGTTGCTCATACTTGCTTGATTCTCTTTCAGCTAAACATGTGAAAGGAGACAGTTCTAAGGGTAAAGAAGGGTCATGTTAGTGCCAATAGATCTAGTTGTTCGGGGCTCATAAATATGATTTGCGGTTGGTTTGATCTTGTTTTGTTTTCAAGAAAAAGATATGTTATTCCGCTGCTAAGAACTTTCAAAATAATGTTTGTGATAATCACTGTGTATACTCTGCTTTTAATTATTATTATAAAGAAAAAAGGTTTTGTGTGAAAGCTCATTGTACCCTCCTTGACAACCCAATTTTTCGCTAATGGCCTAAGTCTCAACAGTTAATATTAAACTGACGATACTGTCTAGGGTTGGGAAATTGGGGCTGTCACAAAAGAGATCTATATGAAGCAATTGAATTGGATCCTTGATCATTGTGGCTTCCTTGCTAACAAAGGATGATTTCCTTTGCTTCCCTTGTTGACATGCTGAACATAATCCTTCTTGAATGAATTTCACTTGAGGTAGTCCAGTTACCAACTCTCTCTTTACCAAATCATTGATAGTTTTGTAGTTTAGGTGAGAGAGCTTCTTGTGCCACAATTTGCTCTCATCAGGGGTTGTTTCGATGTAGAAGCGTGACTCTCCATTTACTAAGTTAAAATCAGCAATATAAAGATCTCCTTTTCTTATCCCTGATAAAACCAACTTCCTATCACTTTCATTTAAGATTAAACAATGATCCCCTTTGAAAGAAATGATGAATCTTTTGTCACATAGTTGACTTATGCTTAGAAGATTGTGCTTTAACCCATCAACTAATGCTACATCTTCAAATGAGACATTCTCATTTGCTACTTTGCCATAACCAAAAGTCAGTCCTTTGTTGTTGTCACCAAAAGTAATCACTGGACCAACCTTTTTATTGAACTCAGTGAGCAGGGTTTCATTTCCTATCATGTGTCTTGAGCAACCACTATTTAGAAACCAGATTTGCCTGCCTTTGACATTTCCCTGCACACAAAGAATATTTAATTTGTTTTTGGTACCCAAGTAGATTTGGGTTTTCTAGGTTTAGTCACAGTTAAAGGTAAAACAACTTTTTTATTATTGATGACTTTTGGTTTAGGCAAAAAACACACTTTCTCCTTTTTAGGAGCTTTACTGTAAGCTTTGGATTTATCAATAGATTTCTTTTCTTTACCCTTAAGGGTGCATGCTTGAACAGTTGATAAATCATCAGCATATAATATTGTGCTAGTCAAAATCTGTGGTTTTTCCTTGCATTGAAAAGATAGATGATTATTATTACCACAGTTCCAACACACTTTCCTATGGGCTTCCTGAAAAGGGGTGTATTTGTTGGCTTTGTTCACACCTAGTTTGCCATTCCTATTTTTTTTCTTATCCCCTGACAGGCCTGGCCTAATACACTCTTATCCCCTGATGACTGTGTATCCACTGATGCACAATCTTGTTCCTTCTTGAAAGAGGCTTTGAGCGCTTTGGCAAGAGCAAGTTTCTTGCCACTCCCACCACTTGTGGAAGCTTCACTCATCGGGAAAACATTCCCTTTTGCTAGGTTTGTTACAGCCTTTATGAATTTGATAGGTTGTATACGCTTTTTTCCAAAGTTAGCTGCATATTTAACTTCACCAGTAGGTTGCTTCACATGAGTCTCCTTATAGCCTAAACCAAATTTATGATCAGATTTCTTGTTGTTTAATTGATCATCTAGTTTATTGCTTAACTCATTCCACCTCTTTATGACATCCCTTTCTTCTCTCAAAAGCTTGGAGGTCCATTCTTTTCTCTTTATGGCACAGTCAAGAAGGTTCCTAGTCTTAGCGTCCTTCGATTTCTTTCTCATTCGAATTTGTTTTTCGGTATGCCGCTTCGCGACCAAGGACCCCAACAGATATCAGTCGCATTTATGGACTTTCGGATAGGCGAAAAAGCGATGGTTTTAAAGGGTTTCAGCCACTACTGTATTAGTATAGAAGAAGATCAGAGTTCCTTTTCAAGATTCTCAAATCTAGAGAGTTCTGATTCTAACAGAGTATTTCTAGTGGTCAAATGTTCATTAATGTTTTGTACTCTCTCAGTCTCAGCTACAGCACTCCTTAAGGTGTCATAAAGATCTCTTATCTCACAAGTCATTTCCTTAACAATTTCTAAACAATCAATTTTAGACATGTTAGAGGAAATTTTGAGGCTTACTTGTGAGCTACTGCTGTCAGTGGATGAGGCCATCAGGGCTAGGTTGACATATTAGAGCTTGTCCCTTCTTGTTAACGTTAAGAAGGTCAAAGTATTTTTTTCTTGTAATCCACCGCAGCCTCCTTCCCCTTGGACTCACTTTCATTCTTGGCCTTGCGATACTCATTAGCAAAGTGGCCCAACTAATTGTATTTGTAGCACTTTATTCTAGATTTATTAATAAAGTTGTTTGTGCTACTAGGTTTCCTTGCTGAAAATTTCTTTATTTCAATTGGCTTTTGGAATTTCAGTTTGGAAAACCTTTTTGCAAGGAAGGTCATTGTTTCATCCATTTCTTCTAACTCTTCAGGAGTGTACTCAATCCCCTTTGAGTCAGCTTCATTGTCCCCATTCTCCTTTTCACTTTCCTCAGCATCTCCTAACTGCTACTCCATCAAGACACTTGGTCTTGCCTCAACTTTGTTCTTCTTGGCAGGCACCAGGGCTACAGATTTATGCTTTTTGGTATCCCTTGACATTTCTGATCTTTCTTGAACCTCCAGTTCATATGTCTTTAGGGTACCATAGAACCTATCCAAGTCTAGGAGATTCATATCTTTCGATTCCCTGATGGTTATTGTCTCTAGATCCCATGATATAAGAAGTGCCCTCATAAATTTTCTGTTCACATCTTTGTTGACATAAGTCTTCCCATGCATCCTTAGGTCATTTACCAACCTGTTGATTCTGTCAAACATTTTAGTGAGTGATTCACCATTTTTCATTGTGAACCACTTATACTGTTGTGTTAACGGCTGCAATTTATTTTCCTTCACGTCTTCTGCACCATCACATAAGATCTGGATAGTATCCCATATTGACTTAGATGTTGTAAGATTCATGATACTGTTTAGCATATCATCATCTAAGCCATTATATAGAATACCTGTGACTTTAAGATCTTTCTTCACTTTCTCTCTTTCCTCTAGAGTCATTTTATCAGTAGTCTTTGGGACTAATCTTTCAAGGACGTTGACTCCATTCACAACTTCTTGAGGAATGAGCTTCTTAGGTACGTGAGTGCTTTCTTCTAGAATTTGTAAATATTCATCATCGATTGCTCTAAGATGAACTATCATGCGTTGCCTCCAGAAGAAATATTTACCTCGTTCCAACATAGGAACTTTACTATTTCCAACTTTGTTTGTCATTGATAAAGATCTTCTAGCAAGTGTAGTCTGCTAGTTGGCTCTGGTACCAATTATTAGAACTGAATAAGCTCAAGTATTTGTAGAAAGGGGGAGGGGGGGGGTTGAATACAAACTTTTCGCTTTTTTATATTTAATCTACAACGGCTGGGATAGCTACAGTGATCAGAAAAAATTTACTAAAATTAAAATAAATACACAAGCATTCAAGTTAAAATAGTTGTATTATAACTTAGTGTTTTTTTGGAAATCTGTTTAATCACAAAGTGATTAACAACTACAATTCTGAAATAAATTACAGCTCCTTTTTCTCACTTACTAGCTACTGATTTTTCTTTGAATATTTCTCTCTAGATCTATTACAAAGCTTCTTTTTAGGTATGAGTGTTGTGGCTACTTGGTTGTTTCGTGTAACAACTCTCTCTGTAAATGTAGTAGATCAGTTGTTGAACCCACGTGCTAGACGTGTTGATTTTTCAACATAGCCACAGTATGTCACATCATTGTCCTTTTGAAGTAATGTGTCAGATTGCTTTTGGCTGGTGTTGCTTTTTTTTTCATCCCCTGATGTTCATGCATTTAATGCTTGAGAGTTGTTATTGGTCAACCAAACTTCAAGGAATAGCTTCCTAGTTATACCCTTTGCTTCCTTGCCAAGTATCAGTGATTTGCTTGTAAGTCCTGATGACGAGTGTACTAGGTCATAACCATCCACTGAAGACAAGCCCTGATGTTGACTTGATCAGTGCTTCTAGATCCCTAATGACAAGTCCCTGATGGAGACTTGATCAATGCTTCATTATCCACTAATTGTTAAGACTTTCTTGTATCCACTGATGACATTTACTGATGAGTTCCCCTGACGGATTGATCCTTTGATGTCATCCCCTGACTGGTTCCCCTAATGGGTTCATCCCCTGACATAGTATTTTAGGCTTCCCCTAATGGGTTCCCCTGACGAGTTTTCACTAATGCCTTTAAAAAAATACTTGTACTTTTAATCACTGATACTTTGTTGGCTTTGCCTGGAATGTCTAATGTGCGGAATGCTCAAATTCTTTTAAGTAACAACAGTCATTTCCTGACACTGTCAAGTTCGTTGAAGTTATCACTAATGACTTGCCTAGTGTAATAATCTATCCTCTGATGATTGGTTTGTCCATCAGTGGATGCAATATTTGTGCAAATATAATAAAGTTTGTAGAATATCTTAAGTACTTATAGATACACATTTATTTCTTTACTATACAATTATCATCATCAACATTTATATCTAACAAAAAGCACAAGTGGAAGCTGCCAATTTCTTGGAGGCACACTTGTTTCTTAGTTTAGCAAGAAACAAAATTCAGTTTCAACCTCAATGATTGAAGTAGAATACATTGCAGCCAGAAGTTGTTGTGCTTAGATTTTATGGATTAAAAATCATCTTTTGGACTATGATATGTCATTATCCAAAATTCCCATATATTATGATAATACAAGTGCCATAGCAATAACTGAAAACCCAGTACAACATTCAAGAACAAATAAGATATCAATTTAGTAGAGAACGTGTTAGTGAAGTTACCACTAAATTGCAATGGGTTACTACTGATAAGCAACTTTCTGACATATTCACCAAACCTTTAGATGAGCCTACATTCACTAGGTTAGTCTATGAACGAGGTATGTTGAATTATGTTTAAAAACTTTTTAGAAAATTCTTTAAAAGCAAGTTCTTAGAATTTCAGAAGCTAGAATTTAAGTTCTAGTTTGCAGCTATTCTTTATGGACAGAACTTAAGAAGCTAATAATCATTGAATTGATTGTTAGATAACTTTGTAGACAAAGTTGTAGCAGAGACTAAAGAATAAAAGTAATAGGATATTATCTTTTATTTGAATTAAAAATTTTAGTCTATGATAGTTTTTATTTACTAGTCTCTAACAGGTCAAATTGCCCTATCGGAGACTACTTAAACTTAGTCTCTGGGAAAAATCAAGCAAGAGACTAAAATAGCTCTGATAGTTATTTTACTAGTCCCCGACAAGTCAAATTGAACTATTGGAAACTACCATAAATTAGTCTCTGAAAGTATTTGCTTGAAAGACTAAATTAGTCTCTGCTAGTTCTTTTTCACTAGTCTCTGACTAGTCAAAAGTGAACTATCGGAGACTAGCCAACATTAGTTTGTGATAGTTTTTTTTTTTTAGACACTAATGAGTAAATTTCAACTATCGAAGACTAACTTAGTCTCTGGTAATGATCAAGGGAGATACTAAGATAGTCTCTCATATCTTACTTTTATAAGGGCAAGAAAGTAACTGACTGTAAACTTAGTCTCTGAAACCAATCATTATCTATAGAAATGCAAACGTTTTTAAACTTTAATAAGGGCAAAATAAGATTAAACTGCAATTCTATTCACTCACAACACTCTCTTTCTCTTTCTCTCTCTGATAATTGTGTGGTCTAATTGCTTACAAAGAAGTTCTTCAAGTTTTACACAGGAATCATCAATAGTGTCAAAGACAGTTTGTTTTAAGTTCAGGGACTTCGACTTCATCAAAACCAACCATGTTGGAGTCTCCGACAAGAATGAGTTTGAAGCATAGTACTATCCATTTGTGGATTTTCTACAAGCATCAACTCTGTCGTATGCCATTTACGAAGCTCCTACACAAGCCACAAAAATCATCACTATTATGCGGTCCGCTGCAACCATCTAGGACGAGAGTGATGACTCTCCTATCGTAACCTTTAGTTATGATAATGTTGTTCATAATATTGATCACGCAGTAGTTAATAATGCTTTAAATTTACCTACCCATGATATATTTGACTTCCTGCTTCTGATGAGGAAAATTGATATGTTTAAAAACCTGCATTATGATGAAGAAATTGCAACTATATGTACAATAACTAGTCCTCACCTTAAACAGAAACGGTCATTATTTTTCGATATTATCACTAAAGCATTCACACCTAAATGCAGTGGTTATGATGTCATCGCTACACTCACACAACAAATTGCATACTGTGTTTTGTATAATAGACACATAAATTTAGGGTTGTTGATTTTAAAAAGCATAATGGCTAAACTTAAAACTGGTGATAGACATAAAATTTATTATGCAAAGTTTTTGATGATGATTGCTAATCATTTAATGCCTAACTTAATATAACTGGTTTGTAAGTTGTACCAACTGTAATGCAGAGTAAGAGAATCTTCTCTGATGTGAAGAGGCTGCAAAAGTAAAGGTTCTTCTCTCTTTTCCTCCTATTACGAGATCACTTCTCATAGATAGGTACCCCAACCTTTATTCTTTGTCTTTCTTTGATGATCATGAATAACAAATCAAAAACCCAACTGATCCTCCAACATCTGCACAACAACAATCTAGAGCCCCTCCACAGTCGCTCAAAAGACTATGGTTGCAAAACCAAAGAAAGCCACAAAGTTACTCATTAAGAGAAAATCAAATGAAGGTGACAGTGAGACCAAGGGAGTAAAAGAAGCTGAGGTGGCTCCTCAAAGAAAGAAAAGATTGATAACCCTTAGCCAAAAGCAATATATTGCCTCTCAAAAGGCAATGAAGGTTCAAAGGGAAAGCAGCAGACTGGAAACATTCTCTCAAAAAGATGTTGACATTGAAGATAGTTCCCAACCAGGAACAACAGGTAGAGAGTTTGCACAGCACCTTGTACAAAAACAAGGGAAAAGACATTATAAGTGAAGAATAAAAAGAAAGAGTCACACAAGGAATGCACACATAGAGTCAACTAAAATTGGTGCTCCTCAAATTTCTCTTGTTGAGGAGAACCAACACTTCACTCTATACTTTATCCTCCTTCTTTTCCTAACTTTGATTCTTTAGAACCTAATAGTTCAAATCTTCTTGAATTTTTTCAAGAAGAGCCAACACTCATGGCAGATCAAGTGTTGACCTTGGAGAGATCCCTAACCACTTCTTTATTAAGGTAACCACTTCTTTATTAAGGGAACCCCCTCTCCTTGGTGCCATCCACAATTCTACTTTACCTCCTCCTTCTTTAGGACAGAGTGCACTTATCCAAATGAGTGAGGAAGAGAGAATAACTAGTGAGTCAGGCTCATGACCTAGAAAAAGGAGAGATACATCAAAATCTAGAGAGTCAAGCTATAGATAGCTTGGAGCAAGGAGAGAAAGAGTAACCAAATGTCCAACTCCAGGAAAAGGGAGAGGGTGTGAGCAAGGATGAGATCCTTAAACAAAATAAAAGAGAGAAATCTACATTCTCAGCAAGTGATTTTTAAAACCTGTTGAGCCATCCACCTCCCACGAAGCTCAATTATATTTTGCTCCGACTACATAACAATTCTCAGAAGATATTGAGAGAAGCTCTCGGCCAGGGGATGCAACACTTCAAATGTTGGCTGACATATCCAATGAAGACTTTGAAGTTCTATATGGTCTTCAACAGACTCAAGATAGGATATCAGCATTGAAGACACAAACTACAAATGAACTTAAGGTTGCAGAGGAACAAAAAGTCAATGTGGATGGTTGGTTGGATGCAAGTTTCACAAACACTTTGGATGAGGCAGCTACACAACTACGACTAGATTATTTTACCACTCTAGGGTCCAATGCAGTTGATATCACTCCTAGTGCAGTCTATGAGAAGTTGATCAAAACTGACAACAAGCACATGAAGCTCCAACATTTCTTGATCACAGGTCTAAAGGCTGCACTCTAGAATGTCAAGACATGGATGGAACTAGAGACAGATAAAATGCGTACATGCTATGAAGGTCATCTTCCCAAGAGGATGCTCAACTCCATTAATATGAGATTGAGAAAGTACTCCAACACTGAGAGAAGACTTCGAGCACTTGAATCAAATGTCAAGTCCATTCTGCATCAACAAGTCAAATTATCTGAAAACATTCAAGGCCTCCAACAACTTCTTCTTTGTGTCATACCTTCTCTGGCTACTTCTTCTCCTCCACTTAAGGATGTTGATGTTAAAAAGGGGGAAAGTAGTCAAGCAAGGAATGAAGTTCATGGAAAAGGGTGAGTTGTCACTGAGGATTCCAGTTTGAATAGCTTGATGGCTGAGCTTAACAGAATTCAAACAACAAATAAGGAGATTGTTGCAGCCATCAAGTCTAGTATTCAAACTTATTTGGAAGCTCCTTCTGCAACAACCCCAATCACAAAGGACAAAGGCAAAGGTATCCTGGTTCAAGACTCAAAAAGAAAAAGACTACTTAACCAGGACAACCAAGGCTATTGAGTGATGCCATGAAGATTACTCACTTTTCAACTCTAGTGGAGATGATAATTGATGGGAAACTGGAGCTAGTCTATCCTCAAGAACAAAAACTTGTTGAAGCTGATGCATTGTTTGCTTAACAACTTCAGAGGGAAGAGGAAATGACTGTAGAAAGGGAGAAAGAGGAAGAGAAAAAGAAGGAAACAACAACAAAAAGGTCAAGAGCTCAGAAGTCTGCAGAGCCTAGAAGAAAAAATAAGGAGATTGACCAGGCTGAGAAAAGTTCTAGAAGGAAATTAGTGATGAGTAAACCTCAAAAAGATTCATAAACTTCTTTGGTGACTATGTTTGAAACTCAAACATCCAAATCAGTTCCAAGTAATAAAATCTCTAGGATTGGAATGGCCAACACCTCTGAGATTAAAGAAACTTTTACGAAGAGTGTTGAAGTCATTAATGCTGAAAAGGGTGAAAATGGCAAGGAATATCTCAAAGTCATTCAAAAAGATGGAAAGACTCTACATTTAAATAAACCAAGCATGGAAATGAGGTCATTCAAAGATCTAGAGTCGTTGCAAACTGTTGTACCAAAAAATTCTCAACTAAATTAAGATTTCAGAAAACAGATCTAGAAGGAACTTGAAAAGATGGAAAAATTGTTTAAATTGCCACAAGTTCAAACTTTTTCTCTTGCTTTTGGATTATTTTATGAGAATTTTCATGGAGACATAGTTTTCTTTGATTATGAAAAACAGATCAACAAAGCAAGCCTAGGTGAACTTGAAGGATTCATCGCGTTACTCAAGGATTCAATTAATGAAAATGACATCAAGTTCAGGAAGATGCTAGAAGAAAAGGTCACAGAAATCAACATGAAGAGAAGAAATTAAAGAAAAGGTTGCAGATGAAATTTTGTTTCAAAATAAGAAGCCAGACTTAAAGGATTTAAACCTAAGTCTAGGTGAAGCTAAATTTTTAGATCAAAGATCTTAGTTCAATTACATTTGTAGTTAATACATTTTTCAAATTTTTGGTTCTAAGTTATTCTGGTAATTTTGAGTTTTGACATCATCATCAACCTTGATTTATCTTTATCAAATTGATAATCATAAATAGGGGAGATTGTTTAGTTTTGTAACATTTGATGATGATTGTGTTTAGAATACTTAAAAATACAAGTGTACAGTTAGTGCTAGTTTATAGCAATTGAGTTTTTGTAGCTGGTAGTTTAATCTTTGATTGCTGTAATATATTTTTTTCATAAGAGAGTAAGTTAATTTGTATTGTAAGAGACTACTAGAACTGCATTGGACAATTCAACAAAGTTAGGGATAATGTTTAGTGTATCAGGGACTTACTGTCAAAGACTAAAGATTTAATGAAGTTAGTCAAGCCTGTCGGAGACTAAGGTCAAGCTTATCGGAGACTAAAGAATAAGTCTATCAGAGACTAAGCTAAGCTTGTCAGAGACTAAGCTAAGCCTATCAGAGACTAAGCTAGGTCTGTTGGAGACTAAGCTTATTCAACCAAAGACTATTATTGAAATTATAAGAGACTAAAGCGAAGTTTAATCTCTGATTCAGTACAGAGTTCTAATTCAATTAGAAGTTGACTTCGACATGGACAAAAAAGTTGTGTTGAATATGAAGCTGGTTAGGAAATATACCAGAGTTGTTTTTATTTATTGAATGAGAGTTACTATTCTGAATATAGATAAAAAAATCTTTATTGAATAGGATCAGAAGCTGAATTACAATTTAGAATCAAAAGTTGTAATTGAGTTTACAGAAATACAAGAAGTTGTATGTTTTCATAGATTTGTATATATACAGTTCAGAAAATTGAACCTGACAATCAATTTGCGATTGTTAGAATTTGTAACCAATTGTTAATCAATAAAAGCAATTGTTTATAAATTTGCCTTGTTCTTTTTATTCCACTTTATATTATTTTAAAGAACAAGAATTGAAAAAGATTCACACCACTTGTATTCAACAACTCCCCCACCCTTCTACAAGTTCTAAGTTGTCTTACTGGGATAACAATATCGTTTGGTCTTAACATTAGGGGATCAAGAAGCACTAATCTAATTCTGCATCAGGGATTAACATCAGTGGATAGTGAAGCACTAATCAAGTCTACATCAGGGCTTGTCATCAAGGCATTCAGAAGCACTAATCAAGTTAACATCAAGGCTTGTCATGAGGGGATAATTAAGACCTAATTCACACGTCATCAGGGATTACGAGGCATGCGCTGATACTTGGCATAGAATCAAAGGGTATATCTATGAAGATATTCCTTGAAATCTGATGGTCCAATAACAACCTTTAAACCAGAAACACATGGAGAACAAGGACTAAAATAGAAGCAACTATAATCAATAGCAGTCTGACACGTGTATTTCCGAAAATACTTAGAAATATGTCAATCATCTTAATACACTAGAGAGAAGTTTTGTAATAGTTCTTGAGAGAAATATTTCAAAGGGAAATTGTAACTAGTGTGTGAAATCAGAAGCTGTATTCACTTTACAGATTTGTAGTTATTTAATCACTTTGAGATTATACAGATTCCCAAAAAAACCCAAGTTATAATACAACTATTTTAACTTGAATCTTTGTGTATTTATTTTAAATAACTATACTATTTTTCTGAGTTCATCCTCATTAGGGGATAAACTTGTAGCTATTCCACTTTTCGTGTTAAGAGTTTTAAAGCGGGAAAAATGTGTGGTGTTTATATTCAATCCCCCCTTTTATAAACACATTAGCTTATTTTGTTATTTGGTTGCAGTTAAAAGGATATTCAGATATCTTAAGGGCATTCCATATCTTGACATTTGGTATCCTAGAGAATCAAGATTCAAACTAATGGGCTACTTAGATGCAGATTATGCAGGTTGCAAAATAGATATGAAAAGCACAACATGAAGTTGTCAATTTCTTGGAGGCAAACTAGTGTCAAGGTTTAGCAAGAAATAACATTTTCTGTCAACCTGAACAGTTGAAGCTGAATACGTTGCTGATGGGAGTTGTTGTGCTCAAATCTTATGGATGAGAAATCAGCTAATGGACTATGGTATGACGTATAATCAAATTCCTATTTATTTTGATAACACCAATGTTATTGCCATTATAGAGAATCATGTGTAACACTCTAGGATAAAGCATATAGATAACAAGTTTCATTTCATCAGAGAGCATGTGATGAATGGTACAGTTCACTGCACTTTGTTCCAATTGATAAGTAGCTTGCAGACATATTCACCAAACCTTTGGATGAAGCCACCTTCACAAGGTTGGTAAATGTGTTAGGTATGCTCAACTTTGGTGAATAAAATCTTAAAAATTTTATCCAAGTTAAAGTAGAAGCAATAGATAATTACCATTTGACAGTGTAATTGATCAATGAATAATTATCAGTTAATAAAAGAAACAGTAGATAATTACCCTCTGATAGTATAATTTATCAGTGGATAATTCTCAGATGATAAAAAGTAACAGTAGATAATCATACCTTATACCCATCAATGGATAATTATCTACTGATAAAAGAAGTAGATACTATTATTCATTGATAAAATAACTGATCAACAGATAATTTTAGTCTGATGAAGTATTAGAAGCTAATTTACTCTTCGGAGGATAATTATTGAATGATGAATAAAAGAAACATTGGAAGATAATCTTACCATTCAAAAGATAATTATCTACTAATGAATAAATGAAGCATCGAAAGATAGTTTACTCTTCGGAGGATAACTATGGCGGCCCCAGAAATCCAGGGCAGGGCTTCAGGTGCTGCCAAAAATTGTGTGACAGCTCCCAAAGATTCCATGCTGGACTCTGGGCTCTGCCAAGGATTGACAACAGAAAGCATCTTAAACCAAGCATAAACATCATTTATAATAGAGAAATACAATCTCTTTACAAAATCTTAACTTAAACATTTATGAAATAAACTAAAGGTACATAACCCTCTTATTACAATTCCTCAAATATTTAGCAACAGAAGTCTAAAAATGGCCCATCTGGCCTTACAATCTGAACATTACTATGATGACCTCTCATCTCACTTTTCCTTTAAAGGCCATCCATAGGAGAGTGATCGAGAAACTCTCACTTTGTCATTTTCTCTTTTCCTTTACTAAGCGACTCAGCCTTCTTGTCATGACCTATAAAATATTTCATAATAATCTGCATGAGCGATTTATGCTTAGCAAGTATATAATCATAAGCTGGGTAAGTTCAAGTAAAAAAGAACAGATATTTCAAAGGCTAAAGTGTTTAATGAGGTTGGGAGAAACAAGACCAACACCTCCTGGTGAATCAATAAACATGTAACTTTTAGGGTACCCGAGTGATAACAAGGAGTTGACCCTTTTCTTTGAAATAAAATCTTGAATCATTCATTTACGCCTTCTCTTCATCAACTAATGCAACATCTGACCAGCATGATCACTATCTGACTTTCTCTTCATCAAATGTCATCCCAGTTGGTCAACCTGGTTGTTTGACATCATCATGACATACGTAGTCATCTAAGAAAGCATTGGTCTGCGAGGGTCTGAATACCGATGCCTCGACTTTTCATTCCCTATCATGTGTCGGGGTACCAGGCATCCGTACCTCCTAGCCTTTAGTCACACATATGGATGTACTTTTTAGTTTATAAAATTTTCTTGATATAAAACTTCCATATCCATAAAGAACTTCCTTTGGCATGCTCAGCGAATTAACAGCCAACGACAACCAAAAATTTTATATCCATATGAGACTTTCTTGGGTGTGCATAGCGAATCATCAGCCAGCAAGAACCCAACAACCCTGGTTCAATATACAACATCTTTTGGCGTGCTAGCTAATTAAAACAGCTAACAACCACCCAATAATACTTGGTTCAATAAACAACTTATTTTCACGTACATCGGATCAATGAATCGTACGTTACTTATCCAAGAAAACATTGGCTTGCATAAAGAATAATATCAATCATTTACGTAAATCGAATCAATGATCTTACGTAATCAATGAAAAAGAAGTAGAGTGAGTATATACTTTCCTTGGTCCTTAGCTAATTTTTAATCTCATAACACTAGTGAGAGGTTCTGTAAAAATATGATTGTTGGTATAATATAAGAATCCACATCTTGAAAGATAAATATAAAACTATGCATAAACAGGGGATGGCCATCAGGAAATGGTCATCAGGGGACGAGCTACTCATCAGCGAATGGCCATCAAGGAAAAAATTTGCCCGTCAAAGAATAATCCTCTATCAGGGGATGACTTACCCATCAGGGGATGACTTACCCATCAGGGGATAATCCACTCGTTAGGGGATAACTATCCGTCAGGGGATAAGCTACCCTTCAGGGGATAGGCTACCCTTCAGCAAATAAACTACCCATCAGGGGATAGGCTACCCTTCAGCAGATAAACTACCCGTTAGGGAATAGGCTACCCATCAGGGGATACATTTTCGGTCATCAGGGAATGACTCTCGACCATCAGGGGATAAATTTTGTTTATCGCCAAACTTATTTGGCTGTCGCCAAACTCGTTTAGCCATTGCCAAACTTGTCGGGGACAAACTTGACTACCACTAAACTTTGTCAGTGGATAATTTGTTTAGCACCAAACTCATTTGCTCAGCGCCAAACCCATCAGTCGATAAATGTTAAGTGCCAAACTTATTCAGAAACTAATCTTTGATGCTTATCAGAGACTATCATTGCTAGTCACCAGAGACTACCATGTTTTCTTATCAAAGACTAACATTAACTCACCGAAGACTAATATTAACTCATTAACTCATCAGAGACTAAGTTAAGACTTGTCTCCGTTGCGATGGAAAACCTTTCATAACAACAAACCCAACTTAGGGTACATCATTGTCCTATCTGTTGTGTATACTATTTCTTGAAAACATAGTATGCACGATTAATACTCTCAAATGTTATACAAGAAAGAAATCAGAGCAGAGTATAAAGTTCTTACCTCTTCGTTCCTTAAGGAAGAAATTGGAAACTTGTCTACTCTAAAAGATAATTGCTTGAGAGATAGAACTTGAAATTTATGAAGGTGGTGGGTTAAAGAGAAGTTGTAAGAGAGAAGTTTTAGAAGAGAGATTAGAATTTTATCTCAGAATGAGGTATTTATAGTGTTTAAGAGCAATAGGCTAAGATTATACTTTGAGATAAAATGATTGGTCAGTTTGGGCGGTAAAACGGCTGCTCATCATAACTTCTTAATAGTTGGTAAATTACTAAGTAGTTGTTGTCTTACATGCACTTAACCTTAATCAGTTGTTGCCACATAAACATCTTATTAATCAAAACTACTTACGTACTCATCAAATAGTATTCTTACGTAATCCTTCCATCTCCTTTCAAGCTGATTAGCTTAACACTATATGAGATATAACATTCTCATATTTATATCCTTTTAAGCAATTTATGAACAACACAAATAAAATATATACTCTCTTTTAAGATATAAAATATTTATTCATGTAAATAGGGAATTAATCCTTTATACAAAATAAATTATTCATAAGCTAATTTTATTTCTGGGTTGTCACAATAATTGATGAATAAAAGAATCAGTATTGTTAATTCATCCTCTAATGAGTTAATCATTAGTGGATAATTACATATTGGTAGCAGAAATTAAAATATTATCTATTGATAGCTCAACATCGTCAATTGATAAAATCTTAATTTCTGAGTTGGCGGTTTATTGAGTCTTTCAAAAATTGCTAACCAATCTCGTGAAGACACATATGTTGTTAGTTTTAACTGTTTAATTAATTATCTTTTTTCAAATTAACTAACGTGCATCGTGCGTAGGATAAAACGTGCCAAGAGGTTTGTAAACAGGCCAAAAGGTTGTTTTCTGAATTAGTCAAGAACAATCTCAATGCTAATGTTGAACTTGTGCTACTAGAACACATGAGTGTATGTTCTCAACCTTCTACTATTTCACTCTCTATTTCTTCTAATCCTGCTACAATGAAGGAGGTTAATAATGATCCAACTCCTTCTACCCACGTAGCAAATCCCTCCAAATCCAAATCTACAAAGCAAACCACTTCCTCTGTCTCTCAAAAGACAAAGGTTGTAAAAATAAAACAACTTATAACTAGAATTGTTGAGGGGAAGGGTCAGCAATCTGAGGGAGCAATAAGGAAAAATATAAAGAAAACAATGAGAACCCTTGGAGGCCGCTAAATATCCTTTCAATAGGATATTGTGTTAGTAAGGAAAAGCACATATCTAGGTGTATCCTCTTAATTAGGATGTAATTATTGAAAATAGTCCACCTCCAGGGACACAAGTATTTGAGTCTACAAAGCACACACCGATAAATACCTTTCAGAGGAAGAAGAAGAAACAGGTTTTGGTCAATGATATACTTGTCACAGAGGATATATACACGAAATCTTAAATTGATGCTCCTCTTTCTTCTATTCAAAAGGAGTACCAACACTCAATTCTACACTTATTCTTTCTTCTTCGCCATTTGATACTTCTTCAAAAGTAATGGAGACCTCTACCACTCCATTGGTTTCAAATTCTCCAATAGTTCAATAATTGGAGAAACCAATTCCTGCAGCTGAAACACAGCAGCTGGTGACTGTAGCACCAGAGGATACTCTCATCTCGTCGGTTGATAATACAAGTCATATTTCCAGAATATCCACTGATGTAGAAATCTCTCTAATATCACTTTCTACACCTTCCAAGTCACCCACAATAAGAAGATTTAATATTTTTAGTGAGCTTGAGAGAATAAATACTGAGAGTCAGACCTTGAGTCTAGAAAAACGTGAGGAAAAGAGCTTAGTGAAAAGTAAAAAGAGTGACTGTGGGAGGCTAACCTTAGAAAGTCATGCTAAAGGAGATGTAGTGAGCAAGGATGAGATCCTTGATATCTTATTTGCTTCTACTTCCGGAGCTTAGTTATACTCTAATCACAATGATGATCAGACATAAGAGAATAATGAGAGGAGCTCTCAGCCAGGGGATGCAACACTCCAGATGCAAGCAGACATGTCCAATGAAGATTTTGAAGCACTATATGGTCTTTAACAACATCAAGATAGACTGTCAGCACTAAAGTCCAAAACTGCAGATGAACTTGAGGCTGAAGAGGAACCTAAAGATTCTAATGTGGATGCTTGGTTGGATGCAAGCTTCACCAGAACATTGGATGAGGCAGTTGCACAACTTAGAATAGACTATTTGACCATTCTCGGGTCAAATGCAGCTGAGCTTACTCCACAACATGTCTTTGAGACATTGGCCAATACTAGAAAGAGAAATATAATTCTCCAACACTTCATGGTCACTAGTCTCAAGACTGAACTCAAGAGTATGAAGGACAAGGTGAAGTTAGAGGTAGAGAAGAAGCGTAAATGCAATGAATGTCTTCTTCTTAAGAGGGTGCTCTTCTCAATTGAGTAGAAGTTATCTGCAAAATTCAGCACTGAGAAGATGCTTCAATCTCTAGAGACTATTTTCCAAATTCATCTTATTCTCACAAAGTCAAATATCCGAAGACATTCAAGAGCTCAAATAACTATTCACTTGGCCAATCCTACTTTGGCTATTTCTTCCTCTCCAAGTAAAGATGTTGATGTCAAAAAGGGGAGAGACAAAAGAGTAGTCAGGTGGGTTTCTAAGCTATAGCAAATTCCAGAGGGAGAGTAGCTTATATGGACAGAGTGATGGGTGATGGCTCAACTTGCTGAAGTTCAAAATTCATATAAAGGATTCAGAAAGCAAACAAAGCAATTGATGAAGCCATCACTGCCAACAAACAAAATGAAGCTGAAATAACATTTTAAAGATAGAAGCCAAACTTAAAGTATTCAGACCTAAGTGTAGGTGAAACTAAGCATTAAGGATTAAAACCTTAGTTCATGTATAATTGTAATTAATACATTCTTTAGTTTCAATTCTAATTTTCTAAAATTTTGGGTTTTGACATCATCATCAACCTTCATTTATGATTATCACATTGATATTCATAAACAGGGGGAGATTATTAGGAATATTTCATTTGATGATGATGCTTATACTTAAAATTGATAAGTTTATAAATTGTAAATTAGTTGTTGATGTGTTTTATAAATAACAGTAGATAAGTTTTCAAAGATGGATTTTTCTAAGTAATATCCCCCGATGTGTTATTTGTTCATCAATGGGTAATAGTTAGGTCCAGTGGATATTTATCCTCCGACGATGTAATTTGTTCATCAGAGGATAAATAATCCAAGTAGCCAATCAAAGGATAAATTTGTTTCTGGATGGATAATTTGTTCATCGGAGGATAATCTTCATCAGAGGATAAATATGTTCCTCAGTGTATAATTTTTTCATCGAATAATAATCTACATTGGAGGATAAATGATCATTAGAAGATAAAGTCTTTATCATAGGATAAGTGACCATGGACAGATAAAGTTATTTATGACCAAATAAGCTCATTGGAGGATAAACTCATAAGCAGAAATCCATCAACAGATAAAGATTTATCAGAAGCTATTAATGATCATCATAGACTAGAGTTAGAAGCTAATCTGAATCAAGTTAGGAAGGAAGCCAATCAAAGATCCAATTTGGAATCGACTTCAGATTAACTTCAAATCAAATCAAATCAAGTTCCAAGTCAGATTAGGATTATTAAACTTGTATATACAAATTCATATTAGAGAAACAAAAACGATGAATATAGAATAACGATACGAGAAAGATTATTCAGATTCATTACGCATCAAGTTTTTATAACTTGAGTAGCTACAAATTATTTTCTAGATTTGCAGTTGTTCTTGGTAAAAAAATTTCAAAAGCTAGTACTTTGTTTACCAGATTGTAATTCAGATTCAAAATCAATAAAATCAATTGTTTATTGATTGATATAATTTGTTTCAATTACAATTCCGCATTAGATTTCAAATTATATTTGTGGTCTTTACAAAGTTAGAAGAAAAGTTCATATTTTTATTTAATCCCCCCCCCCCCCCCCCCCCCCCGCCCCCCAAATACTTATGTGGGAACAACATTTAGGATTTTCAGAACTTTATAAACTTAGATTTAGATTAAATAGATACACAAAAAAAAAAGAGTACTTTACAATAAAAATACAAGATAGATTATTCAGATTTGTTCATTGTAATTACGCAAAAAGTTATTAGAACTTGAGTAGCTAGAAATTATATTCTAGAATTTGCAGTTGTTGATCACGAATAGGTTTCAGTAGCTAGTAATGTATTTACCAGATTGTAATTCAGAATCAATAAAAAAGCAATTGTTTATTGATTGATATAACTTATTTTGATTATAAATTTCACAATAGTTTCCAAATTATATATGTGAACTTCACAAAGTTCAAAGAAAAGTTCATATTTGCATTCAAACCTCCCACCCCAAAAAATACTCATCTAGGAACAACAATTGGTATCAGAGCCTTCTAGTACATATACATACTAGACGATCAAGATGAATAAAAATAATGGTAATGTAAATATCCCCTTGTTAGTGGGGGAGGAGTATTTTCTATGGAAGAGGAGGATGTACATGCATCTGAAATCAACAAATCCCTCTTACATAACATTTCTTGAAGAAAGACCTCTTAAACCTATGAAGCTTGTTCCCGTGGCAACCATATATGGCCAAATTGTTCCAAAACATCTGGTGCATAAACTCCATAGCAACCTCATAGATGTAGAAAAAAAACACTCAATGAAAGACGCTAAAATCATCACCATTCTCTACAATGGTTTAGATAGTTATATGTTCAATAGTGTCATAAACTGCAAGTCTAGTAAAGAGATATGGGAAACAATCCAAGTCTTATGTGAAGGAACAGAAGAAGTAAGGGAGAACAAACAGTATAAGTTGTTCATAACCAAACCTAATGAATCACTAACAAGTCTATTTGATAGATTCAATAGATTGATTAATAACTTGAGGATCTTTGGCAAAATGTATTCCAATAAGGATTTGAATATGAAGTTCATGAGGGCATTGTCAAAGAGCTAGGATGCCAAAACTACGACTATAAGAGAAGCCTGTGACATGAGCTCAGTGTCCTTAAAGAAGCTCTATAGGAACCTCAAGATTTATGAACTAGAGGTTCAACAAAAAGAGAATCTAAGACAGGATCATAGAGAAAAAAAAATATGTGGCACTTATGGTTGGAATTAAGAGCTAGAAGCTTCATAAGAAGGCAGTTCTCATAAAAGAAAGTGAAACTGAGGATAGTGAAGATGAGAGTGTAGATGATGAGGATGATGAAATCTATACTTTAGAGGAATTGGAAGTTGTTGATGAAACTATGGCCTTTTTGGGAAGAAGATTTAAAAATATAATATTCATAAAGGGCAAGGGTTTCAAAAAGACAGCACTAGCAAAGAAGCCAGTCCAATCTGGCATGGTGGACAAGTCTAAGATGAATTGCTATAACTATCAAGAACTTAGACACTTTGCTAATGAATGCAAAAATCAAAAGTTTGTCAAATAGACTAAAGAAGTAAGAAAGGATGATGAATACTAAAAGAATAAATAATTTGAAGTCATCAACAAGAAAAACAAAGCATTCATTGCAGAAGGGAAGGATTGGGCGGATTCAGACCAATCAGATGATGAGGAATTCATCAATCTTGTACTAATGGCAATATCATCTGATAGGACAACATCTGGATCCAATAGCCAGCCTCAGAGCACTAAGGTAAAACCTGACCTCTCTAAACTATCTCTGTCAGATTGTAAAGAAACTATAAAAAAAATGTCCATTGAAATTTACTATCTATATGCTACCTTAAGGTCCTCAATAAGGAAAATGAAAGAAACGAAAGTGCTAATGATATGTTAGTTGGTATGAATACCTTACTAGAGAGTGAACTAATTAAGCTAGAAGAGGTTAGAGAGGAGTATAGAAAAATAAAAGAGAGTCTTACAAATGCTCTAAAAATAGAAGAATGGCTTAGGGTAAAACTAAAAGAAGAGTAAGATCTCATAAAAGAATGAACCAATTCCTCAAAGATTGTGAGGGGAACAATTAAAAAATATAGTACTAATCAAATAGAAGGATTAAGCTTAACAAGGTCCAGGAAAAGAAGTCAACGAATGAGGAGTTTTCAATCACTAGAACTAGTGAAGCTAGCACAAGTACAAGTACTCCAGTGACAACTAACCATACCATTAAGAAAGTAAAATTTGTTAAACCAGTAACTACTGAGGAAAAGACTAAGAAGAATGTGCTAGAACAAAGAGTGAGTAATTCAAAAGATGAAAAACAAACTCACTCGTTAGAGGATAAACTGAAGAAAAATAGAAATAGTAAGGAGGGAATAAACAAGTTTTCAAATTATACTCCTATCATGAATGAACCTAAGAAACAATGTTGAAAGTGTGGGAATCCCAATCTTCTACCTTTCAAATGTAAAAATGTTCCTAGGAACATACATGCTAAGAATTCATCCTCTGATAAAAAGAAGATCATAATTATTAAGAACTAATTGCACGCTAAAAAAATTAGAAACAGTTATGAGAAACCTCCTCAAAAGTTAAAGGAATAGTCTAAAACACCTAAGACTAAGAAAAAAGTAATTTCCTCTATGCAATGGGCTAAAAAGAATTCTAAAACTAAAAAACCTTTAACTAGTGCTAAATTAAACTTTGTAAATATCAATGGACCCAAGCAGGTGTGGGTTCAAAAACTAACTTGGTTGTTTACAGTTCGCAAGGAATGAACAAACAAGTTTGGTTCTTGGATATTGGTTATTCAAAACACAGGACTAGAGATAAGACCCTACTGACACAGTTTAAGGAGCTAGCTGACCCAAAAGTATCCTTTAGAAATGACAACAAAGGATATATATTGGGATATGGCAAAGTCACAAATGAAAATGTCATCTTGGAAAGTGTAGCACTAGTTGATGGTCTTAAGCACAACTTTCTTAGTATCAGCCAACTGTGTGACAAAGGTTACAACGTTACTTTCAAGGATGAACTATGTTTGATAAGTAACAGCAAAGATGGAAAACTAGTTTTAACTAGAGTTAGGAAATGTAACCTCTATAGAGCTAACTTTATTCAACAAGTAAAGATCAATTTACGTGTTTTTACCGTAAAACATCAGAAGATGAAAGTTGCCTATGACACAAAAAGCTTTCTCACCTGAATTTCAAAACAATCAATACCTTTGTGAAAAAGGGATTAGTACCATGTATTCCACAACTGGAATTCACACAAGATGGTATGTATGAATTCACACTTTCTTCAGAAGCTGGAGAAGACTTTCTTCAAAAGCTAAAAAAGACTTTCTTCAGAAGCTAAAGAGACATCATCAATTAAAAGTTCAATAAAATTATTACACATGGATCTGTTTGGGCATATAAACATCATGTCTATCTCAAAGAAAATGTATGTTGTGGTGATAGTTGATGATTTCACCAAAAACACATTGGTCAAATTGGAGCACGCCAAAGATGAAACAACCTAGTTGGTGATTGATTACATTAAGAAAGCAGAAACAGAATCCAGGTTTTCTATAAGAGTTCTAACGAGTGATAATGGAATAGAATTCAAAAACTCCAAGGTTGAAGTTTCTATGTGGACAAACGAATGTCACACACATAGTCTGCTCTAAAAACCCCTCAACAAAATGGAATAGTTGAGAGAAAAAATAGAACTCTAATTGAAGTTGCCAGAACAATGCTTGAAAAAGCCAAGTATTCTACCTATTTTTGTTAGAGCGTATGCCCTAGTGGCCAATTATGTAATAATTGTGACACTATATTTATGTTATGTTTTGGTTAAATGATAATTTCTTTTATTATGTTTTATTTACTGCATTATATAAATGTTAACATAATAAATATCCTTAGAAGAATGATACTAATTATATGGATTCAAGTATGTGACTTGAATATGAGATCATATAAGTATGTAATATATCATTATTCTTAAATGTCCCTAGTCGAGTATCATTGTCAATGGGACAACAATAATACATTGAGACTAGTATGTGGATTAACTGATGGTCATATCTCATTGGTCATAAATATATACGAGATATATTAAGTTGATACATATGTACATGTTAGAGAACATTGTACTGGATAGACCCACTATGCGAATTCTACATGGAGCGTTATGCTATGTGTCATAAGTAATTCTCATAGTGACAATGATGTAATGGTCCTTAGACCTGAAGTCATGACATTTCTACATAAGGAGTTATGCGTTTTGACATTATCAAAAGTCACCTTTAATCGGGTGGACGATAAAGGTGATTGTTGGATGTATAATGAGTTATGTGAGAAATGGGAATGATGTAGATGGAATTTAACCCTCCTATAAATTAGGGGTGATATCTATAGGCCTCTTGATTGAGTGAGACTATGAAATGCATGGCCATGCTCAAATAGAGATTTGTTCATATAGTTTACTCACTGATCAAGAAAACTGAGATTAAATTATAAAGAGGATGACACATCCATGCCTTGAATTTAATCTTAGATATCATGGTTAAAAGGATTAAGTTACATTGAAACATTGGTCACGAAAGGTAACGTCGAATGTATGACTTTATTATTACTTGGGTAACAGTGATGTATTACTAGATGCCACTCACTGTTTATAATTTTATAATATGATTTAAAATTATTGTCAATGTAATAATAACCTACAGGGTCACACACAAAGAACATTCGTCAAGGAGATATAATTTAAA
>CM025782.1:11956045-12022851 GCA_014636745.2 Centella asiatica
GAAGTCATCTCTTCAGCAGTTTTTGGAACTAACTTTTCTGAAACACTGACTCCATTAACAACCTCCTAAGGAATGAGCGTCTTGAGAACGTGAGGGCCTTCTTCCAGAATCTGCAAATACTCATCATCAATAGCTATTTTCACATAACTCTTTTGTTTATTTATTTTCATGCAAAATAAAATAAAAACAATAAATAACCTAATAATAATAATAAATTGAGCATAATTAAGGTAGTAAAAATAGATAAATTATGGACTTATCAAATTCCCCCACGCTTATCTTTTGGTTGTCCACGAGTAAAATAAAAATAAATAGAAAGAAAAGAAGTAACAAAGTCTAAAATACTCCACTTTCGTAGGAAAACGGTTGCACCTAGCATATGCAACAAGCCGTTAAAGCTCTATGTTACCCATAGTGGACGAGTTGTGTCTCGTGAGGGTTTGTAGTGAATATACCCACAAAATTCATTTGAAAAAGAAAATGACTAATTTTTTCTTCAAAAATTTAACTCACAATTAATACAGAAAATTTGGAAACAAGTTTGTTAGAACAATATAATCTCAAGTGTTTGTAGAAGGGGGGGGAGGGGGGGAATACAAACACTACAAACTTTTTGCTCTTTTTAAACTTTAGTCGGCATTGACTGAAAACAGCTACATTGAACAGAAAAACTATAAAATATGAACACACAGATTCAAGTTAAAATAGTTGTATTAAAACTTGATATTTTTCTGGAAATCTAAATAATCACAAATGTGATTAAACAGCTACAAAATCTGTAATAAAATTACAGCTTCTAAGTCACACACACTAGCTTCTCTTTTCTTTGAATATATCTCTCAAGATCTATTACAAATCTTCTCTCTAATGATTTGTATGTTGCAACATTTGTTTGATCTGATGTTCTCAATTGATCTCTCTCTTGTGTGTTTTTGTGTAATGAGAACTTCTTTGCATATATAGTAGATCAGTGGTTGAACCCACGTGCTGAAGACGTGCTACTTTTCTCAACTCAAACGCACATATGTCACATCGTTGCCCTTTGTGACAGGCTGTTGTTGCTTTTTGTTGCTTCTTTTTTTTCCCCTGATCTGCGTGCATTTAATGTTCAAGAGTTCTCATTGGACCAAAACAAACTTCAAGAAACATCTTTCCAGATAATATCTCTTGCTTTTATAACAAGCTTCGTTGATCTGAGTGTAAGTCTTGATGACGGGTGCATACTGTCATAACCATCCACTAACGACAAGCACTGATGAACTTGATCAGTGCTTCTGGATCCCCTGATGACAAGTCTTGTTAAAGACTGTATCAGGGCTTCAACCTTCACTTGAGTTTCACTCAGTGCTTCTTGATCCACTGATGTTATAACTTATGACATACACTAATGGCTTCCACTGATGCAGTGTTGAGCATTCCCCCTGACGGGTTAGCCTGATGGGTTAGCCTGACACTATCATACCCTGAAGTTTTACCCTGACAGGTAACATGACTTGTCCATGCCCTGACGCGTTCCCCCTAATGAGTTTGGCATGCCACAGCCATACCCCGACGGTTTGGTCTGCCTCAGTCATCCCCTGACAGGTTCCCCTGACGGTTCCCTTGACAGGTTCTCCCTGATGAGTTTCCTCTGACGAGTTCCCTGACGATTCTTAATCAACGAAACTTTGTTTGGAATATCTAATGTGCGGAATACTTTGACTATTTTCAAGTAACATCAGACATTTCTCTTGACTTTGTCAAGTCCTTTAGATGTTCCACTTTAAAACTTGTCTTGTGAAGTTTTTGATCATCCCCTGATGAATAAGTTTATCATCAGTAGATGCAAAAACTGTGCTGATATTAAGGTTTATAAAATACCTTAAGTATTTACAGATGCACAATTTATTCTCTAAACATCATCATCATCAATTAACTCTAACAAAGTTAAACCATGTAAAAAAAAAATTAAATATTACTAACGATTCATTTTTAATGATCAAGTACAGAAAAACTAATTCTCAGAAAGAAACGTATGCATACATAACAAAATATTAAAAGACTACCTCAAATTATTCTAAATTTAGGCCATGAATCTATGAGTAGTTTGTGCATGAAAGTGTATGTGTATCGACTCAAAGTACCACCCACACTAGTTTAGCCATTTTATCTTTTTATGAGAAATTACACCCTCATTCCTTATAAATCATTCTAAGTATCTTCAACCTAAAAGAGCACCAATCATAATTAATTATGAAGTCCACAAAAATAAGTAAAAGAACTGAATCATAAGTAATCATCCTTATTTCTTCTTTTGAATTTTTGTTCTTTTCTTTTCTTTTTTGTTTTTTTTTTGTTTTTTTTTTTCTTTTTTCAAGAGTATAATAACCTCCAACATTCATAATTGCAAGCGAATAATGAAATGCATTCAATGAAATATTACAAAATGCTTTCTCCAAAACAATTCCTCAATATCTCCTGACGCAAGAAGAATACTAAGTCACAAGAAAATTTGGGTCAATTACGTATATTAAGACCTTACTAAGTGGATAAGTGACAAAAGACAACTATGAAAGAATTAGAATACTCATGATTCAAAAGCCTAAAATCAGATAAAATGAGTTATTAGTTCAAAATTAAGATATGTATGTCTCTATATAAGGTCATTTAAAATGAAATGTTAATTTTACAAAACTTTTTAGACATAATAGAACTTAATTTCTTATTTTCTTTTTACCAATTACTAGCAATTTTTATTTTTCTTTTGTTTTTCTAATTTTTTTTTTAAAATTTTAAATAACAAATGATTAAACAATCTAGTTAGTAAAGATAAAAATAATTAATAAAGACAAAACTAAATTATGAAATACTTCTCCCACACCTAAATCATGCATTGTCCTCAATGAATGCAATTAAAGCAAAAGAAAGAATAATGTAGGAAGAGTTGGACATTGAACGAGTAAAGAAAGTAAAACAAGTGTCATTCATCACAAAGGAGGAGGATCATAAAGGTACATCACCTGTTCAGCTTCATTGATCTGAAATTGTAAAAATGGCTTAAGGCGCTGACCATTTACCTTAAAAGTGTTGCCACTCTTTGGATCCTCAATTAAAACTGCACCTTGAGGATAAACTGTCTTGACAATATAAGGTCCATCCCACCTAGATCGTAATTTTCCAGGAAAAAGATGGAGTTTGGAGTAATACAAAAGAACTTTTTGACCAACAACATATGTTTTTCGCAAAATGGATTTATCATGAAAAATTTTAGTTCGCTCTTTATAAATCTTGGCATTTGTATATGCATCATTCCTAAGTTCATCTAACTCATTTAAATGCAATTTTCTAAGGTCCCCAACTGCATCTAAGTCAAAGTTCAAATATTTAATAGCCCACAAGGCTCGATGTTCAAGTTCAACAGGAATATGACAAGCTTTCCCAAACACAAGGCGATAAGGTGACATCCCTAGATTGGTCTTAAAGGTTGTACAGTAAGCCCAAAGTGCATCAATCAATTTCAAAGACCAATCTTTCCTATTGGAATTCACTATTTTCTCCCAAATCTGTTTGATTTGCCTATTTGAAACTTCCACTTGGCCACTTGTTTGGGGATGATAAGGATTGACAAGTTTGTGGGTAATAGAGTACTTGCTCAACAGTGACTCAAATTGCCAATGACGAAAATGACGACCTTGGTCACTAATTATGGCTCTAGGGGTACCAAAACGAGAGAAGGTATTCTCTTTCAAAAATTGGACAACAACCTTACTGTCATTTGTCGTTGTCAGTATAGCTTCAACCCATTTAGACACATAATCTACTGCCAATAAAATATATAAGTTACCAAATGAATTAGTGAAGGGACCCATGAAATCTAAACCCCAAACATCAAATAATTCAATAACAAGGATGGGTTGCATAGGCATCATATTTCGTCTAGTGATCCTCCCTAAAAGTTGACACCTATGACAGTTGGCACAAAATTTAGTTGCATCCTTAAACAAATTAGGCCAATAAAATCCACATTGAAGCATCTTGGCAGCTATTGTCTTAGCTCCAAAATGACCCCCACAAGCTTGGTCATGACAAAATGATAAAACGCTCATAAACTCATGGTCAGGGACACACCGTCTAATTATTTGGTCTGGACAATACTTAAATAAGTAAGGGTCATCCCAAAAGAAATGTTTGACTTGTGAAAGAAATTTCAACCTGTCTTGTCTGGACCAATGAGATGGAATCTCATTAGTGACTAAGTAATTCACAATATCATCAAACCAAGGAGTGGATGAGTTAGAAATAGAGAAAAGATGTTCCTCAGGAAAAGATTCATGTAGAAGGCCCTCACGTTCCTAAAAAGCTCTTTCCTCAAGAGGTTGTCAATGGATTCAGTGTTCCAGAAAGATTAGTCCCAAAGACTACTGAAGAAATGACTCCAGAGGAAACAGAGAAGGTAAAAAAGGATCTAAAAGTCACGGGCATCCTTTATAATGACTTAGACGATGATATGCTAAACAGTATCATGAATCTTACAACGTCTAAGTCAGTATGGGATACCATCCAGATCCTATGTGATGGAACTAAAGAAGTGAGGGAAAATAAACTGCAACCGTTAACTCAACAGTATGACTGATTCACAATGAAAAATGGTGAAACACTCACTGAAATGTTTGACAGATTTAACAGATTGGTAAATTACCTGAGGATATATGGGAAGGCTTATGCTAATAAAGATGTGAACAAAAAAATTCATGAGAGCACTTCCCATATCATGGGATCCTAAAACGACGGCCATCAGGGAATCCAAGGATATGAATCTTCTAGAGTTGGATAGGCTCTATGGTACCCTAAAGACATGAACTGGAGGTTCAACAAAGATATGAAATGTCAGGGGATACTAGAAAGCTTAAATCTATAGCCCTAATGGCTGCCAATAAGGATAAATAAGAAGCAAGACCAAGTGTCTTGATGAAGCAGCAGTCAGGGGATGCTAAAAAAGAAGGGGACAATGAAGCTAACTCAAAGGAAGATGAGTACACTCCTGAAGAGTTAGAAGAACTTGATGAAACCATGGCTTTTCTTGCAAAGAGGTTTTCCAAGCTAAAATTTCAAAAACCATCTGGATCAAAAAGATTTTCAGCAAGAAAACCCAGTAGCACTAAAAACTTCATTGACAAATCAAGAATAAAGTGCTACAAATGCAATGAGATGGGCCATTTTGCAAATGAGTGCAGCAAGGCCACAAAGGAGAGGGTGAATCCAGGGGAAAGGAAGCTAATGTGGATTACAAGAAGAAATACTTTGACCTTCTAAATGCCACCAAGAAGGGAAAAGCTTACATTGCAGAGGGAAAGGACTGAGTTGACTCAGATGAAGAAGATAATGAAGAATATGTCAACCTAGCCCTGATGACCCCATCCACTGACAGCAGCAGTTCACAAGTAAGGCTTGAAATTTTGTCTAACATATCTAAAAATGATTGTGTTAAAACTGTTAAGGAAATGGCTTGTGAGATAAAAGATCTTTATGACACCCTAAGGAATGTTGTAGCTGAGACAGAGAGAGTGCAGAAAATAAATGAACATTTGACTGCTAGAAATACTCTCTTAGAATCAGAACTCTCTAGACTTGAGAGTCTTGAAAAAGAACTCTCAAGGACTAAAAATCTCCTTAACTGTGTTGTTAAAAGAGGGGAATGGACCTCCAATCTTTTGAGTCAAGAAAGGGAAGTCATAAAGAAATGGAACGTTTTCCCAGTGAGATAACCGAGAACTTGTAGAAGTGGGGTTGAATACAAGTTCTTTGAAATCTTTTCGATTATTTGTTCTTCAAGAAATTAATTATAACTTGCGAAAATAAAGAACAAGAACTCAAATCAATTTAGAAACAATTGTTTGTATTGACTTTAACAATTGTATACAAATTTTAACAATCACAACAATGTAATCGTCAGCTTCTTTTCTATTATGTATAGGAAAAGATACAAACTATGAAAAACCTATACAGCTTCGAATTACAAAATTCTGTAAAACTAATTATAACTTCTCTAAAAAAAACTAATTTTTCAGTTTTCCTATTCTGAATCAATATTGATTCAGCTTCCTTATTCGAATCAAATGCAATCTTTCCTTTTTGATAGGAACAGATTTCTGGCTTGTTTCCTTACCAGCTACGTCTTCAATAATATCTTGATTTACGTGGAAGACAATCCTTACTTAATTCGAACTCTGTATCTAATCAGGAAATAAATCACGATTAGTCCCTGACGCTTCATCTTTAGTCTCTGGTGACGTCATCACTAGTCTTTGGTGCTTTTAGTCCCTGATGACGTCAGATTGTATAGTCTCCGATAGAGTTATTTAGTCTTTGATGCTTTAAGGCTTAGTCTCCGATGACGTCAGCTTAGTCTCCGATGCTTTTAATCTTAGTCTCCGATGACGTAAGCTTTAGTCTCCAACTCTTTTAAACTTAGTCTCTGATGACGTAAGCCTTTGTCTCTGACAAGTTTTCCTAGTCTCCGACAAGCCTTTTTGTAAACTCTAACGGACCAAATACACACTTTGACTTGCGGAAGCTTTGATACTCCATTCCAGCAGTTACTTACAAATAAAGAATAATTGTATCTCTTTACAAATAATAAATGAATTACAAACAAAGAGATAACTACTGGCTACAAAACTTCAATGTTACTAATTAACACTTTCTATACATTTGTACTCTAAGTAATCTAAAGACAATCATCATCAAATGTTCTAAAACCTAACATGGAATGAGTCTAGCAAAAAATTGGATGATCAATTAAACTGTCAGAAATCTGATCCCAAGTCTGGTTTAGGCTATGCAGAGACTCTAGTGAAGCAACCTCCTATTGAGGTTGAAAATGCAGCTAACTTTGGAAAAAGGTCAATACAACCTATCAAATTTGTAAAGGCTGTAACAAAGTTAGAAAAAAGGAATGTTTTCCAAATGAGTGAAGCTTCCACAAGTGGTAGGAGAGGCAAGAAACATGTTCTTGCCAAAATACTCAAACCCCCAGTTAAGAAAGAACTAGACTGTGCATCAGTGGATACATAGTCATCAGGGGATTAGAGTGCATCAGGCCATCGTAGCCTTTCAAGGGATAAAGGCCTGTCAGGGGATAGTAAAAATAATAGGAATGGAAAGTTAGGTGTAAACAAAGCTAGTAATTACACCTCTATTCATGAAGCCCTTAGGAAAGTGTGCTGGAATTGTGGTAGCAATAATCATTTATCTTTTCAGTGTAAAGAAAAACCACAGATTCTTTTTGGCACAATATAATATGCAAAAATAAGAAAATTGTTGGTAAATCAAAAGTGTATAATGCAACTCCTAAAAAGAAGAAGTCTTTAATTTGCCAAAATCAAAAGTCACACATAATGAAAAAATTGTTTTACTATTAACTGTGACTAAACCTAGAGGACCCAAAGCCACTTGGTTACCAAAAACAAATTAAATGTTCTTTGTGTGCAGGGAAAATTCAAAAGCAATCAACTTTGGTTTCTAGACAGTGGCTACTCAAGACACAAGACACATGACAGGAAATAAAGCCCTGCTCACAGAGTTCCAAGAAAAGATTGGTCCAGTGATCTCTTTTGGTGATTACAGCAAAGGATTGACTCTTGGTTATGGCAAAGTAACAAATGGGGATGTCTCATTTGAAAATGTAGCACTAGTTGATGGGCTTAAGCACAACTTATAAAGAATAAGTCAACTATGTGACAAAGGAAGCACTAGTTGTTGGATTGACTCTTGCTTGATCTCAAATGAAGATGATGGGAAGCTGGTCTTATCAGGGATAAGGAAAGGAGATCTCTACATTGCTGACTTCAACTCAGTAAGTGGAGAATCATGCTTCTACAGTAAGGCAACCCCTGATGAGAGCAGACTGTGGCATAAGAAACTCTCTCACCTGAACTTCAAAGCTATCAATGATTTGGTGAAGAGAGAGTTGGTAACTGGACTACCTCAAGTGAAATTCATTCAAGAACGATTATGTTCAGCTTGTCAACAAGGGAAGCAAAGGAAATCATCCGTTGTCAGCAAGGAAGCCATAATGATCAAGGATCCAATTCAATTGCTTCATTTGGATCTCTATGGCCCTATCAACATAATGTTAGTATCAAAGAAAATATTTGCAATGGTTATTGTGGATGACTACACCAGATACACTTGGGTTAAGTTTCAAAATGTTAAATCAGAAGTACCTCAACAAATCATTGACCATATAAAGAAAGTGGAAACTGAATCAGGGTTAGTGGTTAGAATATTGAGGACAGATAATGGAACTGAATTCAAGAATGCAGCTGTTGATGGATTCTATGAGGAGAAAGGCATCAATCATACATTTTCTGCTCTAAGGACTCCTCAACAAAATGGTATAGTGGAAAGAAAGAAAAAACCCTGATAGAAGCTGCTAGAACAATGCTAGCAGAGGTAAGAATTCCTACTTATTTTTGGGCTGAGGCAATTTCCACTGCTTGTTTCACTCAAAATAGGTCATTGATCAACAAGGCTCACAACAAGACACCACATGAGCTAATGACAGGGAGAAAATCAAGCATCAAGTTCCTACACATTTTTGGATGCAAATGCTTTGTATTAAGGAACTTTGGTGAGAAGTTAGGGAAATTTGATCCAAAGGCTGATGAAGCAATTTTCCTAGGTTACTCCCTGACATCTAAGGCCTTCAGGGTTTACAACAAGAGACTCCAGGAAGTGATGGAGTCTATAAATGTTGCTTTTGATGATCAAGAGATTTATGGACTTGAAGACCCTAGTTTTCATGAAAAACTCAGATTTGAAAATGAAAATGATTCTGATTATCAAGAGTATGAAGCTGATGAATGCAGACAAATGGAGAATTTAACAATCCCTGATGTCAATCCAAACACAATAGAAGCCCCTTCAACAGATAGAGTTAATTTCCTGTAAAACAGGTCAGGGAATAGTCCATCAGGGGATCATCCATCAGGGCATGCACCATCAGGGGATAACTTTAACCCTGATTTAAGCATCAATTCAGGGGGACTTTTCTCAGAAGCTGGAAGCACAGACTTAGGGGGAAAAGATGATAATCAAGCAAGCTCATCAAGATACATCTCTAATCTAAAATGGTCTAGGAGTCATACAACAGATTTAATTATTGGTGATCCAAACAAGAGAGTGTAAACCAGAAAACCAACATCTAATGAATGCCTATATTCTTGTTTTCTTTCACAATTAGAGCCAAAGAAATTTGAAGAAGTCATTCAAGATGTAGATTGGATAATGGCTATGTAAGAAGAGCTGAATCAAATTGAAAGAAATCAAATATGGAAATTGGTACCTAAATCCAAAGATAGAATTATAATAGATACCAAGTGGGTATTCAGAAACAAGATGGATCATTAATATATCTAACAGCAAGTAGGCCTAACATTATGTTTGCAACATGTCTTTGTGCAAGATATGAAGCTGATCCAAGGGAGTCTCATCTCATTGCAGTGAAAAGGATCCTGAGATATATTAAGGGCACTACAGAGTTGGGACTTTGGTATCCAAAGGAGTCCGGATTTGAATTACTAGGATATTCTGAAGCTGACTTTGGAGGATGCAGAATTGACAGAAAACTACAACAGGGAGCTGTCAGTTTCTAGGAGGAAGGCTTGTATCTTGGTTTAGCAAAAAGCAGCACTCAATTTCAACATCAATTGTTGAAGTTGAATATATTGCAACTGGAAGTTGCTGTGCACAAATCCTATGGATGAAAAATCAGTTAATGGATTATGGACTGAACTTCAACAAAATACCAATAAGGTGTGATAACACTAGTGCCATTGCCATTGCTGAAAATTCTGTGCAACATTCCAAAACCAAACATATAGAAATTAGATATCACTTTATCAGGGAACATGTAATGAATGGAACCATTAAACTACAATTTGTACCAACAAACAAGCAACTGGCAGACATATTCACCAAAGCTCTTGATGAAGCCACTTTTTCCAATCTTGTGAGAGAGCTGGGTATGGTGAATTATGCAAAATAAAATTCAATTCTCTTGCTAAAGACTTGTCAAAAAGGTTGTTGGAGCAACAAAGACTATCAAATGCCTAAGTTCTGGTACTCCTAACTCATCTCATGAATTCTTGATGAAATTAGTTGATATGTGACTATGTATGTTAAAAATGTAGATATGTATATATATTTTCAGTTGTTTTGCTTGTGTTTGTTTGTTTTAACTGATACATCAGGATCAGGATCTCTGTCGAGAAGCATCTGGGTCAGGGTATTCGACTCAGGCATCAGGGTCAGGGTATCCGACTCGCGCATCAGGGTCAGGGTATTTGACTCAAGCATCAGGGTCAGGGTATCTAACGTGCGCATCAAGGTCAGGGTATCCAATCTGTGCATCAGGATCAGGGTATGTATATACAATGAACATCAAGGTCAGGTAAAAGGCTTTTGACTGCGTTAGGGGATTGTATCGAATCTGTGATAATAATTCATCAGGGAATTCTTTTGTCCATGATGACGTGTCACCACAGAATTGATGCGACACCCTGATAGTGTGTTTTCAGGAAAGGTTTTCAAATGTCAAAAGGCGGGTATTTATACTCTCTCTCTCTCCCTCTTTCTTTCTGAAATACCTCAAAACATTTAATCTGACTCTGATATTCGCTCGAGCTTTCTTTTTCTTTCTCTTTCTTTCATATTCACAGAAACCCTAGAACTTCAGATCTCAAACAGCATCAATGGCACCCAGCAATGTTCAACAACTTCCAACAAGTCTGGTGGTTCCACCCACAAACTATGTGGGTGTCTCTGACATTAATGAGGTAAATGATTGTTTCAAGCCTATGATGAACTATTTACTCAACTCTGAGTATAGTCGAGCAATCTTTACCGATGAAGAAATGTCTGGGGAAGCACTTTCACAACTCTGGTCAAGTGCTAAGTTCATGAACTCGTCTACAAGACTAGAGGCCGTGAAGGGGATCTCATTCAAGATCTCTTCTGAGAAGGGAAAAATAACTCCTTTTAGAATCAACACAGCACTAGGGCTACTTGCACAAGACTTTGTGGAAGTGCCTAGTGATGCTAATCTGCTTATATTCTTGAGGGAATTGGGCTATAATGCTGCTCCCAACATAGTGTTAAGGTTCAAGGACCTCAAGAGGGTCAATGTGAAACGAGAGATTTCTTATCTCTTTGACAGCATCACAAAGGTATTCTTAGGTAAGTCTTCTAACTTTGAAGTCATAACCTCACTAACTTTAAAGATAGCTTATGCAATGATTAAAAATGTACATATAAATATAGCAAAACTAATTTTTGATGATCTTGTAAATAAACTAGGTAGTTTTAACTCTAGAAAATCAGAGATTTACTATGCCAGATTTTTGTCAATGAACATTAAAGATCAAATAACTAATCTTTCTTTTGAGAATGATATTTTTGTACAGACTTACAAACAAACAAAGAAGTTGTTTGTAGAAATAATAAAGAAATCGTATACCACAGAGCCATTTTCACTCCCTTCGCATATGGATCAGGTATCTCGATCTCTCCCTTCTACTTCTCAACCTACTACTTCTTCTCCTTTAACTACTATGGCAGAAATCACAATCACTTTCCTGCCTACCCTAGTAGTACAACCAGTTTCAACACAACCACTCTCATTAGCCCAACCCTTAGTCTCTTAAAAGACTAAGGGTACCAAAAGAAAACCCTCTGAAGTAACCACAACAAGTGAGGGGGAGCAAGGAAAGAGAGTGATTGCCTATAGGAGATTGAAGAAGAAGAAGGTGGCCACGAGTGTTACCCAACAACCAGACTAGGCAGTATCCTCTCAAAAGGATACTGCTTTTAATAAGGAATTAAACACATTTCTAACTAGTTCCTCTCAAAAAGAATTAGTTATTGCAAATAGTCCCCAACTAGGGACACAGTTGAGTGAGGCACATACACTAATCATAGCCCCTGATGAAACTAACATCAGGGTCTCTGAGAGCCACTTGCAGATATCTGACACAGTGACTGCACACACAACATCCTTTGATGGATCACCTCCCTATTCAGTGATCCAGCCAACACTCTCTTCTACACCTCTTCCTTTTCTTACTAATCCTCAAATTTCTTTAGATATTATGACACAAACATTGAGTGTCATAAGATCAGATTCTCCAATTTCTCAATTCATGAAGGAGCCAACGCTCCCTGACATAGTGATTGATAGTCAACACACTCAAATGGTTCTCATTTTTACTTGATACAACCACTGATGATCAGACAGGAGACATAAATTCATTTGTATATACTACTGCAATAAGTCTTTATGTTCCCCCACCTGTATATACATCTTCTATAGAAACATACACGTCTCCAATTGTACATACACAAATTTCATCCACTCCCTCACCTATCACTTCTGTGGAACCAGTAATTGTACATAATTTACTTGAACTGGCCACAGTAGTTGATCTCACAGCCCATAGGAGCCCTTCTAGGACAATTTTGAGTGAGAATGTGAGAATATATAGTGAAAAGAGGCAAAGTCAATCCCCTGAAAGGACTTTGGCAAAAGGAGAGAATGAAAGTACTGCCTTAGAAGGCAAAGAAAAAGGAAAGTCCTCGAGAGATGCCTTAGAAGGCACAGAAAAAGGAGAGATTGAGGGAGAAAATGATGAGATCCTTGTAAATAAAGAAAAGAGAGAAAATCTTGATACTAAAATTGTAAATATTGAACATAATTCAAGTTCCTCTGAAAGTGATGAAGATGACACTCCAGCAGATGATTTTTCCCAGTTCATTGGAGTTGATTTATACTTTCAGCAAAATCAAATGGTTGATACTGTACAGTTACTTAAATAGGAGCTTTCAAGGACCACAGACCCGATTTTGACAAAGGTGCTCAAATCACAAATTATTATTGGGCAATCTGTGGATGTATAAAATAAAAGCTCTATACACACTTTACAAACAAAATAAATAGTGTACAGCAAGTTGTGAACTCCCTTGTTACCAGCCAAACCTTGCTCCGGATGAAGAAACTTGCTAACAATGTTGACAAACAACTCTCAACCTTCTCCACCAAAATAAACAGCATGGAAACTCTGCAACTGTCAATGGCTGACACTCTTCAAAAGGTTCTTCAAGTCACATCCCAACTCTCAACTTCCACTGATGATGCTGTCAAAAAGAGGGAGAAATCTTCAGGGCCATCGTCAGGGGATGTTGCAAAGAAACCCTCAAATGCTCAACCATCAGGGGATATGACTGTTCCTGCTCCAAAACCAAAGGATAAGGGCAAAGGCATCCTGATTGAGGAACCAAAGAAGAAATCAAATACTCAATCAGGGTATGGCAGTGACATGCCAACTTGTCAAGGGAAATCCTCAGGGTATGACAGTGTCAAGCTAACCCGTCAAGGAAACCCGTCAGGGGGAATTCTCAGCACTGCATCAGTGGAAGCCATAAGTGTATGCTTTGAGTCCTAACGTTAGGGGATCAAGAAGCACTTGGATAACTCAAGTGAAGTTTGAAGCATTGATCTAGTCTCAGACATGACTTGTCATCAGGGAATCTAGAAGCACTAATCAAGTTCACATCAGGGCTTGTCGTCAGTGGATAGTTATGACTGCATACACTCATCATCAGGTCTTACACGCAAATCAATGAAGCTTGTTATAGATGAAAAAAATATAATCTGGAAAGATATCTCTTGAAGTTTGGTGGTCCAATGACAACTCTCAATCATTAATTGCACGTAGATCAGTGGAAGAAAAAGAAGCAACAAAAGCAATAGTAGTCTGACACATCATTCCTAAAGGACATTGATGTGACATATATGCGCCTAGGTTGAAAAGAGCAGCACGTCCAAGCATGTGGGTTCAACTACTGATCTTCTATATATGCAAAAGAGTTCTCATTACAAAGTATAAATCTAATGGATCAACCAACAGATTTAAGCACACAAACACTAGAGAGAAGCTTTGTAATATATCTTGAGAGAAATATTCAAAGAAAAAGTGAAGCTAGTGAGTGTGAGATTGTAGCTGTAATTCATTACAGAAGTTATAGCTGTTTAATCACATTTGTGGTTAAACAGATTTCCAGAAAAACATCAAGTTTTAATACAACTATTTTAACTTGAATGCTTGTGTGTTCCTTTTAAAAGTCATTGTAGTTTTTCTGATATTGCAGCTATTTCCATCAGTGCTTAACAAGTTTTAAAAAATGAAAAGTTTCGAGTGTTTGTATTCTATCCCCCCCCCCCCCCCCATCTTCCCTTTTCTACAAACACCTGAACTTATTTTGTTCTAACAGTTTGTTTACAAGGTGGTCGTCGACATTTCTTACTCTCACCTTGGATAGCCTTTTTAGAATAAATGGCATTAACTTCAGATGTTAAAAGCATGCATTAAATCATACTTTTGGAAGTGAATAAACAAGGTATTTTCACAAACATGGCATGTATAACAGAACAAAATAGTGCATGAATAGAGCAGGATTTTAATATAGTGCTCTTACCTCTTTGGATGTAAAGAAGAAGTTAAAAGCTTGGGTTGTTCTTCGAGAAAGACAGTTGCTCTTGAAAGTGAACCTGAATTTTGTGGGTGGTTGGTTGTATAGAAAATTTATGAAAGTGGGGCTAGGGTTGTACTCCAAATGATATATTTATATCACTTGCCGAGCAACAAGTGCAGTTGAATTATTTGAGAGTAGATTTTAGTCGTTGGCTGTAATGGGCAGTAACAAGCCTTAGAAAGGAGTGATTAGTTAGAAAGGCCGGTGTTACGGCTGCTAAAAGTCAGTTAGTCATCTATCAAAGCCAACAATCTAATGTATTGTTGAAGTTGATTTACAATTTGACGGGTCATGTGCAACTTACCCTGATATAATATAATTATATCACTTACCTCACTGTAGTCCTTGGTTCAAAAATGGACATTGTAGCTCTCCTGTGTTTTGCCTTCCCCACATGAATAAATTTCACTTACTCTTGTTAATACTTGAATAAAAATAGTCATTTAAATATTTGAGCTCAAAATATTTTTGATGTAGGGTGGTCAGCCTACAACCTCGAATAACTTAAATCAACTTGTTGATAAGCACACAAGAAATCGATTTAAGGATCTTGAACGAATCTCACATTCAGTACTACTCGAATCACTCGAATAAGGTTTTGTTTATATCTCATAAACAAGAAAGAAAACGTGCAAGACACTTTTCTGAATTTATTTAAAAAAAGAAATCTCTCTCTTCCTCCATTATACAATACAAATAGCTATTTATAAGCTAATAAAAATCCTAATCCTATTTGGAAAGAATAATACATTGGAAAGAAATCTAATTTAACAAAGAAAGAAAAACAAACCTATTATGACTAGGAAACAAATACGAAAAGTAATAAAATACATAAACAATAACCGTAGCTATTAGTATATAATTGGCCTTTCAGAGGATAATTATCCCCTGACAGGTAAATTTGGCTGTCAGTGGATATTTATCCCCTGACGGGAAAATTTGGTTATCGAAGGATAATTTTCACCTGACGGGTAGAAGTAGTCGTCAGTGGAAAATTATCCACTGATGGGTTAATTGATCCCCTGATGGTGACTTCACACTATCCCCTGATTATCCTCCAATGATGTCATCCCCTGATGCTCGGCTTGATATCCCCTGACGCCCATTTCTCGCATCCCCTGATGCTTTCCTCGGCATCCCCTGACGCCAGTTCTCACATTCCCTGATGCTTTCCTCAGCATCCCCTAACGCCAAGTCTCAGTTAAGCTACAAGCGTGCTTGACTCCATTTTTGAAAGCAAAGTTATAACAGAATTACAAGCACTTCTCAATGGATCATAATACATCTTAGGCCAAGTCCAAGTTTCTATTCTTTCTTTAGAATGCTCCAAACATAATCTCAAGGCCCTAAACTCTTTAAGTGTCAAACATGCTGCATTTTACAAGCTTACTTCAAACTTCTTAGTCTTAGATCTAGTAATTGGACCTCTGAGCCTTAACTCACCATCACCATCTGATCCGTGAACAGTTTCTAATGAAGACAAATCTGGTTCGTTACACTTCATGCCCACATCATTCCCTCTTTATGGAAAAAGATTTGCCTTCAAATCTTCTTCATAATTGTCACCAACATATGGGATCAAGTCTGAAACATTGAAGGTGGCCGAAATTCCAATGTCACCCAGAAGATCAATCTTATATGCATTATCACTTATCTTCTCAAGTACACGAAATGGCCCTTCAACTTTCTTTTGTAACTTTGACCTGCGTTTCAAGGGAAAACATTCTTTACGGAGATAAATCCAAACTAGGTCTTCTACCTCGAAAACATGGCCTTTCTTCCCTCTCTTGGTCCGCCTAATATAGGCCTCATTAGCTCGTTGTAACCGTTCTTAAACCTCCCCGTGTAGCTTCTTGACATATTCTACCTTAGCTTGTCCATCCAAGTTAACTACATGCTCGATTGGAATTGGCAACATATCCAATGGAGTCAATGGCGCAAAGCCATAAAAAACTTCAAACAGACCACATTCGCGAACCAGAATGTACACTTTGATTGTATGCAAATTCAACAAATGCAAGTTTCTCATCCCAATCTTTCAAAGATTTCCCCACAAAAGCATGCAACAAAGCTCCTAAGGTTCTGTTCACCGCTTTTGTTTGTCCATCCGTTTGTGGATGACTAGTTGTGCTAAACATCAACTTCGTTCCTAGCTTATGCCACAAAGTTTTCCAGAAATAGCTAAGGAACTTCACATCTCTATCACTCACAATGGTTTTCGACACCCCTTGTAATCGCACCACTTCATGAACGAACAAATCAGCCACATGCGATGCATCATCCGTTTTATGGCAACATATAAAATGTGTCATCTTCGAAAACCTATCAACAACAACGTAAATGGCATCTTTCCCCCTTGTTGTTCGTGGCAATCCCAACATAAAGTCCATGCTCAAATCAATCCAAAGATGATTCGGAACTGGTAATGGCATATATGGTCCATGTGGTTGTTGATGTGCCTTTGCTTTCATGCACGTAACACACCTCTCAATTATCCTATGCACATCATGATCCATACTCGGCCAATAAAAATGCTCCTTCAAGGCCTCCAATGTTTTTCCCTCGCCGAAATGACCAGCAAGACCTCCTCCATGTGCTTCCCTAACTAATAGCTCACGTAAAGATGAATTTGGTATGCAAACTCGTTTTCCTTTAAAAAAGGAAACCACCATGCACAAAATACTGTCCATTCGCACCTTTTCCACAATTTCCTATCATTTTAGCAAAGAAAAGATCATGCGTATATTGCTCCTTCATTAGGTCAAATCCCAACAATTGTGAATTAAGCAAAGACAGCAGAGTATACCTCCTCAACAATGAATCAGCTACGACATTCCCTTTGCCTTGCTTGTACTTGATCACATATAGAAAAGTCTCTAGGAATTTAACCCACTTGGCTTGTCTATGATTCAATTTGCCTTGCCCCCTAAAATACTTCAGGGATTCGTGATTAGTATGTATTACAAACTCCTTGGGCAAAAGGTAATATTGTCATGTCTCTATGGCGCGAATCAGTGCATAGAACTCCTTTTCATAAGTTGAGTAGTTCAAACTTGCTCCGCTTAACTTCTAGCTAAAATAAGTAACTGGTTTTCCCTCTTGCATCAAAATAGCCCCTATACCAACTCCGTTCGCATCGTAATCCACTTCAAAAGTACTATTGAAGTTCGGCAATGCTAACACGGGCGTTTCACACAACTTCTGCTTCAGTAAATCAAAATTCTGTTGGGCAACTTTCTTCCATCTAAACTCACCTCCTTTCTTTAGACACTCAAGCATAGGTGATGCAATCATGCTAAAGTTCCTCACAAATCGTCGATAAAATGAAGCCAAACCGTGAAAACTCCTTATATCACCTACTGATTTCGATTATGGCCATTCTTGTATTGCCCTTACTTTCTCTCCACCTCTATTCCATCCTTAGACACAACATATACTAGGAATATTAATTTATCTTGGGCAAATACACTCTCCTTCACATTAGCAAACAATTGGTTTTCACTCAAAACAACAAACACCTCACGTAAATGCAATAAGTGATCGTCCATGTTCTTGCTATAGACCAAGATATCATCGAAATACACCACAACGAACTTACCAATGAACCTGCATAAAACATGGTTCATAAGCCTCATAAATGTGCTTGGCGCATTAGACAATCCGAATGGCATGACCAACCACTCATACAATCCGTGCTTGATCTTAAACGCAGTCTTCCATTCATCTCCTTCTCGCATCCGAATCTGATGGTACCCACTTTTCAAGTCAACTTTCGAGAACACAACAGCCCCATATAGTTCATCCAACATGTCATCAAGCCTAGGAATTGGATAACGATTTTTGACAGTTATCTTGTTGATCACGCGACTATCCACACACATCCTCATTCCCCCATCCTTCTTTGGTACGAGCAACGCTGGAATTGAACACGGACTCATGGATTCTCGCACATAACCTATCTCAATCAACTCATCAACTTGCCTCTTCAATTCCTTTGCTTCCTATAGGTTGCCCGGATTACATCTATAGGTTGCCCGGATTGGTAAAGACGCTCCCAATATCAAATCAATCTGGTGTTCTATCGCTCAGATAGGTGATAATCCTTTGGGCAACTCATCGGGAAACAATGCCTTAAACTCATCAAGCAGGTCCTGAATTCATGGATTAACAATGAATTCATGGATTAACAATATGGAAAGTAATAAAATATATAAACAATAACCGTAGCTGTTAGTGGATAATTGGCCTTTCGGAGGATAATTATCCCCTGACAAGTAAATTTTACTGTTAGTGGATATTTATCCCCTAACGGGTAAATTTGGCTGTCGGAGGATAATTTTCTCCTAAAGGGTTGAAACAGTCGTTAGTGGATAATTATCCACTGATAGGTTAATTGATCCCCTGATGGTGATGTCACACTATCCCCTGATTATCCTCCAATGACGTCATCCCCTAATGCTCGGCTTGATATCCCCTGACGCCTATTTCTCGCATCCCTTGATGCTTTCCTCGGCATCCCCTGATGCCAGTTCTCGCATTCCCTAATGCTTTCCTTGGCATCCCCTGACACTAGTTCTCGCCCAAGTCTCGGCTAAGCTACAAGCGTGCTTGACTCCATTTTTGAAAGCAAAGTAATAACATAATTACAAGTACCTCTCAATGGATCATAATACATCTTAGGCCAAGTCCAAGTTTCTATTCCTTCTTCATAATGCTCCAAACATAATCCCAAGGCCCTAAACTTTTTAAGTGTCAAACCTACTACATTTGACAAGCTTACTTCAAACTTCTTAGTCTTGGATCTAGTAATTAGACCTCCAAGCCTTAACTCACCATCACCATCTAATCCATGAACAGTTTCTAATGAAGACAAATCTAGTTCGTTACACTTCATGCCCACATAAATATTTAAAATCTTTTGGACATCACATTACCATAGAAACTTTATTCAAGATATGAATTCATTATTCATACCGAATAAAAATTAAACCTTCATACATAATATGAATTTATTATCCATACAACAAAACCTATTTTAAAATTTCTGGGTTCTCACACCAACTCTCCTGAAAAGTGAAGTGATTTGAGATTCGAGCTATTTTCTCTATATTTATTATAAGTTGTGCGCGAATGTATGAGTTCAAAGCAATTGTCTACTTTGTTAAGGGAAAAAAGAAGAAAGATATCCAGAAAAGAAAATACCCCCTTCATTTTTTTAGTAGTTGTGTTAGATACAATTGATGATGATGATAATTAGAGTTTTTGTTCTACGTTTCTTAATGGATACTTGGCTGAAGATGTTTATGTTGAGCAACCTCAAGGTTTCATTGTTGAAGGGAAAGAAGACAAAATGTATAAGCTCAAGAAGGCATTGTACGAAATCAAGCAGGCGCCGCGAGCATGGTATGGCAGACTTGACTCTTATTTGCATCTGTAAATGCTAAAGGTGTTCTATAAACCTTAGTATATTTGCACAAACTCTGTATCCATTGATGCTCAACTTAGTCATCAAGGAATGAACTACTCTACACTAAGCAAGTTGTCAGTGAAAAACTTCTAAAGGACTTGATAGTGTAGAAGGAATGTCTGTAATTACTTAAAAGCATTCAAGTATTTCGCACATCAGACGTTCCAGACAAAGTAAACAAAACATCAGTGATTAATTCTGTAAGACCAATCCGTTAGAGGAACCCGTCAGGGGAACCCATCAGGGTATGGCAGTGGCAGACCAACTCATCAGGGAAACCCATTAGAAGAACCCATCAGGGTATGACAGTGGTAGATCAACCCATCAGGGGAAACCATCAGAGGGAATTATCAACACTGCATCAGTGAAAGTCATCAGTGGATGCAAGTAGGTCTTAACGTCAGGGAATCAAGAAGCACTTGGCTATCTCTACTAACATAGATTAACTCAAGTGAAGCATGAAACACTGATCAAGTCCTCATCAAGACTTGTCATCAGGGGGATCCAGGAGCACTGATCAAGTCTACATCATGGCTTGTTATCAGGGGATAGTTATAACTGTATACACTCGTCATCAGGTCTTACACATGAATCATTGAAGTTTGTTAAAAGAAGCAAGAGATATAACTGAAAAGATATTTCTTGAAGTTTGGTGGTCCAATGACAACTCTCGATCATTACATACTCGAAGATTAGGGAATGAAAAAGAAGCAACAAAAACCAAAAGCAATCTGACACATAACTCCAAAAGGACGAATGATGGGACATACTGTGGCTAAGTTAAAAAAGCAGCACATCTATACATATGGGTTCAGCAACTGATCTTCTACATATACAAAAAGTTTTTATAACACCAAGAAGTGAAGCACACAAAAAAAACACTAGAGAGAAGTTTTGTAATATATTTAGAGAGAAATATTCAAAGAAAATAAGAAGCTAGTGAGTGTGAGAAAAGAAGCTGTAAGTTATTATAGATTTTAGCTAATTAATCACATTTGTGATTAAACAGATTTTCAGAAAAACATCAAGTTTTAATATAACTATTTTAACTTGAATGTTTGCGTGTTCATTTTAATTTCAATTAAATTTTTCTGGTGATTGTAGCTATTCCAGCCGATGCTAACAAGTTTAAAAAGAAAAACGAAAAGTTTGTAGTGTTTGTATTCAAACCACCCCCTCCCTTCTACAAACACTTGAGCTTATTTAACTCCAACAAGTTGTTTTAGAGTTTGACTATTTTTTTCTAGCTATTCTCATATTCTAAAGAAATATTAAAATTATTTTTTCTCTACTATCCTTTTCATATTTTCAAATTTTAAATATATTATTATTTCTTATAGAAATAAAAAAAGAAGAAGAAGCAATAAGAAAGATATCAAAAAAAGAAAAATACTCCCTCCATTTTTTTAGGATTTGTTTTGGAGTTTGATTTTCATTTTTCTTTTACTAGCTATTCTCCTATTTCAAGGAAAAGTTAAATTATTTTTTCCTAACCTACCCTTTTTATATTTTCAAATTTTAGTTTGAGTATAACATAAAAAATTAAATATCTTTTTTTTCTATTCTAATTATATAAGCGCAAACAAGGAATAATACTAATAAATTTAATATTATTATACTTATTAATTATTAATTTTATTTATTTGATTTAAAGTGACAAAACTAGTTACAAATAGAATTATGCTCGTAAAAAAATTATGCTCCCAAAGCAATAAAATCGTACACTGCGTAAAATCTAAAAATATCGTTTGGAGTAATTTTGTTTCGGTGAACAACTACTTAATTTTTCTCGCGCCATCTATGGATACCTGCTAGAGCAACCAGAAGCAGCAGATATCAGGATATGGTAATAGTCTAACTTTGTTTTTTTACCACAGTTCCATGTTCATCAAGCTTGTTTTGAAAAATCCATTTTATTCCGATGACTATAATTTCTTCGGGGATGGCGTGGAAAGAAATATGAAGGAGAGTGGCCATGGCGGCTGCTGTCACGAAACAGAAGGGGATGATGAAGACGCGACTGAGAAAAAGAGAGGGATTGGAAAATAATGTCCCATTTTATTATGGTTTTTTAGTATGACTTTCGTTCACTGTTGTCATTACATGTTCTGGGTTTCGTATGGATTTCAATATTGTATAGGTGTTTCATATAAAATATAACAAGATATTTGGTGGTGATTTAGGAGGCAGTACTCAAAGATACGGGTGTGCATGGTACTAACTTGAGCCGATTATGGTTCGTAATTATTCCAAATCACAAGGTGCGGTTTTTAAGAGTCGAGTCACTGTAACTATGTTAATCGCATTATTCGGTTAAGTGTGATTTCAATTAATAAAACACAGTTTTGATTTTTATTTTGATTTTATGTATAAACAATAAAATATTATGAGTAAGAAAGGTCAATATAATTATATGACCAATTATCATCATAATTAACAAGAACCCCAAATAATTGATGTTCTACCATGATAATTATAAAATTTTATAATTATGTTACGAATAAATTTATGACTATTTACATATCAATATATAGCATTCTATTAGTTAACTATAAAAATAAAACTTAAAATTAATGAATACAAAAATAACACTATATTATTGTAAATAGATTTATTTTTATACATGATACTCTATTACTTGACTACAATATTAACAAATTAGTTTATGAATATAATATTTATCATATGAAAGTAATGAATATTTGATTATATAATTCTATAATTTATAAATTTCGGTTTCAATTTTTTTCTATTTAGTTATAGGCATTAATCGAATATTGTAACCAAATCATGCGATTCGGTTTATATCGATTTGGTTTTGCTATTTTTCAAAGCAGTTTGGTTTGTTTTGATTTTTTGGTTATAATTTAATTTTTGCACACAACAAAGATCATTATCTCTTTTTTGTGTTTTTTTTTTATTAGTTATATTGTTAATATATTTCATAATGATACGGTCATATTTTCTTTGTATTTAAAAATTTGGTTGCATGAGTAGTCTACTCTCGTTTTAACTTTTATAATAAAAAAACATTTAGTCGTGTGAATAAATAAACAAAATTATTTGTTGGATTCAAACTCATCTTAATATTAAAGGTTAGAAAGAAGGGAGCACACACTCTTATGTATATATATAGGATCAAGAGCTCAATATTGTAAATTTTGTTGGATCTATATTATATATACATTTAATTGAGTCTATATTACTATCCGTCAGCGCTTATTGAAAAATTTATTACCGTCTAATTCGACGAAGTTTTTATGTCCACAGTCCAATTTAAATTTTTATTTATAAAATTCAAATTACTAACTATGCAATTATTACGTATACAAATTAAAATTATAATCTATTAGAAAACACCAAATTTTAAGATGATTAATATAAAAAATAATATTATTATTCATATTAACAAAAGTTACATATTATTAAATTGTTTTATATTTATTATGAATTCTTTTTCAAATTTTTTTACTATATAATAATTTTACAAATAGTAACTATAACTATACTGATAGTGATTTTTGTTTTTATTCTTATTTTTATTTTTATAATTAGTAATTTAAACTAGACGCCACACTTAAAAACATAGGCTAACTGAACTATAATTATCTTCAGAAATGTACGTCGCCCCAGTATATTGCCATATTATATAAAATCAAAAGGACAATTAGTCATACGTTCAATTGAGTTTCATATACTTTTTTTTAAACTATCATTTGGAATGATTATTTGAGTTAAATACTATCAGTCCGTAATTTTAAAATTTTAATTTCTAAAATTCAATTTAGAATATTCTTAAATCAATCAAAAAAAATATTAACATAAATAGTTTTTAAAAAATAAAGAAATAAATGATAATTACATATAAAATGAACAAAAAAAACCAAATTAAATTAATAATATTCTTAAAAAAAGTAGAAGAATTAAAGTTTGTGCTTGGCACACACTTCGGAAGTAGTATATATATAATGGAATATTACTTCTTATTCAAAATATACGAGGTTTAATCTTTTTTTTTCATGTAATTTTAGGTGAAATTCAATATATATTAAATATTTAATTAAATTTCATCTAAAAATATATATAAAAATTCGAACGTCATGTATTTTAAAATAGAGAAAGTATAATTTGAGGTATGTGTCAAGTAGTTACATTTAAATTTATTTTAACAAATGTTTGAACAAAGTAACAGTTTTGTATTTTGAAATTTTAATAAACTTGTACGATATTTTGAATTTAAAATTTAATATATGTAATATTAAACAACTTATATGGATTTTTTTTTCTTTTTTCTTTTTCTTCTTTTTTAGTATTGTACTTTACAACTTCCGTTTTATAATAACTCATATTTTAGAGTTTACATCTTTTTTTATAATAACTGATATTTTATATATTTTTATAAATTTATCACTTAGTCTTTCTAAATTATGTTTGAGTAAATTATAACAATATATTATTTTTTTCTCATTCTTTTTATTTGTATTACATTATCACATAACCCACGCACTCTCTTTTCTTAGTATACTATTATACATTAATAAAAGATAAAATTATCAAATTATTAAATTTTATCATAAATTTTAATTTTTTTAATATATGTATAAATAATTAAAATACCAATTATGATAAAACATTGCAGGTATAATATTGGTGGAAGTGCAGTATAATTAAGTTGAGAGGAGAGCAGCATTGTGTATAGTGGACCGAAGAAGGGAAGAACTCTAACCCACGCTGCCCGACATCAATTATACTTGTCGGCTCTCTTCTCTATCGCACTAATTTTACTTTACAATTCTTTATTTTATAATTAACGCTACCCTTTATACAAATTTTTTTTACCATCTCTTAATGATCTCTATTAAATTTTTTATTGTATAGCTAAACAATTAGTATTATAAAGACATTAAGCAGACACATACAATCGTGAAAGAGTCTAACGCCAGGCGTTTTTCTAGACGTTTGTTTAGACAAATTATTATTTTTATTTTTATTAGTGAATATATTATATTTTTTTCAATAAAATTAATATATAATTATACATAATTAAATAATTTTTCTTTTAATAACTATTTTAATCACCATATGAGGATCAAATGTTTCAAAAATATAAAATAAATATAAATCTTTTATTAAATTACAAGAATATTATCTTCTTATGGTGTTATTATTGTATATGTATAATCTCTTTCATATTAGAAATTGAAAAAAAAAATTAAAATTGGCCGCTTAAACTGCCTACTACCTATCTAGACCCCGCCTAAATTCACCTAATTTAATTTCAACATTTTTTAGCCACCCAAATAGAAATTTCAACGATCTTGAGCCGCCTAGGCACCCGCCTAACCCGTCTTTTAGAAAATTGTTCACAATATTACAATATCAATATATATTCATACTAGTTCATATTATATTATTATAATCTATTATTAAAATAACATCTAATTATATTATGTAATTGAATTATACTTATAAAATTATATTTTATATATAATGAGAACTGATCCATATCTAATTTTAGTTAGAATTTGTTTTCGAACTAAGTCTTTTAGAATCGTTGGATTTAAAAATGAATGGTTATAAATGGAATAATCTCTTTCCACACCCACTTATTGCAAAAATGGATGTGGAGAGAGAAAATGATAGGGGTGATAATTTTCTTTTTTCTCACTCCATCTTTTTTTTCTTAGAATAATATTTTTAAATTATTTCTTCTGTCTAAATTTATATTTTATTTTTGAAATCTACACACTTATTAAGAAATAATATTAATATTATTATTTTACAATAAATGTTGATGTAAAATTAGGAGTGACAAAATGGGTTAATGGGTCGTGTTCGTGTTCGTGTTGAGTCGACCCATATAACGACACAATTGAGTATAACACGACACTATTAATAAATGAGTCAAAATTTGAAACACAGAGACGACACGACACGAATAACACGATTAACCCAGATAACCCGAATAATTCAGATAACCCGAATAATCCAGATAACTCCAATAACTCAGATAACCCGAATAATCCAAATAACCAAGATAACTCAAATAACTCATATAACCCGAATAACTCAGATAATTCATTTACACATTACTACACGAATAACATATTTAAACATTACTACTTGAATAACTCACTTAACATAACTCTAAAATTAAACTTTTACAAATATGTAATTCAAATTGTACATAGTCTTGAGTCTTTTGGCAAAATAACATATTTTCTTAAGTTTCTTAAACATAAAATTACTTTTTGTTTATTATAAATATTGTTTTGTAAGTTAATCCATATAAAGTAATATCAATAAAAATAATTTAATAATTTATATTATTTATAAATTATATATATAATTATTAGTTATTATTATATTAGTATGTTTTTATTCATTAAAAATTATATAAGTTAGTCTTAATTACAATATAAACTCATCTTATATGTTTGATATATATATTAACTTAATGTATATATAGAAAAAAGTATTACTTCATATATATTAACCAATAACTAATGTTATAAGGTGAGTTTAGATTTTTTAGAACGATAAATAAGAATGTTAAGTATATATGACTTACTAAGTCAATATATACTTTGTGAATATGATTCACAAATTCATATATATTAATCAATAACTAATTGATGATATTTAGTCTAATTCAAAATTTATAATGTATACTTAATTAGTTAATTTAAAAGAAATAATAAAAATATAACATGATTACTTTAATAAAATGTTTAAATATTCTTATTTTGATAATCGGGTTAAATGAGTCATAAATGAGTTTTGTTGGGTTGACTCGTCAACCGGTTATTTTAGTTGTGTTTTAAACAGGTCGATCAGTTTATGACTCATACCCATATAAGTCAATTCAAACCCTCCTAAGTCGTGTTGTGTTCGTATCGGGTTATCGTGTCGTGTCGAAAATTGTCACCCCTATGTAAAACTATCTATTAATCATTTTTTATAATAAATATTACAGAAATTGAAAACTAAAGTAATGTATTAAATGCGAGGGTAATATAGAAAATTATCGTTTTAGATTCTTCTTAAATATATTGTGTAATAATTATATCTGGACAAATATAAATAACGCATATAACATATAAAACTAGATTGAGATAATATAAGTCTAAGTTAGTAGAATATAAAGGAATATTAATATGTTTATATTTTATTATAATATATTTTTTTAAATTATTTCGAACTAAGTATTTGAATTAGAAAAATCAATGCTCAAATTATATTATAACCGATTCTAAATTATTAACGAACTACTCATAACTATTTGCTTGATTAATTTCCCAAAAACTATAATATATTACTATAAATTTGTATTTTTTATATTATAATTAATTTAACATACACCGCCACTTTCCAAATACATACTAAGTATAAAATAATTAAATGTACTATTAAGAAATATGTTATGATATTTTTAGTGCAAGGTATATTACTAGTATAATCAAATTATTTTTATGTTCAGATTTTACTCATTTAATTTATTACACTTTAAATTGTATCAAGTTTAGTCTATTTAATTTATCAAAATTTAAATTCAGTACTTCTTTGAAAATTTATATATTTTATGATATTTAATATATTAATAATATAATAGAATTGCCCCCAAACTAAATCGAAATTACTAAATGAATGCTAAACCCTATTATTTTCAAATTTGAGTTGTAATAATTTTTTAATATTTTACAATATTTTTGAAAAATTCAATTGTATTAATTCAAATAATATTGAAAAATAAATGAGCATGCAAATTTTCATAAGTTTTAATGATATTACATATTTTTTATAATCATGCAAGTTGAATAACTTTTAAATAATAAATTTATCATAATTTTGTATAGTTATAAAAATCATTTTATGCATTGTAAGAAATTATACTCTAACCATCTTGTGCATTTGTAGCACATTTTTAATGTGTGTGTGTATATATAAATATTGACGCATTAAATATAAAATATTTATGTATATTATATATATTTTAACTTTTTTTTAGTTATCCATGATTTTTAAACGTATTAAAATTCACGTTGCACATGTTAAATTGTAAAAGGAACAAAACAGAGGAAATTAATATTTGTGACCTTTCATGTTTTTAATGTTTTCTCAATCTATAATCTCAATCTATAAGGTCAAATTTATTTAGGACATATTTGTTTCATATCATATTTATTGATTATTTTATTTTATATTATTTGGGGTTGTAATCTAAAATAAATGTGTTTGTTTCGTATGATCATCTTATATAACCACTTAATAAATAAACATATAATAATATTTTGAAAGTAGTCATCTTGGGATGTAATCTGGTTACTATAACAAATGTGTTTATCTTGGATGACTTATTGTAATAACTAAAGTTATTTGTTGTATTACTTTTATATCATTCATATTTTAAGATAATACTCTCTCTCTCTCTCTCTCTCTCTCTATATATATATATATATATACATATATATATATATATATTATAATATATTATTAATTGAAAAAATTTGACATACAGAAAATAAAAGGAAAAAGAAAAAAAAGTACATACTCAAGTGTGTGTCCAAGTTACTAGTACATATTAAATAATCGTATTATTATCGTTCGTTTTAAAATTAGAGATATTTAGAATTCCTAAATTTAAGACGAAAACAATATAAAATATGTCAAATGAGTAATATAAAATTAATATACGCTATAAACTAAAACTTTTTGAATTAAATCGGTAATAGAGCGGTGGTTTTTTATATATAAAAAATGAATAATTCGTAGAATTAGCATTTACATAAACATATATCAAATAGGTGTCGTAAAATACTACGTATCACTCCCATCTGTGTATAATTGTTTTAATTAAACATACCATTTAGGTATTCTTCTTCACATGAAAAAATGGACACTACGGAAGATAAGGATGTTTGAGACGGCAAAGAAAATTGTGGTATTCCATGTCGGATCAATCAAGTCATAATTGGAATGTCGAAATCCTTCGTACTGTGTCACAGTGATTTATGGAAGAACCTTCACGAATTACGAGGCTGAAATTATTGCTAACACCAGTTTTGTCGAAGCACTAAATAATGCAATTAATAAAAATATTCTTAAAAGAACGAGAAATCAAAACTCGTGAATTAAGTGACCACTGCAGTAGATTGAATTTCTCAAGTCTTGACAATACTAATTTATTGTTATTATTAGGCATGTCTGGTGGACGGGTACGTGGTATGTGAGGGAGAAATTGCTTTTAGATTTTATTAGTTAAAACGGCATAACTCTCCAAATCAGTATCGTCTCGTTAAAGAAAGTTTACACCAAATTCGTTTCGTTCCTGTTCTGTTATTCTGTATTTTATATTTTAAATATTTTTAAATTTAATTTACTTTTTTTTCTTTTGATTTTTATATTTCTTTAATGTAAAATTAATAAAAATTGTGTTTTATACATAAAAGAGTTGGAGTCGGGATTGAGATAGATTGAGAGAGTAAATTTCAGAATAATAATATGTTCGAATAAAATTGTTATCCCTAATTATTACTGTTAGAACTGAAATAAGCACAATAATTTGTAGGAGATGGATGAATGTAAACTATAACACTTTTTCCTCTATTTAAATACTTTGACAAATTTAAGTAACTGGAAAATAGTTTTGAACAATATTCTCTGATGGAAGTAAACAAAAAAGAACAGTCAAAGGAAATAACATAGGAAAATTCAAAACATAATAATTGTATTAATACTTGGAAGTTTTTCTGCGAATTTGGATAATCAACAAGTGATTACCTAGCTACAATTTTCTATTGCACAACAGTTTCTATTTTCACACACTAACTACACAAAACTTGAACAATTAAGGCTACAAGTTTTTCTCTACAATTTTCTCTTACAAGCAAATTACACAACTTCTCTCTCTAGTATATGAACAATATGGATAAATCTATTTAAATCAATACTATACAATGTGTTACAATCTTTGCATATATAAGAAAACAAAAATATAAATCATGTGCTACACATGATCCTTTTTCTGTGTAGTTGCATTATCCTCTTGTGGAGATAAGTGTCAAACATCTGATGACTACTGCTGCTTCTTTGTTAAGGTTAATCACTGATGATGATGGTTTAGTAATAAGTTGTGCAAATTGTATATACTTAAGGTGTTGTATAAACCTTGAGATAAGCACAAGTTTTGCATCCACTGATGATAATAATATCCATCAGTGGATGATTTAGTTCTTCACAAGACAAGTCAGAAAATGGAACATTTGAAGGGCTTGGCTTTGTGGAGAAGAATGTCTGATGTTACTTAAACAGTCAAAGTATTCCGCACATCAGATATTCTAAAAAAAAGAGTTACGTTGATTTCATACCATCAGGGGAACCTATCAGGGTGAACCCGTCAGGGGGAGCTCGTCAGGTGAACCCATCAGGGGGAGCTCGTCAAGGGAACCAGTCAGGGGGTACCCGTCAGGGGGAGCTTGTCAGGGGAACCAGTTAGGGGAACCTATCAGGGGATGACGAAGGCAGACCAACCCATCAGGGGGACACTTCAAGATATGTTAGTGTCAGGCCAATTCATCAGGGTAACCTGTCGGGGGGGATTGGTCAAAAATGACATCAGTGGAAGCTATGAATGTATGCAGTCAGTCATAACCATCAGGATCAAGAAGCACTGAGTAAATCTCAAGTGAAGAACGAAGCCCTGATCCAGTCAATATGCATCAGGGGGTCCAGAAGCACTGATCAAGATCCATCAGGGTTGACCATCACTGGATCGTTATGACAGCATACATCCGTCATCAGCATATACACAAAAATCAATGTAACTTGAACAGAAGAAAGAGATATCAACTAGAAAGATATTTCTTGAAGTCTGTATCCATCCAATGAGAACTCTTGCGCATTAAATGCATACAGATCAGGGGAAGAAAAAGAAGCAACAAAGCATGCATCAGTCTGACACATTAGACAGTGATGTGACATACTTACGGCTAAGTTGAAAAAGGCAGCACGTCTCAAGCACGTGATTTTCAACCACTGATCTACATATATAAAGAAGGAGTTTTCATTGATGAAAAGAAAAACTAGAAGCACACAAACACTAGGAAGCTCTGTAATATTTCTTGAGGGATTTATTGTCAGAGAGAAATATTTGTAGCTAGTGAGTGTGAGAAGCTGTGAATTTTATTCATAGAAATTGTAGCTGTAATTCACATTTGTGATATTACAGATTTCCAGAAAAACACCAAGTTATAATACAACTATTTTAACTTGAATCTAAGTGTTGTTATTTCACTGTTTTTCTGTTATCTTGCTATTTCTGGAAGGAGTTATCGAAGTTCAACAGAGCGAAAAAATTTTAAGTGTTTGTATTCATCCCCCCCCCCCCCCCCCCCCCCCCCCCCCCTTTCTACAAACACTTGAGTTTATTTTGCTCTAACATTCTTTTTTAGTCCTTGCTCTTCATGCAGTTCTGTTATAAAATGTTGTTATTGGACCACCATATCTTAAGGAGTATATTCCCAGGAATATTCCTTACTTCCAAGTAAGTATCATATTAGGACAAGGCATCAATTGATGTTCACCTGTGCTTAGCTCAATCCATGATGCTAAGCCATGGTGACAGGATTTGATTGGTGCTTTTCTATCCTTTGATACTAAACTAAACTCTGATGTTATCTCGTGATGTTAAACCCTAATGTTATCCCTTGACGTTAAACCCTGATAACTAAATTACTCAAGTTTTGGCCATTCCGTGATGTTATTCCCTGATACCAAGATCATTGACACTTTCTTGAACGATGAAGTTTTTAACCCCCTGATACCTTCTTGACAAGTTTCTTGAATGTCTGATGTGTTGAAAGTTAACCATTGAAGCACAACAGACATTCCCTCACAACCAGTAAGTCATTTGCAATTAATCACTGATGACTTAACTAACTCAATTTATGATTATTCCTTGATAGGACAAGATGTCCATCGATGAATATTTATTCGTGTTATTATACTAAACTTTATAGATCATCTTTAGCATTTATAAATGTACAAATACATTATTGACATATATCATGTCAAGGAGTATAGATATCATCATCATGGTCAATATACCTAACAACTACTAATTTCATTGCATGCAGAAAGTAATTATTGTACTTTTATGAGTATTAACTAATGTGATTATTTTGTTTAATTATCAAAAATTGCAATTATTTTATTCTCTTTGATTCAAAATGATTATCGTTTTAGCTCAAAATAAATATACTAAAAAATTCAATAACTATTCTATAGTAAGAAATATAAATAGATAAAAGAAAATTTGAAATATTAATTTCATTGGTACAATACAATGGAAATATGAGAGAAAATAAGTTTAAATTTTAGAAAAAAACTTAAATGCACATTTTTGAAATGTGAAAGGGATTAATAATATGAAATTTTAAATTTTTTCTAAAAATATTCTTTATCATTAACCGAAGTGAGTAGTTTTTAAATATTCTATTTATCTTTGAAGTTGAACTTTTTCAAAATATTTTCAAAAATATAGAAATAAAAATACTACAACCCATTTTTAACCTAATTTTCTTTTTTATCTTAATAGTATATTCAATGATAATTAATCTTCTGAATTATGATTTTTACTCCGAGGACAACATTTATCGTAGAAAAGTTAATAAATGTAAGATGTTCATTTATTGCAACTATTTTCCAATCGAGTTTGGGCACATTTCAACTCTCTCACTATTTGGCATGCCTCTAGACTGTTTCTCTCTCTCTAAACACCTGCTGTCTTGCTCCCCCACTCCACACACTCGCTCTCTCTCTCTCTAGATATCTCACTCCTGTTCTCTACTTCCAAGGCATCTGGCGTTATATTAAGCCACTCCTGTAACCATTTCTCTCACTGTACAGCCCTTTTGCTGTCTCCATCCTTAACTTCCCTCTCCCCCAAAACACACCTGAAAACCTAACAGGACCCCTGTCATGTCATCGGAATCCGGTGAACAACCACCATCGGCGGCGAAAACCTTCCTCAGGATAGGAGCCAAGCCACCGGAGCTTCAGCAATTACCTTGCCCTCGCTGCCAATCCACCAATACTAAGTTCTGTTACTACAACAACTACAATCTCTCTCAGCCTCGCTATTTCTGCAAATCCTGCCGCCGCTACTGGACCCGCGGCGGCACACTCCGTAACGTACCCGTCGGCGGTGGCTCCCGCAAGTCCTCCACCCTCAAACGACCCCGCTCCGCCGCCACACCCACCTCTACTGCTCCTTCGTCGTCGTCCTCTTCCACTGTAACCTATGACCCGATTCCTGCCCACCACCCGATTTCAGCAACACCCGGATCGAAACCCGAAATGTCTAACTCGTTAAAAGATCAAAATCTTAACCCCAACCTTTCTGGGAGTTTTACTGCTTTGCTGACCACCCAACAAGGCTCTTCTCTCGGGGCATTTGGCCAGTTCGGGTTAGGAATCGGGTCGGGTTTCCGTGGGTCTGGTTTAGACCCGGCTCCTTGGGAGTGGTCGATGGAGGAAGCAGGTGGCGGTGGTGCTCATGGCGGTGGTATTGTTTCTTCCGGTGGAGGTGGTAACATGTGGCAAAGTTGTATTGAAGGTAGTGGAATTAGTGATGGGGACTGCTATGGGTGGCCGGATCTTGCTATTTCCACTCCAGGAAATGGAACCAACTGAAAGGGTCTGGTTTAGAGTGAAAAGTGGTGGTAGTGGTTGTCTAATATTGTATGGAAATTGGAAAATGAAATTTACAGATTATATATGAGGGCTTTCTTTTATGGCATTCTAGCTATTTCTTTTTTTTTTTTTTTGTTTCTTATTATGATGGACCATAAAAATTAAATATTTGGAAGATCCATATTATGTCTGTATTTGGGGTTCTTTTCCTTGCTCAGATAATTTCTGGATATATGTTTTGTCTGGTATATGTTTTTGTTTTTAAGTTTTTTTTCCCTTGCTTTTGCTTCTTATGTTGACACAGACTGAATTAAATGGAAGAAAGACTGACCAACCCTGTTTTTGGAATTTTTCTCTGGAAGTCTAGAAGCTCTTCCCATGCATATATACATACATATATATACACACACACACATTACTCCATACCATGTTACTTTTGTACTCTATAACCTTGGTGATGGTTTAAAAGTAGTAGCAAGCAATGGTTTCTATAAAACATTGTAGTTGCATTAAATGGGGAATGTGTTTGATGGCAATGGTTGCACATTTTAATTTTAATATTATTTTTGTATATATAGTTATACTTTTGAATACTTAATTAACTCTTTTGATCCGAGAAAAATCTTTTTTCGAGAAAAGTTTTTTTTTTTCCATTTTCTGTTGATTGAAAATAAAAAAAAATTTCCAAAAAATATTTTAAAATGTTTATTATATAATGGAAAATTTAAAGTTAAGAAATATTTTTCGCACTCTGTCTGTTTAAGCATTTTCAAAAATTAACTCGCTAAATAAAAAAATATTTTTCGAAAATTAACTAAATAGACTATGTTGCCAAAGTAGTTGCCACCACCACCATCCCACCCCGTCCTCACCGGTTTCCACTCCCCGTTTGTCACAAACATAAGACTGTGCTGCCTCCACTATAACCACTATCGTTACTTCCCCACTATTATCACCGTACTGATATTTTTATTCGTTTTCCAAATTAGCAATCAAACATTCGACATAAATTTTTTAGAAAATATTTTTTAAAAAGAAAAAGTTTTAAAAAATATTTTCTAGGAAAATATTTTTTTTTTCAGAAAACATTTTCTTACGAAATCATTTTCTGAAAATATTTTTTATATATCAAACATAGCCTAAATTGTATAATATTTTGATCTAGATGGCCACCCATTGTTGAAATGTGCAACTTTATTCGTTTATGAATTATAAGGACATTCAAGAAAAAGATGGAACTTCTAGTACATATATGTGTTTGGCTTGTTGTATGGCTCAAATTGTGAAAAAGGTGGGATAGCCAAACATAAACATGTTAGGAGTACCATTTACCCACCGTACAACAGGAGGGAGTGAGGGAGTGAGGGAGTGAGTGAGTGAATGTGAAGAGTTGAAATTTTGTTGACTCATCTCAATCCTAGAATGGTGTTTTCTTCCTCTTTGGTGTAAAAAAGCAATTGACGTGAACTTGTGAGAGTTGATTTACTACCAACTACGGGAGGAACCATCCATCAGCAATGGGACCATCTCATAGATTCACTATCCACTTAAATTAATTAAGTTGGATCGAGTCAAATTAATTGAGTCCAATCGTATCATATATAACTAAAATAATTTCATTATTAATTCGGTTGAGTTTTCTATTTACTTAATTAAAAAAATGTGTTTCAGAGTAATTCATTTACATATTAGAATACCAAAACGGTCAATTTAACTTAAACTCTAGAGTATAATAAAGTAGCACCCAAAATGTGTTTGTGGCTCTTTTCATTTATATCTAATTAGCTCCTTTGTCGTGCAACTACAAACACCTTTCTTCGTGTCGTTTCATATAATTTATTATATTTATGAACTTTTGATCAATTTAACTTAAACGTAACGACGAATATAAAATTTATGTTGAATATACATATTTGATTAATAAATAGTTATGTGAATATTATATTAATTACAAAAAAGTTTGTTAATATTTATGGAGGTTTTGGAGTCTATCCATATGAATTTTAATTAGTAATTTTTGTAACTATTATATTTATGATGATCATGTGTTCATTAGCAGGGGCGAACCCAGATATTTAATAATGGGGGTGTCAAATTTTTTTTTTAAGAGAATAATACATAACACTAGTTTGACATTGTAAAGTCAATCCATAGAAAATTACAACTAACTGTTTATAAAAAAAGAAATTACAAAATATCAAAAAAATTACAATTGTCCTCGACGAGACTTCATTTTTTGAAATCGATTCATTACATCATCATCGATAGAAGTGATGCTTATTGCTTAAGCAGGCTGCAGGTGACTTTGGTGAGAGATGAGAGGAGCAGTCGACAGAAGTCATTTGGGTTTTGAGACAGATTAGTTGATTACATCTCAGTAGTCATAAAAATAATTTTTTTTTAAATAAAGGGGGTGCGTGGGGTGCCAAGCACCCCCTGTGGGTCCACCCCTGTTCGTTAGTGAGTTTTATTGTTTTGTTTTGAATTTTGATGATATCAAAATTTTGTTGTGTATCTATAATTTATTTTTTTTGTTAGGTAGTTAATGTTTATCCGTGATTTTTTTTAATTATGTATTGATTGTATAATTGTATTGGTTTCTATTTGTTAATTATTATTTCTTGTAATAGTTGGTGAAGTATTTGAGGATTTTTATTATACGTTGTTTCAAAGATTTGAACTAATGACATTTGTATTTAATTAAATTAAACTCGGTCCTAAAATTTGGTATACGAAAATTACTCGTATAATTCGAATTAAAAAAATATAAGAAAAAAAATATTGCACCATAAAATATATAGAACAAAAATAATACCTAAATTAATTAAATCATACTAACTCAATTAAACGAACTCAAGATCGTCCTTCAACGTTTTATATATAGTTTTATCTATTGGTATTGATTTTCCATATGATTAGGAGTAAATAACACAACTCATATGTCAATGCTAAGTTTATTAAGGATATTTTCTTTTCTCAAACATAAGTGGGTTAGTAATTAATGCTCAGCTCCACCTCCATAGAAATTAGGGTCAAATCTCACTTTCTTTCCACTTTGAAAAATAAAAGAGAAGACGACCATTAGTCTTACCATGTTAAGCATCGACATATCTCACTTAGACCCAAAAGAATATAAAAGAAAAAAAATTCAAAAAAATGTTTTATCTCGCTTAAAATCCAAAACCAAAAAAAAGGAAAAAGAAACGTTGAGTTCATCTCACTTGGATGAGTAGGAGGAATCTATTTCTGTCTACATATTGTTTTGAATGATTGTCTGTATTGTTAACAAAAATTAGTTCAACTGATTAAAATTTAGAAAACACAATTGTCAAGTCAGTGAATAATTTATAAATATTAATATACCCTCTTTGAGACTTACGGAACGTCCTAAACTTGGACCGTGAATTTTCCCCCCTCAATCTAATATTTTTACAATTTGTAAATAAAAATACAATGAACATATATGTGTTTCTGAAATCTTAACAAGACTATGCATAAATTCGTTTTAGTTAATCGTTAAATGAGAAATCAGGAAAATGGAATGCTATGATGAACGGTGTACTATTACTTATTTCAAATTGTTTGAGTTGCACATGCTCCATCAATTTCAAAATTAAAGATACGTTTTAACTTTTTAAAATTAAATAATGTCATATTGAATTCAAAGTTAATGTAATTTATGAAAGTTCTAAATGTAAATTATGTTTTAACCGGAGGTTTTTGTCATAAATTACAAAATTATAATAATTATTTTAATTAAAATTAATTAAATTAGCATTAATTTAAAGTCTAATATGCCATCATTTGATCCTAAAAAGTCAAAACATATCTGTAATTTGGAATGAATGATGATAAATAATCATATGTTACAAAACAACAAATAAAGTAGACAACGGTTATCGACTACCTCTTTTGGAAAATGAGGATATCAAGGGACCTTTGTGTTAATAAAAGAATTTCTCAAGGTAGTTAATGAATTTATGAGCATGTTGCATCTTGTAAGGTAGTTGATAGATGCATGAACAAAAAAAAACAAATAAAGTAATAATATACTCCAAATCATATATGTACTCTATATAAAATATACACAAATACTAATTACTAGTTCACCCGTTTTAATATACACAAATACTAATTACTATTTCTTGCGTTTTACAAAAAGAATAATATTTATAACATATATTAATTTTGCATGTTTGACTAAGAGTTGAATGTCCAAATAATAAGTCTTCTCAGGAAATCTATTATGAATCTTCAATTAAAAATATGATTAGAAGATTATAATGACAAAATTTAAAAAATATAGCATTATAACAAATAAATAAAATTGCAAATGTTGCTCTTTTTTTTAACAAAATTTATTTTCAAATGTTACTTATTTTTAGAACGGAGTGTTATAAAAATAATATACATCTAGAGAAATAAGTAATTAATAATGTGCGTATAGTATCGATCCATTGAGTTTTGTAAAGTTTATTTCAACTTTGGAGTACTTGTTTACGGTTCTGTTTGGTTGTTTTGCAGCTTTGTATTTCTATTGATCCATAACTTTTGGATGTTGATCATAATAATATTTTCTCTTTTGCATTTGCAAAGGAAAAAAAGAATGGGGGGAAAATGAGCATGTGATGCATAAGATTGCGTATGTTTACTTGGTCTCATAATAGAAAAAATGTAGCACGTATAGGTTGGGTGGGTGTTGGGGGGAGGAGGTGATGTGTGGAGCTGGAGTTAAATATATACACATATTTGAATATATTGGTTGAGAATGAGCCGACTTCAAAGGCCAACACTAACCTTGATTGACGACTACTTCCAGCCCTGGCTTCAAGTCACTAACTAATATCAGTCAAGGCCATTGCATCGAAAGTTATCATTGATTGAAAGTTCATCGAAATAATTATTCTAGCTTTTGGAGAGGTTCTTTACTTCTTTATTATACTTTTTAGGGGGAATGAGTAGGAAACTTGGGATCAGTTTTCCTCCATCGTCTATGTTTCATCGTCTCTCTTAATGGCATATGAAATTCAAAAATAAACGCTTGTAAATTTTTTAATATATATAACAAGAAATGAATTATACATTGGTAAACACAAATTGTTCCGAGGAAACTTGGTAAAAGTAACTAATTAGGCATTGAATTTAATTTAATTATTGATTTACCGTTGCGCATCTCTTGAGTCAATTTTATAATTAGGTATGAATTCGATTTATAGTACTAACTTGCCAAGTTAGCGTTTCTTACTACCAACACTATTTTTATTATTATTATTATTGTTATTAGTTATTTTAAATAACAAAATCATGAGCATGCATTTATGATGCTAAATTTTGTCTACCATATTGGACTATTTCCGAGGAAGGGCAAATTACAAAATGTTCAACAATAAAAAAAAAAAAAAAAAAGGAAAGAAAGAAAGAACAATAGATCACAAGTCAACTCAATATAGGTTCACCACCGTTTACAAATAAATAAATAAATTACAACAAAGTCACCCAACAGTTAATCATGGCTAAACAACAAAGGACATGCACTCACAAACTATTTTATAACATCACATAGTATTATAGGTAATATATATATATATATATATATTTTAAAGTAAGACTGAAACCATAATACATGGATTCAAGAATTTACTTATTCTCTAAATTTACATATGTAATGAATTTTATCAATTAGGGGACTTGAAGAATTTTAGCTTGAGACCAGTGTTCACCATACTCCAAATTCCACCCATTGAAAATGCCAAGCTAAAAGCAATGCCCAACCAACCAAGAATCCAGTTGAAATACCAGTTGAAGCTGAACTTTGCTGGCTTTTTTATGAGAACCCACATGAAGCAAGGGTATGCAAATGTGACTGGTAGAGTGAGTCCTCCAAGCAAACCAGCTAGGCTGGAGAGGAAAGGAAGTGCCACTCCAATGAAGAATGAGATGAAGCCGTAGAAAACTCGGAAACCGGACCGGACCCACACGGAACAAGGCCGGTTGGTACGACTGGTGTAACCAGCTTCAAAGCTGTCGAAAACGGGCATGGAGTATATCTGGAAGCTACTCAAACAGTTGAACACAACTAGTAGGAATGTCACTGCAAGGAGTGCTCTTGGAATGTCTTGACTGTGAAATGCAAATATTGCATTAAGCATCCCTCCTGAAGGCATCTGAATTCAATTATCGACACATGTGAGTATGTAACTTTCAGTTGTCTTTTCGGGGACATCTTGGAGCGACAAAGAGAAGATTAGCATGATTTTAATGCAAACAAAATATCAACTAAAAAAACTATATATAACTTTCAATTATTTAAGAAATTGACATTTGCCAAATAGCAGATAATCTGATTACTAACCGATGAATAACATTTTCTCAGAGCAAGTAGTTTCATTACATTTCCTGGAGAAGGTTAAAATTCTATAATGAAAATAATAAAAATTCTGACGGTCATTCCGAACAATCACTGGGAAGAAGATGAAAAATAAATGAGTGAACAAGAATAACAACAAATAAATGTGTTTCACATGGAGTTGCAAGTTGTTACAAGAAGTTCACTTAGATACATCAGCAATAATACAAAGTTACCCAACATCATTTGTCTTTTCCATTCTTTACAACAGCATAGGATTCCTTACTCCAATATTAATATCCATTCGGCAACTTAACCCCAACTCACCAGAACTATCACCTTGTTTGACATAAAGACGTGCTCTGTTGTAAGCTCATCATATCTGGTTTTCAGAGTTGAGATAGTGCAAAACGAAATCATGTGCTGATCTATATATGAATGTCTAATGCCTAAAGATTTTCCCTCTAGGTATACACCTATAGCTAATAGATAATACTAATCATTTAATTAAGTTGTGTAGATTAACGCAATTGGACTCTACCCGTATCATTCGTCTCCAAGACTGTCTATCTAATTCTAGCACAAGTAGTATTTTTTAGTTCTCAAAGATCAAGTGCTTTGGAATTTTGTTTTTCGATATCTCCTGGAGGTTACGAATTATCTTCCTAATTAAGCATCGAGTATTCATACTTTCTGCACATCAAGCATCCTGAGATTTCACACACAAAATTAGAGAAACCTGAAGACACCTTAGAGGGTGGCATTACTCACAAGGTTGCCATAAGCCCAAAAACCTCCGATGGAAACTGGAAACAGACACATGGCAATGAAGAAATAAGCAACCTTGGCTCCTCTCCACATTGGCACATGAGCAGGGTGCTTAAAGGTTGACGGCATTGTCGCCTGGCAGATCATAAATAACTCTTTAATTTTTTTTCTATAATATTTCAAAATTCTAATTTTCTAATAAGATTATTTCTAAGTGTTGGTCATTTAGAATGCATACCTGAATCTCCAGGGCTAAATTGTGGCCCCTGAAAGCAAATGCTACTATACCAAGAGCATTCAAGACAGAAAATAAAGATGCAGAGAACGAAGGCAAAGCAAGGGGTTCATAAGAGATCGAGGGTGGCCTCCTTTGGCTAACAGAGAGTACCCACACCATAGTGGAATAAGTGATGGCCGTCACTGCTCCTATGAGTGAGAGTCCGGCAATTGAGTTGAGGTTTGGCAACTGAGAGAGTACAATGCACAAGGATGTAAACACCAGATACCACTCAACTGTCGTTAGCGGATTTGATGAACATAGAGGCCCACAAACAATCTGAAAGAATAGTTTCATGGTCTCCCCTCCAATAAGAATCAAAGCTGTTGCGGTCCCTGCTGATAAGTATACAGTGGGGAAGAGAGCAAGCCAAACACCTAATCTTTCCCCTGTAAAAGAAAGTATAGTTTTATGCTGCAGCCACAAAAATAAATTGCAATTGAGGAATTGACCTGACTTGTGAATGAACTTCGCTTAACATGACTTATTAATTACTCCTATTTTGAGGGTTTAACAATATAATATTTTTGTTGGCAAATAAAATGATTTGTACTTCTACACACTTTTTGACTATCTGATCGTTCACCCTCAGTAGATAGGTTGAAATAATTAGACATAAATAACCTTTAAATGTAGCGATTAGTTATGGGTGACTACAAAACTTACTGAGTAGGGAACATTTTATGCTATTCAACTTGAAGGAAGGTAGAGTATGCATTCTCACCAAATGCTGCTTGTGCAAGTTCGACATATCTGTTGTACCTCTTCCCAGGAACTGCTTCATGTAACTGGACAAGAATCCATAACGTGTAAAGTTGCCATATGTAGGCTATTGTTAACGAGATAATTCCCCAACTCCTGCAACACATAGAAGAAAGTAAGAAGAATACCGACTAGCATACGGCCAAGTAAAACTAAGAAAATAAGAGACTTTTAGAGTACAAAATTATAGTCGTTATATAACAGTATATGGTTAGAAATGCTTGAGATTAACTGCTTAAATCAACATATGCAAGTGTAGACATGTGTGATCCATCTCTATTCTCTGCCACTGCAAATGTTGCGAGTTCAAGAGAGATGCTTTTTTTACCCAAAAAAAAGAGAGATGCTTTGAGTCCATAATCCATATATTGAATCAGACTGTTATTCATCCAATTATTACCGGTCCATAATATATATCTAAATGTTATTCACCCAATTGTTACCAGGGGCTTTTGATCAGAATAACATCGCAGGGTGAACAGAACCATTTCATATGGTCATTCTGCATCATATATTAATCTGAAATTCCCCCTCCCCTTTTCCTTACTTTTGTTCTATTTATCTTTTATTTATTTATTTTTGTTGCTAAGTATGAATTCAGGGATTTGGTTAGTTTGCGTAATAATTATTGTAGAAAAATATTTTACTTTTGAAAGTGTAGTAAGAACATGCTCAATGCTCCAAATTACTAAACCCTCTATTCCGTAATACAACGTCTACTCGTCAATTTTTTATTTTTTTCAAAGTAAAACAGATGTAGAGGAATAAAAATCACCGTTTCTTGTAAATAATGCATAAGAAATTTAAAAGTTACTGAGTTAATTAAAACTCTGAGTAGAGGCCTTGGATTCCTATTACGTGGCATGTAAGAATGAGTTCATTAGTAAGTTACTGAAAAACAAAATTATCAATGAAAGCAAAATCAAGAACACTTGGAGCATAAAGCAAGTGCAAACAGCCAACTGTCGTAGTTCTGTTGAAAATATATAGCAGTACGTAATGCAATTTCATAATATAAAGTTAGCGTGGAAAGCAAAAGCTGTAACAAAAGAAAAACTATCACTTGACAGAATATTCAAATCCATGATTTAGGGAGGAATAAATAGGTTCTTGTTCCGATCAGTCAAAAGCGTGATAAAATTTTCAAAGTTAAATATGAAAACAAACATCCCACATAAGATCAGCTTTAACAAAAAATGAAATAAAATAGAACAGTCAGGAAAAGAACATCACACATAATTTACATAGGTCAATTACATTAATATTAGAAAGACCAACTTTAGCTAAAACAAGGAAGATCATTTAATTTATATATTGTTCTTGCAATATTGTAGCGTCCGCTAGGAGATTGATAGATGATGGCTCGTAGGACCTTTAAAATTACTAGCTGACACTGCAACAAATTTATTGAAACAGCATCACACAAATATTATCGTCTTATTTATTTCAACTTAAAATTTAGATATTTTAGATTCTATTAATCTAGTTTACACTGACAAAATCACATGATGACACTAGTAACTAATTTAATGGAATATACTCCCTCCGTTTTAAATAAAAAAGTTATATTTAAAAAAATAATTTATTTCAAAAAAGTTACATTTGATTTTTTTTTTTTTTGTTAGTTTGCTTTAAATTAAAAAATTTTCAATTACAAACTTATAAATCTCGTCTAATAAATTTTACAAGAAAAATTTATTATTTTTATATTTAATTTTTAGTTAAACATACAAAATTAATAACCTCTAATTATTACTTTTTTGTGGGAGGGGAGTAATAAATATAAGAGATGGTAACATAGAGTAATTACAAACATATTGTCAAAGTCGTCTATTCCGTCGCTATTTCTGAAGTAAATGGGATGTAAACACAATTCCAGGAAACTTTGAAACCAATGCGGTTCGATTGGTTTAATCGCAAACTGGCCATAAATTCAGTCGATTTGATTAAAATTAATAATTCAAGAGAAAATCGGGAAAAAATCGATCGAATCGATTAGAACAAGATTTTCTCCTTCTTTTTTTTAAGTGAGTTTTTTCCTTTTATTCTTTAAAATTGTGTTTTTGTACTTTTGTAAACACGTGAACCGGTTTAATAAATTTTTAAAATATTTGATAAAGTTATTTTGATTATTAAAAATTTAAAACTTATATTTAATAAATTTATAAGAATATTTATGATTTATATAATATTTTTCTTAAAAAATCAATAATCCGGTTCAACCACCTGTTAAATTGGGTTGAGCCGATTGAATTATGAACTAATAGTTTTACGGGGTTAATGTTCGGTCCGATTAGGATGAAGCATAGTAATTAAACATGGAAAGTACAGTAGAAATTAAGGTACTGTAGTACGTAATTACCAGCCAAGGAAAGAGAAGGCAACAGGAATAACCAATGCCTGAAAGCCAACACCAGCATTGAGATTATGAAATGCAGCGTAATGGGCATTCCCATTCCGAGACTCCGTAATGGGAAGCCAAGCGTCTTGGGGATTGAGCTTTGTGAGATGCCCCATTTCCTCCAAGTACCCTTTCATATTTATCAGCACCCTTTTCATCGGCGTCCCAATTGGGCTCAAAAACCTCGGCGATATGAACGACGTCGGCGTCCACGCCGACGAAGACTTCCCTCCTTCCTTCGACGTCGACCCCATTCGCGGCGACCTCTGACCCGACGGCGTCAGTATTTCCGGCGTTGATGCTCGTGGGGTCGCCGGAATCGACAATAACTCTGTTTCCGTCCTTTCCTCCATGTTCATTTTTGCTTTATTTTTATTCCCCTGGAGAAGGAATGATTGAAGATGGTTGTGTTTGTTTGTTGCTTGGTTTCTTCTTTTAGTGCTTATTAGTGAGTGAAGACAACCCGTGAACTAAGAGGTTGATTGTGAAAGAGAGAGTGGGGCGTGGGGGTGGCTATGGGGTGTGGGGTAGGTTTCGGGTGCGAATTTCGAGGTGATTTACTACTACTGCTACTCTCTTTAAGTCTCAAATACAGAGGAAGTGTTGGTGCAATATATGGACTGACTGAAACTTCCAGTCGGATTGTTTGAGGACCGTTGTTTAGAAATAGGAAATGTAACTAATAAAGAAGTTCAGAGTCATCATGGTGTTGAGGACAAATTGCTTTAATCAATTATGAGTTGTTTTCTCTAGTTTCTTTGATATGGTAAAGTTTGATTCGGTCATTTTTCAAAGTAAAACAACACTAGTTGTTTGAATCCTGGTTTTTTTAAGGAAGTGATGTTTGTTCATTATAAATTGTTATTAGTTGCAGTATATTTTAGAGAACCGTTTAATACCCTCCTTTTTATTTGTTATTCTTTGCATAAGTACAATTTTGATATCACCGTAAACTTTCGGAGAGCTCCATCATAAGTTATGACCGAATTTGAGAATTTTTACTCACCAAAACTTTTAGCACAAATAAAAAAAGGAAAAAAAAAAGTACAATCTTGATACATAAAATATGCGTATTTGATGTATAAAAAATAAGACCAATCAACCATGTGTACAAATAACAAAAATTAATAAGTGAAAATAACAACTCTTATGTTTTATCATGGTTGTTCACGGCTCAACTGTACAATTTTTTTGTTTTGGGTCGGCCCGAATAAAACTGGTCCATTTTGATATTCGACGCCTTTTATTTAGCACCATCTCAGTTATTTTATAAATTACTTCAACTACCTATCACACATGTAAGAGATCTACGTATTTGGCTCTTATTGAATTATTTTATCGTCATTTTGGATCAATCCGAACGAAGAGGCTAGATTTTTACCATAAGTTTTCTATCACATTCATTAGCAGGATACATCTTTATTTTCAAATCTGAACTCTTCATAAAAATTAGGATCTTCAAATTAAGAAATCTCTTGAAAAATGCTTAAGAGAACAACTAAAGAAAGAACAAAATCGTCGATTACATGTGTAGGCTCACCAAAAAATACAACAAATCTCCTTTGTTCCAAGATACCAATACCATTCCAAGATACACACTCACTCTTCTATTAGGTCCTCTACTGTTATATTAACTACCGTACCATAATGAGGTCGGACTACTGTCAATACTATTCTGACAATTATCAGTCTTACAAATTTGGTTCTACTCGTTTAACTAAATCTATTTCAGTCCATCGACCACTTAAATAACCACTCATTCAATCTAATTCGCAAATACAAAATATTTTGTATTTGTTTGATATATTTGTTATATGTTTGAGTTGTTCTCTTTTTAATACTTTTTTTTTGGTTATTGTATTCATATTCATAAGTACAATCTTAATATATAAAATATAAGTATTGATGTTTAAAAATAAGGCCACGTGTACAAATTACAAAATATTCTAGTAACCAAAAAGAATATGAAAATAACAATCTCACATTTTATCTTCACGTATACTCTGCATCACTCACGAGTTACGTTTGTAATAGCGGACATTATATTCGTTAGATATATTTTTTTACAAGTCATATGTTTGTTATGTTTTGTACAACTTCGGGTTAAAATTTTAAAATTCTTGATTTTATATGTACTTTGATATCATTACCTCAGAATATCAGATTCCTTTTTAACAACAAAAAGATTGCTAGAACAATCAATAAAACCCGCAACGGTTAAATCAAGTCTTGTGGCCTTTAAAGAGAAGAATCTTACTCCATTTGATAATAATCACCGGCTCTCATGCCGCACTTATTAGTACTTACGATGTTGCGCATGCATCTTAATCTCATAGGATGTCTTTTAATAGGGGAATAGAATGAGAGTAAGAATAAATTTGATTTAAGAATAATTGTTAAAGAAGATTATGAAATTTTATTATATTTACCAGAAATGGTGATAAAATGAATAATTTTTTTAAATTTAATTCTTTTTTTTTTAGCTACATAAAGAATTTATATGTTATTTCAACTTATGAGCGAAGAGAAAGAATGATTTATTTATATTTTTACATTGTAATTTTTCCACCACCATGATTCTACCTCTCATTCCTCTGAATAATATCAATTTAGACAAAAAAAAAAAGTCAATTTTTTTATCCAAATCTTTTTTTTTTCTATCAACTCAATAATAATAAAAAATATAACTTTTCAATTCATTTTCATTTTTTTCCATCTTAAAAAAGAACTCAATAATATAGTGTAAGGTTGTATATTTAATTGAGATTTTACATTTAAAAAAAATAAACTTTATTATTTTCATCAGCAGTCGCCTACTTACACTTATACATGAGTCTTATCTTTTGACAATACTTTCATCTTATCCTCCGCCGCAGTAGATTCTTTTTTACTTCTTTATAAAAAAAAGATATTTGATGCTAAAATCTTTTAAGAAAAACAGCCACTTATATATATAGTAAACAGGAAAGAGGTCTTCTTTTCCTACTTGCAAACTTTTCATTTGACAAAAAATAGCATAAGGTAATAAAATCTCCTGCCTACACTACTAGTAGGACCAGACAAAATCTCTTCTACGATAAGTCGATTTATGTCTCTTCTACGTTAAGTCGATTTATGTGACAATCGATAAAAATAATCATTTATTTCTAGTGCCTTATCTTCCTTATATATGTGAAGTTTTTTTTTTCCTCACTTTTATAAACTTTATTTCTCGGTACTTAAATTTTAGGAATAACTCCAAACCCCAACACTATTAGAATTGGCCGCGGACCCTATAAAAATGCCTGCACAGTTGTAACAATTTAACATTTCTGCCCAAAATATATATCATTCCTCTATCCCGCGTGCGTACGTTGCTGCTCGATTCAATTGCTTCTTAATTAATCAAACACAGCAGTCAGTATTACTGTGTTTGATATCAAAAAAGGTACAACTTGCTACTGGTGGTGTCGTGGGACACTATTAATAAAGGCATCAAGATCCCCAAATTACTTTTATTTCTCTTGTGATTTTTTTACGATCTAATCCATATTTTTCTCTTGGTATTTTACTTATATTATATCATAAATCGAATAAAGTATACTCTTTCCATTTTCAAATAAGGGTTGTTTGACTTTTTGAAGTAAGGTGAATTTTTTTATATCTTAAATATTGTATTTTAATTTTAAAAAAATATTCATATTAATTTTTATTTAAAATACTTTTTGTTCTTAATTTATTAAAATTAAATAAAATATTTAACATGTAAAAAAGTTCATCTAAACCTACGCATAAAAAAGTCAAACGACACTCATTTGAAAACAGAGGAAATAAATAATACACATTTTGATAATTAAAAATAATTATCTAGAATTGTATGAATATATTTACCGATAAATATTAATATCTTCTATCTATTCTTATATATTAATTTAAAAGAAGAGTTTAAGTATAAAATAACTCTTTAATAGTCCCTAAAATTAATTACTCTGCGGTCCTCGGGAAAAAAATTACTAATGAATATATCCAATTCTGGGGGAGTCCATGCCCTTGTCATTTGTCCCCAATTATAATTAAATTTCAAAGGCTAAAGATTACATGACCATTGAGTGCATATCATGAAAACAATAGAAGAAGATTTCAAATCACTTGAAGATTTATATATGCACTTAATGTTTTTTTTTTTTTACATATGATATAATTGCGTAAAAACTCACACACTCATATATGTACTTAATTAAATTGATACGACTGTAGTTGCATGATTTTTATATATCAATACTTACCACTAACACACATGCTCTATGTCAATCTTAATTAGAAAATCCTTTTAACTCTTTTTCAATTTTTCGATTCAAATTCAAAAGTAAAACAAAAATTATAATTATATTCATGCACTCATACTTATGGACCGCACTACGCATTTCCATCACTCTCTGCCGAAAGTGTAAGTTATATTTATGAAAAAAATATTGGATTCGTTTTAAATTTAAAGTGTGCTAATTTTTAATGTTAAATGACAATTTATTGAATTTTAGAATTAAAATTAAAATAATTTATGAAATATCTATATAAATTTGTTGTGATTTCGATATTCAAATTGAATTCAAGTGGTTGACAAAATAAATTTTCTAGTCATTTATATGGTCAAACTTAAAAAATTATTATTCTTATATATTAATTCACAATAAGAGTTTACATATAAAAAATTCTTTAGTCACTCATCTCTCAACCCTTAAAATTATAACAACTGACTACTCCCCTTATATCAATTATTCTTAATTAAATAATAATAATCAAAGACTATTACCAAATTATGCAAAATAAATAAAATGGATGATTGTGAGAAACCAAACTTTGGAATGTAAGATTATTAAATTTACCTCAACGTATTTGCCTTGAAAGTTAATTAATAGTATTATGTCCTTGAACAATTTATGAGCTAAAAAATAGTATTAGCGACAATTTCCACTTACAATATAAATTGGTACAACTATAGTAATAATTACATTTATTCACGTAATTAAATTCATAACTAAAGCATCATTAGTGAGTGAAATGTTACTGAAAATGGTAGAGAAAAGTGGGGGGAAATTTTCTCACATTTTTAATTAAAAAGAAATTCAAGAAAAGAGTACAAGTTAGTACATAGTACTAATTTAACTCATTCTAAGTTATCCTAAAATCCCCCGTATAAATAATCATTATAATTTACAAATCCCAAAGTTTATCCAAACACTGTTCACCAACAAAAATTCTTCAAAAACTCGGGTAAAAATTAAATTGCGAAGAAAAATGTGTTCTAGATTAAATTTTTGTCACAAAGATTAAGTACAGTTGAGATAACCTCATTATTTTTCTTGCAAGTTATGATTTATGTTTTTACATCATTCAATTTTACACTGCATTAGGAGCACAACACAAAAAACCTCATAATTTTTGGATCAAAATTCCATTTACTATGAATTTTTAAAGATGTGAAAAACCTTTAGCGACGCTTATCGAGTTTTAGCCACAGTTGCTTCTTATTTTCTGGAAAAAGGCTAAGAACACTATGAATGTGGGTTTTGACCATATTTGACTTTAAAATTTCATGCTTGTTTCGTAACCAAAATGAAATCCGTCTGTTGGAAAAGATTTTGCGAAGTCAATAGCTTTAATTTGAGGTTCACCTTATATAGACCGGGGAAGAAAAATTTTGAAACCCATTTCTCTTTTTGAGTTTCTGTCCAGTTGCATGCTCGTGTGAATATTGTGTTCTAGACTAGAGTTTAGTTGTATGTCTATTGTATGTATGTGTCGCGTGTGTGGGTTTGTGTTGTTCGAAGGGCCAATGGAGGTCGTGGTTGTCCGTCGTGTGCGGTTCGCGGCCGGGGGAGGGCGAAAGGCAGTGGCTAAGGGCGACGAGGAGTCGCGAGCGAGAGGAAGGAGGAGGATGGTGCGACGACCGGCGACTGGAGTACGAATGGACGACGGCGATGGAACCTTGGGGAAAGGACGACGGAGATGGAAGGGTGACGGCGAAGTCGAGGAGATCAAGGAGGAGGATGACGATGCCGAACGCGAGAGGGACGGGAAGGGAGACGACGAGAGAGAGCAAGAGAATCGAGAGACAGAGAGAGAGAGAGCCGCGAGAGAGGAACTCGGTCGTTGGTGAGGCGGCGACTGCGGCGTCGCTAACGGCGCCGGAGAAGACTACCGGCGACGACACTGGCGCCATTGTTGTCTTCTTCTGCTTGAGCGGCTGGAAGGAGAAGTTGGGTTTGAAACCCTAACAGGCCAAACAACTTTGTTGGGACAAATTAAAAAAAAAAAAAAAGAAAAAGAAAAGAAACATATATGAGCCCAAACAAATACTTTAAAGACTTGGCCCATTTCGGATGAGCCCAATGTGAAAATGCTCACCAGCAAAAATTAAGATAACGCAAGCCCTCTTTAGAAATTCCATTCTGTCGGGGTAATGTTTTTAAATCCCATTCTGAAAATCTGCAATGAAATTGACCAACCCATGTAAATACGTACATATATTTGGTTTGACTTGGGCCTACCTTATATGTACATTTAAATAAATGTCCTAGTCCAATTTAATTAATTATTCAATGATTAATTAGAGAATTATTTCATATCAATTAACTTATTTTTTAAGAATAATTATTTAATTTAATTATAATTAATTAGAGTGTAATTAGAAGAGGATTAAGAAATTAATTAGAGTTAATTAATTATAATTATTCTAATTAAGCAAAACTTAAGTAATAAATAATTAAGAAATTATTTAAAGTTAATTAATTAATTAATTAACCATTAAGGATAATTAAAGGACAATTAAGAATTAAATTAAATGAATAATTAGAGGTAATTAATTACGATTACCTTAATTACCTAATTAAGTAATTTCTTAAGAGTAATTAATAAATGATTAAGGGTAATTACTCGCTCTTTATAACATCAATTAGAGAGTAATTAAGAGACGTTTAATGGGTGATTAATCCAAGTCCTGAGCAAGGTAAATATCGAATAATGGCCAGTTCAAGTAATTACTCGGTGACACTTGACCTTTGTATGTGACTCAATATTCAAAGTCTCTAACCTAAGCACAAACTCAAATACATTAATTGACGATCAATTAACTTAGATCTCGCCAAAGAAGGGAAGTTAATATTGATAAGTTGTAGTGGAGCCCACATGGGACCTTAAGGGATACTTTAAGTCAGAGACGACCTTATTTAAGTTAGTGCATGCACTTTAAGCACAACATGAACATAATTTGCATTCTATGACGACATAATTTAATCAAGTCATTTCATGTGGCATGTGGTAGAAGTATTCTCACTTGAGGGTAGTTAGTAGATGCATTCTATTGTTAGCTATAAAACAAGGCAAATATATACTAGCTCCTCTTTTATTTAAAGTAATACGCATGATCTTTCGTTTGTGATATGTGTAAGATAAGATATATGATATGCTTTATTTGTTTTCATCTATGTATATGCTATGCTTTTTCTTATTTCTGCTAGCATAAGATATTTAATCATGTATAAATATACGAAAGTGTTGAATTTCTAAATTATTCTTGAATGTTATATCTGTATGACAAAAATAAGAAAATGACATGTCCCTTATTGGGTCAAACCACGTGGTTGGCTACATGAAAGAGAGGTATTGATTTTTTCGATTACCCAACCTAGAGGATTTTTGTGACTATGTACGCTCACTCTTAAGAGATCATGCTATTAACCTTCAGTCGGTTGTATACAGTATGGTCGGTTACTTAAAACTCGGGTTTAGCCCCCGATGGTATTTTTGAGAAAGATACACATAGGTGTTGCCCTCTCTTTCTTCAAATGAAAGTCAATACTTGATTATCATCAACGACTTTCATGATTTTTCTTGAACTCCTGAAGGGTTGGGTTTGTTGCGCCACACTTTACATACAAAATATTAACCCCTTTGCATTTCCTAAATTACTTTTTTATGTATATATTTGCTGAGCGTAAATTGTTCATTATAGTTAAATTTACACTTTGTAGGGTGTTATAACTTGAAAGTCGAATTGTCTAAAAAGAGGAAAATGAAATATGGACGAGTATTGAGTTCCTGCTCGTCTTATTGTGCTAGCATATCAAGGCAGGGAAGTGTATCAAGGATTTGAAGGACATTTTAATTAGTAATATGACTTTCGTTGTTTACTTGACATACTATGTTTTGGAGTCTATAATAACTACTTAATACTACTTAATTACTTTCGTAAATGAATGAATGTTTAGTATATGTTTTCTCACTTATTGATGGTGCCCTCGCCCGAGATTGTGGGGCCGTCACAATGGTGATCATTCATCTCTCATATAATATGGTGTATAATAACACATTATCTATTAATTAAAGTATAAACAAACGTAAATATTATTGTATTATGGTATATTTTATATTAGAGAATCTAGTGTAGATGAGATAAATAGAGAATTTGTATATGCATAAAAAATTATACTTAATACTTTAAAATAAAAAAATCTATTAAGAGAAAATAATGTGAATGACCTAAACATACAAATTAAGATACAATATGCATACATGAATGGTAAAGTGACAATAGTAGTTTGTAATAGTATATATAAAAATGCATATTATTCGTCAAATAGTTTGCATGTGGAGCAACGGTATGCATATGGGGCTGGGGTCGAGGTGAGGATGAAGTGGTTAACAAATAGTTGGAACATCCGCGGGGGAGAAGGGGAAAGTGGGGGATAATGCATGATAACTTTGTGCAAATAATATTCAAAAGAACAAAAGGTAAATAATTAAATAGTGTGTATAAAAATGATATATTATTCAATTATTAATTCAAAGGATAAAATCAATAGTAATAAATAAAATATATAAAAGTTAGTATTTAGTTATTAAGAAGAACACAATCTATTTGTCCATAAATTTTATAAATAGTATAAGAAGATATTCCTTATTTCTTGATTTCAGAGGTATAGTATTACCAATATTTTTTCTATTTGAAGATATGAGTTCTCCTCATCTGAATTCAACGATGAGACTTTAATATTCTTATGTTATTTTGAAAATAGTATTTTGAACAGATCTCCTCACTAGATTTATTATACTTGTTCTATATTATATTATTTGCTGAGTTTTGTTGCTCATACTTGTTTGATTTTCTTTCAGTTCAACCCAAGAAAGAAGAAAGTTCAAAGGGTAAAGAAAAGTCAAATTAGTATCAATAAATTTGGCAATCCAAGGCTCATAAATAGGACTTTCAGTTGATTTGATCTTGTTTTGTTATCAAGTATAAAATATGTTATTCTGCTGTTGAAAACTTTCAAAATAACGTTTGTGATAGTTATTATATGCTTCACTTTGAGTTATTAATACAAAGAAAAGAATTTTTGGTGTAATAGCTCTTTGAAATTTCCCGTTGACAACTCAGATTTCCTCCAAAAGCCTATGTCATGACAGTTAATATTAAACCGATGACACTGGTCTTTGGTTGGAAAAGTCGGAACTGTCATAATTTGTCCATAAATTTTTGTGCATAAATTTTATAAGCAGTATAAGAATGTCACTAACACAACTTACGATAATTTAATAAAATATGCTAAATTGAATCCAATCTTACTTGCAGATATATTTAATTATTTTTTGTTAAATAAAAGATCACTATTTGACGGATTTTGGCTTTTAACTTTAAACTCATAGTCTACCCTACCGGATTTAATTACCATCTAAAATGCAAGGGATGTGACTATGTGAGATGGCGGGAGGGTGGGAGAATGCAAATCAGAAGTAGCGATGATGTGTGCGCTTACGCTTCTAAGCTTGGCGCAATGTCGGGAAACAACTTTATATAATGTCAATTTCCAGGTCATACTCAGCCTTCAAATGTCAAAGCTAATTACAATAAAATAATGTAAGTTTTTGCTTAATTTTACTCTTCAAGTCTTCAAAATATGTTTTAAATATTCAATTGTTCATTATCAATAGTTTAGTGATAAGAATATTTTGCTCTTATTTTTATTAAATTTTTTGGATAAAGATAAGTAGGATGAGTATAAACGATAAACTAAAATTTATCGGGTTAAGAAAGAGTAGATGATACTAAATTTGTGTTTGATTTGGTAGAATATAACGGCATAATAATAAAATAGATAAATAAAAAAAATTAGTTAAAAGAGAGTGATGAGAAATTATGAGAGAAATATAAAAAATAAAAAAAAAAACACGATGAATTATGTATAAAGTTTTATTATGCCGGAATAGACAAATTTCATATAAGATATTAAGTTCCAAAATAATTGATTTCAGATTTTATTTGAAATTGTGTTAAGTTAAATTAGTTGGCTTGAATTTTCATTTGTTATTAGTACATATATAGAATAAAATTGCATTACTTTGTACCATGCAGTTCGAGACCAAACGGTCACAATTGGAGATATGATTTTAGGCTTTACTAACTACGGAGTACTAAATTGCTACACTGGCACCCCATTTATACTTGGAAATGAAACGAAACAAGTGACTGTTGATTTTTCTTTGAAAAGGAGAAAAGAAAAGGTTTAGAAAATAAATTTAAATTATTAACTATTAAGCGTTGGCTATGAATACATGAAAGATTCTTGAATTTGAATCTTGGAATGTGTTTTCTCCAATAGGTTGTGAGAGAATTTAAGAAGGGTTTATCGCATGCGGTGGAATTTATACATTGTTTATCGAAAGAAAATAGTAAGAAGTTTAAGATAATTAAGTAAGAAGGTAATTGATTTAAACCTTTAGAACAACATATAATAAAATTTATCAAATAGTAATTATATATGACAATCAACACAAAAACTAAATATGTAGTCCACAACTATAATTATAAATACGGATGTAAAACTATAATTGTCAAACTTTTTATATGGAGCCCTCCAAACTATAATTATTCACATATACTGTGCAATACATCGGTTGTTACTAGGGTGTATAAGTTAATCAATCAATTATATGTAATAAATTATGTAAAATGATACAAAAAAACGTGTCTGTGTTTATATATTTTTCCTTTTTTATTTTTCTAATTTGTTTGTCAAACTATAATTAGTATAAAAGTCAACGAAGAAAAAAACACTAACGAACACATGATCATCATAAATATAATAGTTATAAAAATTATTAATTAAAATTAACATGGTTAGAGCCCAAAAACTACATAAATATAAACAAAGATTTTTGTAATCAATATAAATATTCACATAACTATTTATTAATCAAGTGTCTATATTTAACATAAATTTTAAGTTTGTAATTACGTCTAAATGATCAAAAAATTTATAAATATAATACATATTTAAAATAAATTATAATAAAATTAAATAATTATATTGAGGCACATTATCAAATCGATTGTTGACAAAAGTTTGAAGAAACCGATCAAATCCACTTTTCTCCGCGTATAAGAATTTGTATATACGTGGGCATATTCGGAATCTTTAGATTTTGGCATTTTCGAATAATACCTGATTGATTGTTGACACAAGTTTGGCTACAGATGGATGTATAGTGTCAGATATATTATTTTGTGTATATATATATATATATATAACTTTATTTGATACTTGTCTATTCTAAAAACAAAAAAAATTTATTTACGAAAAAGAATAATAAATTGTCGATTGTGAATTCATGAATGAGTCTTGGTGTTAATTTTAAGTGGCATGATTTTTTTATTATAAAATTATATATTTTTTAAATTTATAATTGCAATCTTCTTATTATTTATAATTAAATATTTATAACAATTTTTGTGAATTTTTTATTATTTATAAATGTAATTCACAATTAAAATATATATAGTATTTATTAAAATGTCAAATGTAATTTTTTTTGTTCACATAGGCAATATTAATATGATTTAGAAGGTTAAATAATTATTTATTATCCATTTAATTATCCATCTGTAGTATAGGTCCCCTATGAGTTTCATAACAGCAGGGAAGTATGTTGGATAAAAGTTCCTGGTCAAAGTCCGAGGGGCGCTACCAGCGGGGACTGGGGATATATTGCCCACACTAATTCACAATATTACCTTCTTATATTGCTTTGCCCATATAGTACTTTATTGTCATTTGCAAGTTTTAATAAAATATTAATTGCCCACTTTCTTATATTATTGTGTCCATATTTCTTACATATGTTGAACAAATTTATCTCATACACTCGTCAAATATAATAAGGTTATCTCACACTTTTCAAATATAAAAAAGGATAGAGTTAATATGTTGTATTACATATGATAAAAGTAATAATGTTAATAATTGTATTTCTTAATATGCATGCATTGTATAATAATATAATATAAAATGTTAATGTTAAAATACTCTCTCTATCAGATTTAATTGTCATAATTTGATTTTTTTTAATCAAATTGATCATATTTGAAATTGATATATCTTTTTACATTTATTAGATAACGACGCACAACTATTATCATAAGAAAATATATTGAATATATTATTAAAGTCAAAATTTAAAATTTTTAAATATAAAAAAGATTTGTCAAACTATGAGTTTTAAAATTAATCAATTCGGATTAAAAAAATTAAATTATCACAAATAAATCTGAACTGAGGTAGCATACAACAATTAATAAATTGTAACAAAAAGTAATGATAAATTTTTTTTAAAAATTAAAATGTTTTCTTTTGACAGTGTATGATTTAAGAGATCAAAATTATTCACTATTTGCAAAACTTGTTTGCTAACTTTACTGTCAAAAGATTGAATCACTCCCAATCAGCCGATCAAGAACAATTTTCCAAAAGGATTTTCAAGTACCGTAACAAGTGGTTTCTTGATAGTAAACATGGTAAAAATTATTATTTTAGTAACTTAAATAGTTAGCAATATATTCTATTTAATTAACCATGATTTAGTATAAATTTATTTATAATTAATATTTTTAGGGATTAAGATAATTGAGATATAACTCACATTTCAAAGTTTACTCACTAATTTTATTTTTATAAATTCATAACTTATCTAAAAAATTTAATTGTACGAATTGAAAAAGTATCAAAAAATAATGTAGTATACAATTTTTCAAATAATTTTATAGTATATAGCATGATTTTTATAATTATGTAAAATTTGTATATTTTCAATGGATAAAATATATTGATTTTGATGTCATTATAAAAACTATGTAAAAGATCTTTAAAAAATCTCAAAAAATTACATATAATTTATTTTTACACACTCTTTTAATCTGTACGGTTTAATTTTTCTCATATATTTTGAAAATCAAATCATAACACGAATAAGTAGAATTATAAAAATGAGTTAGAACTCATTTCTATTTTACCCGTATTTTTAAATATTAATTTAATTATTTGGTTTATCTATTTACAAACAAAAGATTGAAATCAATTGCTCGGGCTTTTCTGTAATTTGGGCAAAAAATAAAGGGGACATTGTTAAACAGCTACAGTAGAGCCGCCAGCAAATAAACCCTTTGTTTTTTCTTCGTCAAACCCATTCATCGTCGCTCCCTGAGTCTTCATTCTCTCTCTCTACTGACTCTCTCTCTTTCCCTGAGCTCTCTCGCTCGCTCAGGGATTTTGATTTTGTCTAGGGTTTTCAGATCTCAATCTCTTCAATCTCCCCCAAAAATCTAAACTCTTTTTGGATTTTGCGCAATTCTTCACACCACAGGCCTAATTTAACTTTTCAATTCATCAATTCCATCTCCAATCTGATAATTTCTTCAATTCCGATGTCTTCTCTTTCCCTGTAGGCTTTCTTTTACTCTCCTCTATTTTTAGAAAAGACAACCTGTTACATTACTTCATCTGGTTTTACAAACTTGCAGTTATGGCGATCCGATTCACCGTCACCTACTCCGGCTATGTTGCCCAGAACCTAGCGTCATCCGCGGCCACCAAGGCCGGCGGGTGTCGCTTGTTTCACGATTGTGCTACGCGATCTCGGGCCATTTTCACAAACCCGAATTCGAAACCGGAAGCCGATCTCCGGCGGCCAAAAAAGAGTTCTTCGGCGTATTATACTCTCACCGGAGAAATTTTCCGGGAGCCTTCGGAGTCTCCGATTGCTGTCGGATTGGCTGCGCTGATGATGAAATCAACTAGTGGCTCAGGGGTTTCTGCAATGGGGGCGTTTGGGGTTTCTCCACTTAAAGCTGCTTCGGTTATTCCGTTTTTGCAAGCATCGAAGTGGCTGCCGTGTAATGAGATGCGTTTTGGGTCTGAGGTGGATAAAGGTGGAACAACTAAGAGGGAAGATGAAAAGGGCAAAAGTGTCTGTTGTGAGGATTTTTCGAGAAAGTGTAATTCTATAGAGTTTGAGAGGAGCAATTGGCTGTCGAAACTCCTGAGTTGCTGTTCGGAGGATGCCAGGGCGGCTTTTGCTGCTTTGAGTGTTAGTATACTTTTCAAATCTTCCTTGGCTGAACCGAGGTCGATTCCTTCGGCTTCTATGGCTCCTACACTGGATGTGGGCGATCGCATTTTAGAAGAGAAGGTATAATCTACATACTTTGTCAGCTGGAAATTGTTTTGTCATTGTACATGTTCTGTGCTGACAAGGCATGATCCCGCATCCCCTTCCCTGCCTCCTGCCTGTCCCCCCAACCCGTTGCCCCCAGGTGACCCACTTGATGACATTTCGTGATGGATATCCTTCGAAGTTGTGTTGACATGTTTAATTGTTGTATGAATCGATAATGATGATTTTATTTAATTTATTATTTTATGCTTTTATGTTCTGATCGACTATGAATTTGTTTTTAAGTTGACATTCTTGGAGATGTATGGAATAACATCTTAACCCCATGTTAATAGGCTTTATAGATTTTTTGTAGTCCCATCTTAGTCCCACTTAATTAGGTTTTATAGGTTTTAGTCTCCATGTTAATAACATCTTTGTCCCCTCCATGGAAAGATCAGGTGATATGTTTAATAAAAGGTTAGATATTATCCTTATTTCAAGCGCTGGTATATTGTTCCATTATATGTGCATTGTGGAATTCATTTTGTACCGGTTATGTCCACATAATGGCTTACTTCCACAGTTCCATTGTACTTTTGCCATCAAAATAGAGAGTAAGTTCCACTCCAGTAGCAGTTACTGTATATAGTTGTCCAGTTACTTATTCTTTTTGTGTAATCTCTGATTTTATTTGAGTGCGATCTTTAACCTTGACATCGACAATGAACGCTGTGTTACATTTCCATTGAGTAAATTGTATGTTGAAATGTTTTGATTGACTAAGATGTTTGATATGGTAATGTCTGATGTGCCGCCATTGATATAGATAAATGTAATTGTTGTTGGGTTAGAGCTTGATATGTTTTGCATTTTCTTTGTTGTCTGGGTCATGTATTTACCTGATGTTCTTTGTATTAGGTTTCATATGTTTTCAGAAAGCCGGAAGTGTCGGACATTGTGGTATTCAATGCCCCTCCAGTTCTTCAGGTGCAATCTAAAATTCAAATAATTCAAAGTTTTTATAACAAATTTAATGATCTGGAGGTGCAATGTGAAGGAACTGACTTTTGTTATGTTTATATTTCTCTTCTGTAGAAAATTGGTTTTAATGCTGATTACGTCTTCATAAAGCGAATTGTTGCGAAGGCTGGGGACTGTGTTGAGGTAAGCCTTCTTCCACTTTTATGAATCTTCTCTTGGTTCTCATTGGTTCTATGTTGTCTGATCATCATGCATTTAAATCTTATTCTAGGTTCGGGATGGTCGATTGATTGTGAATGGTGTTGTTCAAGATGAAGATTTCATTTTAGAGCCACTTAAATATGATATGGAGCCTCAGGTGCATTCTTGTTTCTCCAACTTCTTGATTCTTTTAATTACTTTTATACTGACTTTTATCACTTGTTAGTTATCTTTTATTATCTGGTAGAGGAAAACATAAGCATTTCATCTGCGAAATCTTAGATCGATTATCTTTGTTATGTTACAGGTTGTGCCTGAAGGCCATGTTTTTGTGATGGGCGACAATCGAAATAATAGTTATGACTCTCATAACTGGTAAGTTGAAATATTCCATTATATGACTTGATTTGGAAACTTGTACTTCCTTTCTTCCAAATAACATCAAAAGCCTTTTACAAAGTCAAATAATCTTTATACGAAGTATTTTAAAATGGTGTATAAATTTATCAAAATCTGTGTTAGCCGTGGCTATGTACTTCAAGGTGGAGATGGTGGGTGGGTGGGTAGCAAGAGGGGCGCTTATGACCCGACACCAAAGTGTGGGGATAAGGATTGGATCTAGGGGACATGAGTTTATATAGTTAGATGATGGTGATATTTTGTATGACTTTCACAACTTTGGTGTCATATATTTTCTCATATTTTTGCTTGTCTTGTTCTTTTTGTGTTTCAGGGGTCCTCTTCCAATAGAAAACATTCTTGGAAGATCTGTTCTTCGATATTGGCCGCCTTCCAAAATAACCGACACCATCTATGAACCTCGTGCTGGAAAAAAAACATTTGCTATTTCTTGACACATTTTCGTAACTTGTATAATTCAAACCACCGTATTGCCAAAAGCCTCCACTTGTGGGTTTTGGCTTATTACTGAGCAGCTGTGCTGCTATTGCTCTCTTGTGTGCACTACCAAGTTATTTTGGTACAGTTCTCGTTTTGTGGATGGTTTAGACGGGCTGATGTATGAAAAGTCTTACACCGACTTTGCTGAGATTGTTTAAATATAATTATGTATGATTAAATTCAATTTCTTTAGCAAATGTATTTGTCAAAGTGTGTTCAAGAGTAAAAGAATATATTATCTTCGCTTCAAATTATGGGTTGTCATTCATAAAAGCTATTCACTTTTGAAATTCACCTCCGAACATTTTCAAATTCAATTTAGTGTAAAGATTATCAAATTATAGGCAATATAATAAAAACTTTGAAGTTGCAAAAAGGAACTACTGCGTAAAAATTATAACAATATATTGTTCTCAAAATTCAAGTAAATCAGCAACATTAATTAGATTCTTATTTCGTAGTACTTGAATTCGCATATAATATACTCCCTCCTTTACCCCTTCCTTTTTGGACGGTTTAATAATAATTTACACACAAAAAATTATATTCCTTCATTCTCGAATAAGATGGTTGAAATATAATTTGCACGGTTTAAAAATGACTTAAGTATAATTTACACAGTTTTAAGAAAGACATTTTAAAGAAATAATGTCAATATATCCTTTAGAGTGAATCTATATAATAATTTTAAATATTATAGTTATATTTATTACTCTTTACAATAAGATAATATGTTCACTTGTAAAGTTAAAATAGTTAATTTATATTTTAATAATATACTTAAACTGCTCAAAATCATAGATTAAAAAATTGGGGTACTTAAATTCTAAATCATAAATCATACGAAATATAAGAAATTTTAAGCCAACCAAAGTAATTTTATTTGGATTTCTCAATCATAAATCATTGATAAGGCACTCCATTCTAACATATAAGAATTTATAAGAATTTTTTTAATTTTTTGAGTCAACTTAAAATTTAACAAAATTAGGAAGTATATTATTCTAAATGTAATTTTGATAGTATTACATGAACATAACTTTTTGGTTCTTATAAATGTCATGTCACAAATCTTGAAGAGTGGGCATCATAAACTTTTAGGTGAAAGAACAAAAGGTATCAATTTCTTCTTTTCCTTTAAACGCTTCTCACTAATCCAGGTGACAAAATCAAACTAACCCATTCATCACGAACTTAGTTGAACAGTTTCATTTGTTAGTAATCTTTTGTTCAATTTTATTTGAATTGACAACTAATATATTATTAAGTTTTTCCTGATTAAAAAATTAAATCATAAGAAAAAACGTGATAAACTTAAAAAAGATGGAACATACGATGGAGTACATAACAAAACATCTCGTCTCGTTCTATTCATCACTTCCTTTTTTAAATTGTCAGACACTTCTGCAGTTCTACGTCCTAGCATAAATTTAATTTTCATATCAACTACTCTCGTTCTTAGTTATTTGTCACTTACATATATTTTTTGGTTAAATTAACTATTTTCTCAACTTTAAAATTAAATATTTATATTTACATTTGTGCAATTATAAAAATTAAAATTTATCATAAATTATATGAATTTTTTTGTGATTATAATTTTGTTACCTATATATTTATAAAATAATAAAAAATTTAAGTTAAACATAAATTAACTTTGACCAAAAAATATCTTTAGGTGACGGGAAGTAAAGGGAGTAAAACAATACATTAAAAAATATTCATTCAACACACCATAATTGCCGTCAACAAATCAACCAATATCAACTTTGATGGCCTTAATTTTTTTTTTTTTCGTGTGTGGTACAGTCGTACAGTCCATCAATGTATCAGGTGAAATTAAGACCGAAGTATAATTTGCCCCATACTTTAAATTTTGATTTGCATTTTATATTTAAATTTGAATGAAATGTACTCCATGATTTGTTTTAGCCAACTAAAAGCACCTACAAACTTATAATTAAAATGACTTGAAAATTAAGATTGGTTTATTTTTTTTGGTTATAAACAAACTATGGAGTAATTTTTGTTCATATATAAATTTTGGGAACATATAAAAATTTAGATTAAAGTAAAATAAGAACAAAGTACATAATGCAAACTGCACTTTAGTCTAAAATTAACTTCCCTATAATTTTCATCTTCCTTCTAACATTACTCAACTGTCTATCTTCCCCTGTTGCACAAAATTTCTTCTAAATACATTTCTTATACCGGAGTCCCTTTTCTGAGCTACCGTTTATGACACCATATTTTTCTGTCGACATTCATTTCTCAAAACAACAATATCTATCATCCACATACAAAAAAATGGTCGTTTGTCGCAAAAATTATTACATATCTGGTAAAATGACAATCACAAATTCTGAATCCGCAGAACACATCACGCACTTACAGCAAGCATCGGCACTCTTATTCAGTTGAACATGAATTAAGCAATGCCACATTGTTAGCCATGTGGGTGATTGGACAACGTACAAGGCCTAAACTTGACCATTTATGGTTCAAAATAGTGAAGCAAAATAGGTTGAATCCCTTCCTAAATAATTAAGTTTTTTTTTATTTCAACTTAAAATTTATAAATTTTTATAAAATAAATTACACTTTTAAAATTTTAAAAATTTATAATTTAAGTCGAAACAAACATTCCGTTCACCAGGCTATGTGTATAGTTTGCAGGAAAGTGGAGCCCAAAGACAAAGCTCAGAGTGTCAGACTCTATATGGTGGCAGTCCAAATCATTTTTGTGTGCTCCCTCATTCCAAATTACACTTCAAAATGAGTTTTCTTTTTCTTCTAAAATAGCCATCAAAAAATGTATTTGAGATGAATGAAACTAATTAAAAAAAAAAATGAATTTTTTATTTGTTCCAGAATAGACGATCTAAGTTATGGAAATCAGTTCTGCAATTCAGATTTTTTGTTAAATTCTTTTGTTTATTTTTTTAAGTAATTTGTAAGATACCAAAAAAGATAAACACATAATAACTACAAGTAAAATTTTCAGTGCGCTTGTTTGTAGGATTAGATTTGATGAGATTAATAGTGTTTTCGGATTAATAATATTTTAGGATTAGATTAAGGTTCACACATGATTAAAATATCAATATTATCGGATTGGAATAATACCTAAGAAATTCATGTTACTCCTCCCCTTTATTTAATACTTTATATGAAATATTATTTTTTAAATGGAACTATTAGTCCAATTCCGTTTATCAAAACAAACATATTATTGTTTTATAAGATTAATCAGTCAAGTTCTAAATGACAAAACAAACACATGATTATTTTTTAAATAAAACTAAATAATCCAATCTCATACCTAATCTTACAAACAAACACACCCTTTAAGTTTTCAAAAAATAAAAGTGACTAAAAATTGATGAATGATCAACATTTAGTGAGTTATATGACTTAAAATGATAAAAAGAGTTCACAATATTTACATTTCTATAAAAAATTAATAGGGGATGAGGTAGCCTTCTACGGATAATCTATCTAAACCTATATATTAAATGAGTAAGGAACGAAATATATGGTTGGTACGTATATATGTAAAAAAATATAAAAAATAAAAAAGACAAAATACCAAATTCTAATAAATTTCATAATAGAGTCCGAAGAAACTTTAATTTCATAATATAGTGAATAATATATTAATTTTGTCCTATAATAATTTTAACCAACTAATATATCCAAATAATTTATGTATGATTTAATAAGATACACATATTTATAATCAAATTATATTTTTTTATGATATTTATATTCAACATTATTAATTTAATTTCAAATTTTAATTAACTAAAATAAATACAAACATATATGTAATTAATACAACATCTTCCTTTCTAAAATATATTATCTATATACTAAAAAAACCCATAAAACTTATAAAAAAACAAAGAAATAAAGGTTATCTTTGAATACCTTATTAAAAAATCACGCAATCAACTTCTAATAAAAAACAAAAATACTTAATAATACATACACCAAAATGAAAATACTATGAGACTGACACATATATTTAAAAAAGATGTAATAACATTAACAACTAATAAAAAAAATCACATATGCCAAAATAAAATAAAAATTACATAAGAATTACTTCAGAAGATTATTTAAAAAATTATATATACAATCACTGCATTTAAGAATTTAATTAAAATTCAAATTGAAAAAATAGATAATAAAGTATTTTGTATATAACTAATCAACAAACATTATATGTAATTCTGAATTATTTTCATTTTTTTTGAAAAAAAATATAAATTTAAAACAAAAATAAAAATATTTAATAATACAACACATGCTACGCACGAATTTGAAAACTAGTATATATATAAAGGGCCAACAAGAAAAAAATTGAACTGAATTGCAAAAGTATTTATTACATTTTTTAGACAATGTTTCACTTCTCTATATTATATGTGAGTTTAGTGTTGATGTTTTTTTTTTTTTTTTTACTTTTAAATTACCATAAACATGACTTTAAAATATATTCCAATTACAATAACACTTTTTAATTTACAAATATATATACAAAACTTAATTGATATTTAACTGTTAGGTTTTATGAACTTTGATGATGATTGTCTTTAGAATACTTAGGAATACAAATGTACAGAAAAGTGTTGGTTTGTAACACTTTAGTTTTGTAGCTAGCAGTAGTATCTCTTGTTTGTAAATTAGTTATTATAATAAAGAGATAGGTTCATTTCCTTTGTATGTACTGCTGGAATACTTGTTGAGTTTGTTCAACAAGTTGTTTAAATTAATTAGTTCTTCGGATATTGGTTTTGGTTTGTCGGAGATTAAGGGAAAAGTCTATCAGAGAATAAAGTTTTGTTCATCAGAGATTGGACTTTGCCCATCGGAGATTGAAGAATCCTCTATCGGAGATTAAAATGTTTTGTTCATCGGAGATTGAAGGATTGGTCATCGAAGATTAAAGCTTACGTCATCGGGGATTGTAACTAAAGAGTCAGAGATTAATGCTGACGTCATCAGAGATTAAAACAATACCTCGGAGATTAAAAGCTGACATCACCAGAGACTAAAGCCAAAACATCGGAGAATACACGAAGTAAAGCATCAGAGATTACACGAAGTAAAGCATCAGAGATTACACGTTGTAAAGCATCGGAGATTACTCGAAGTGATCAGGGACTAATTAAAGAAGCTATCGGAGATTAGTCGAAGACTTAATCACTGATGGAGTTAGAGTTCAAATCAAAGAAGGAAAGTCTTCCATACACACGTAGACTTTATTGAAGACGTAGCTGATAAGGAAACTTGTTAGAAATCTTTCAATTGGAAAGATTGTATTTGATTTGAATTAGGAAGCTAGGTTTTTGATAACTTAGTTTTAGAAGCTGTAATTATAAATTACAGAAAAGGAATACGAAGCTGAGTATGTGTATAGAGAAAGAGAATTGAAAAGTGTTGTATTTTATATACACAGAATAGAAGCTGACGATCAAAGCTTATTTTGATTGTTAGAAAACTTGTAATCAATTGTTAAATTAATAAAAGCAATTGTTTATAAAGTTTTGATCTTGTTCTTTATATTCCGCAGAAGAGTTTAATTTCTAAAAGAACAAGAAATCAAAAAAAGTTGTGAGAACTTGTATTCAACCCCCCTTCTACAAGTTCTAGGTCATCTCACTGGGAAAACAATTGGTATCAGAGCCTTTAATTGAAAATACTCAATTAACAAGATTCTGAGATGGCCAACAACGACGAAGCAAGCAGCTCTAACATGATTGCGTATAATGGAGGACGTGATGGTGGAACCAGGATCCCTATTCTGAAGAGGGATGAATATCCAATGTGGAAACAAAAGATGTATATGCACTTGAGAGCAACAGATCCAGATTACATAGATAGGATTGAGAAAGGTCCTTATCTACCCAGGAAATTTATTCCTGCAAAAACCGTAGAAGGATCTATTGTGGCAGAACACTTTGTACTTGCA
>CM025782.1:12022861-12069258 GCA_014636745.2 Centella asiatica
ACGATCAAAGCTTATTTTGATTGTTAGAAAACTTGTAATCAATTGTTTATAAAGTTTTGATCTTGTTCTTTATATTCCGCAGAAGAGTTTAATTTCTAAAAGAACAAGAAATCAAAAAAAGTTGTGAGAACTTGTATTCAACCCCCCTTCTACAAGTTTTAGGTCATCTCACTGGGAAAACATTAACATAAAAGAAGTATAACTTTTTTAAAAAATATATAATAGACTACAACATTTATATACGAATTCACATTTATTTTGAAAAATTCAACTGCATAAATAAAAGATTTCAAAAAAATATAAAAAAAAGTCACGCATTTTCTCAATTTTTGTAGTCACATTACATTCTATAGAATATGTTTGAGAATTGAAAGTACATATATGTTTCTACAATTTTTGTTTTTCTTTTTTTACAATTGCAATTGTAACTAAAATAAACTTATAATATAAAAATCTAATTATATTATTTTAATTTTTTTTTAAAATCATAAGAACTATAAGGTTCATAATTTATTTGATTTCATTAAACTTTAAAATTTCTTAACTCGTCCAAATGTATAAAAAAAATAAAAAATAATATATATATATACACACACACACACACACATATAGACACACACACATATATTAAATTTTAGCAAAATAATATTATATTTTCAATTTATTAGTAGATAGAAAATTAAAGTAAAATAACTTTACATTCTGTAAATGTTAGAAATAGTATCAATTTATAGATTTTTTTATTAACTATTAAATGTTAATTTAATTCATTTATTTGATATGAAAGAGAAAAAATGAATATTCTTATTTCATATAAAAAGAGCTAAAATGTGTTTTTAATTTAAAGAATCTAAAAGTTCTTTTTTTTCTTATGTTATATTCATTAAATTTTCTTAAAATATTGTTAATGAAAATCAATCGAATGTTGTATTGCATTATATATTTTTTTTATGTATCAAATAGTTATCATCTTGTAAATATCTTAATTTTATAAGGTTGTATGACAGACAATTTATAACCTACTACATAGTATAATGCACTATTTTTTATATGAGATATTCAAATTTAATTTAAAGGTTTATTTTATTAATTTTTTATTGTCATTTGAAGTTGGCTATATATGTTTTGATTTTTTAATCAAATTATCACATATCAAACTTTAAAATTAATACCATCGATCAATTAATTTTTTTAATGCTAAATATTTTGAATGTAAATTATATCGTGGTCAAGATTTCCGTCATAAGTTATAAGAGTATAATAATTATATTAATTAAAAAAAACTAAAATAGATACTAATTTAAATATCTTTATAACATTGTTTAACATAAAAATTTAGAACATATTTTTAATTTTAAAATAAAAAAAGTAATTTTTTTTCCTGTAGCATTATTCAAATTATATGAAAATTCTCAAGTACAAGTAGATTTTTCTTACGCATTTAATTAATTTCAATTATATTTTCTTTAAAAAGTATTTAAATAATATAAAATATAAATTATTCAAAATTGTTAAAATTTTGTTTCTGATATTTTATAACCTCGTGCATTGCAGGTGTTAGTGGGTAGTACATTATAATGTAACAATCAGTAAAATCCCATTATCATTGTATATTCTGTAAATTTTTTTGAATATAAAAATGTAAGAAAGCATGAATCCTTTTGAATTTGCAAAGGTGAAAAATTGATATAATCCTTTAGATACCGTGAGTGCAGAATCAGATCAATTTTTTTTTTTAAGTCGGTGTATACATTAAATTCAAATGCTACCCTAACTCCCATTTCATATGTTTGATCCTCAACTTGCTAAAATATTCTTATCCCTGGAACTACCTAATCAGATCAATATAAAATATATCCAAATTCTTTACAGTTCTTAGGAAATTTTATTGTGAAAATTCGGAAATTCAAATAAATTATATGAACATTTAATTTATGTTAATAATGAAATTTTCGTTTCATTTCAATGACCGATAGAATTTACGATTAAGTATACGTGCAAATTACGTAAATCAACGCGCACACGTCCATTAACGACAAATCGTAACGAACGTGATATTATAAAAATTACGAGACGCTAATCATGACAAGAATATCATAAACACATTTTTGTCTCGCAGTGTGGATAAATTTTTCGATTTATGCAATAAATCAATGCATAACCATTAAAATTGTAATTAGTGAATAAACAAATCAAATTAAACACTAATTAATTCAAAACTTCAGTATGTTTCCTAAATGGCAAAACCAGGAGATGATTTCCAATCCAAGAGAAAATTTTTCCAATCCAAGTATAGTTTTCAAAAACTAATCTAATGGCCAAGAATGAATTTCAGGTTATATAAATATACCATTATAACCAAATGTTACTCTCCACTTCAACCAATTTTTCTCCAGCAAATTCTCCAAACAAAAATTTAAAATTGCATTAAGAGCATTTATTGAGGATTTGACATTTTATTCATTAAAGGCTTAAAGAGGTAATCCACTGCTTTTTTATTTCAACATTTATTGTCATTTCTGTTATTACTATTGTGTAGAATAAATTTTTCACTATCAAATTCATGTATAATAAGTGTGCATAGCATCAGTAATTTATGAGATATTGAATTTTAAAATTTAATCAAAATAAAAATAAAAACTCAAGAAAAAAATGAAGAACACTCAAGAGCCCTGACTGTTCTTCGTTCAATTCGACCTAGATAATGTGTCTAAAATGAAATCAAATGTTAGAACATTGTTCCTGCACATGTGTTGATTATTTTGCCTTAAAGAATTTTTAAAAATGACCACGTATAACATGTTTTCTTTTTGGCCGAATGGAATATCAAAACTGAATTGAAATTTCTATTTTTCCTTGCGATTGAGTTGTTAAAACTTGAAATTGATTGCATGATTGTGTTTCTGGGTGTTTTCTCTTTCAAATCCATGCTTGTTTCGTCCAAAATGGTGAAGAAAATGAGATGTTAGAGCTCGGTCGCAAGCTTCGCCGTCGTTAATGACGAGCTTGCTGATGGTGAGCCAAAGACCAACGTTCCCTTCGTCTTCCGGCCACAACACGGCGGCTAAGGGCACATTCGCTTATGGCAAAGCTCATGGCGGTACTCCCACTGCTGAGCGGACATCGTACGCAGTGGTTTCGAGGGTGACAGGCATGGCTCCAGCGAATGCAATGCCAGCAGCACCGCCCCTTGGCCGAAATCCTACCCATTGAAGATGATGATGTCGGGTTAGATCGAACCGACCCATCCGTGACTTGGTACGTGACCCGGTTCTGACTCAACCCCTTATATTTTATTTTTTTGGCCCTAAAAACTAAAATAAAATAAAAATACATATACAATTTAAATTGATAAATAAATGACTTATGAATAATTATTTTGACATGTAAATAAACTTTTTACATGATTGAAATTTTTATGATTTAGAAATAAATTAATTAATGATGATAGAGTCTCTTAATTACCCCAATTAAGTGATAAATCATTAATTCATACATGATTATTATTTAATTAAAACAATTCAATGATAATTAAGGAATAAACCCTAAAAATTTATTAAATGAGTACTAAATCATTAAAGCTAAGATTTAATTGAGGAGTAATTATTAATTAATTAAATTGATGAATCAAGATCAATTATTATTTAATTAAAATAATTAAATAATAATTAATGAATAAATTCTAAATGAATATTAAATGATCAATAAATCATTTAATTCAAAAGTAATTAAGAAATAAATTACTTAATTGATAAGTAATTATTATTTAATTAAATAAATTAAATAATAATTTAAGAATAAATGTTTAATAAATAATAAAGACCTATAAATCTTTTATGATTAAGATTTAATTAAAAAATGATTATTGTTGGATAATTTAATAGAGATTACTATTATTTATTTTATTAAATGATATGCATGATTAGATTATGTTATTTTTCTTTTGTTAATTATTGACGGTGCCCGAAATTCAGTATGAGATTTTGGGGTCCGTCACAATTGGTATTAGAGCGGTTGTACCGGTTATGAGACCACGATCTCTACTAGAGAGTAAAACTCGCTATTTAGAGTCTTAAGGGAGAATGAAGGAACTGTAAGACATAAGGATATGAAAAATAGAATGTGAGGACGAATAGATGGACGATGAGTATCAGATGACTTCGAGACTAGATGATAGGGGCAAAGCCCCCATGGTCGTTAACTTTGACGAGGAGCGTGTCCCTGATTTTACCCATTCTGACCACCCAGGGCGTGTAGATGTTCCCCTTACCCCCACCATGGACGATGTTGAGGCCCTGAGGGAGGCATCCCCCGACCAACCTCTTATTGTTATGCCTACACCACACGATGTTGTTGGCCCTTCGATCCGTCGAAGACGTCTACACCCTGATATCATCCGTGGATCACCACCACCCCCGGCGCCTGATGGTGTGTGACCCCTCATGAGAGGGTAACTAGGGCAACACAAGTGGTATGCTTCCAGATTCCTCAAATCTCTGACGAGAATTTAGAAGATGCCAAGGACTCCACAGACCTAGAGGATAACGAGGGTCTCACTGAGCCAGAGGATTTCGATGACCCTATTGATCCAGAGGATGCCAATGATCCTATTGACTCATCTAAGAGGTCAGATTCTTTAGTTCGTATAAGGAGCCGTTCTCCTCCTCGCTACTAGTTGGGTTCTCTGCCATAGTCTCCATCTCGGACAGGATCTCATTTTATCTCTATACATATTGTACCCATTTCTCCAGCTTCACCACTAGCAGAACAACCAACCCCACTACCTGCCATGTTGCCATTGCCACCAATGGTCCTACCAGATGCATCGCCAGTCGTCCCACCCGCCACACTGCCTCCTGAGGTGCCCATGCCCATGCCATTCCCAGACGAATTCTACCTCTACCTCCAGCACAAGGTTTGCCTGGTCCAGGCAGGGATGGCGACACACAACAATGGAATGATGCGTCACTCTGTTTCGCACCAGAGAACCAGCCGACTTCTGGACATTTGGATGATTTCATACCAAGACCTATCTCTCACCCTCACCAAAACACTAACCAAGATACTAGTCTCAGTAAGTGACTATTTTAGGTTCTTACACCCAACTGCAGCAAACCTAGATCTTTTGATGCACGACCTTGTGGAGAGGGTCGATGAGGCGTGCCGCTATGCGCACAGGATGATGGAGGAACTCGATCTTGAGCTCGTGTATTAGATGCATTTAGTAACACTAGTAATCATAAATTAGGCCATATATTTTGTACTTCGGCTTCAGATCCGATTTTCTCTTATTATGATAATTATGGTAGCCATAAGTATATTTTGGCATGACTCCCATAGTTATCAATCATGACTCTGCTACTATTGAAGTAGATTATAAACTTCTAATGTTGTACCCTCTTAATATTATATATATTATGACACTTTCGTCTTTAAATCTCTTATGAGTTACGTATGTTTGTTTATTGATGCATTAAATTGTTATACTATGCGAAAGAGTTTTCATATGAATTACATGAAATTCTCTTACAAAGGAAAAGATAATTGACATTGATTAATTCTTTTTCCAACTTGTAGAAAATGCCTCCAGTACGAAGTCCCCGAACCAACCAAGCCAGAAACGCTAACGCCAACCGCAATGCGGATGACCAAGGAAGCATCAACCTGGACAATAATCGAGGAAACAACAATCACAACGCCAATCAGGACAATCCCATTGCCTTATTAATGTGCATGATAAGGGAAGTGACACACCAAAATAACAACCCACCGCCTCCACCGCAGGTACAACCTAGGAGGGTAACATTCAAGGACTTCACAAATGGTTGCCCGCTTACTTTCAATGGTGACGAAGGTCCCACTATTGCTCAAACTTGGGTCAAGGAGGTGGAAAAAGCCTTTCGAATTTCTGGGGGGTGAATGAAGACCTCAAGACTAAATACACCACCTATCTACTCAAAGGAGAAGCAAACTACTAGTGAGAAGCCACCAAACGGCTAAAACTAGCCAAGTAGCTAGCAGCCAAGGGAGAGGAAGCAATTGATCAAGGCTTCACATGGGCAAAACTCAAGGAGGTCTTCAACAACCAATACTTTTCGATCAGTGCTGCTGATGATCTTGAAAAATAGTTCCTAGAGCTGAAACAGGGAGGTATGACGGTAGAGGAGTACGAGAGAAATTCAACAAGTTCCAAAGGTACGCTCCACATCTGGTGAATATCGAGAGGAGAAAGGCAAGGAGGTTCGAATATGGTTTAAACCCGTGGCTCCACGACAAGATTGTTGTCCTATGTCTGGATACTTATGCAGAAGTCGTCCAAAGGATGAAGGTAATAGAAAGAATCGAGAAAATGCTTCGGAAATTCAATCGGGAGAACCGAAAAGATGGGAAGAAGAAGGGAAATAACAACATCAGCCACCAAAATAATAAAGGGAATAGTGGAGGGAATGGGAGACCACATGAAAATGTGGTAATGGTAAAACAAGAGGAAAGGAATACCCATAACGACAACAAAAGGAAGGGGAACTTCAACAACAACAATGGAGGAGGCAACAAAAAGAAGGGCACTATTTGTGCCAATTGTGGAAAGAATAATGGGACCACCCCATGTCTAAAGGGCACGGACATGTGCTAAAAATGCCATCAGCCTGAACACATCTCACCAAATTGCCCAAATCAGACAACCGCCGCTGCCCAACCCCAGTATCGTCCACAGTAGCAGCAAGCTAGACCCCAAGGTACTAGTTGCACTCTGAAGACTGTGAAGACATGTTATACATGTGGCATGTAGGGCCATATTTCCACAACCCGATCACAAAAGAAAGGCAGAGGAAGCCGCCACTTTTTAGAGCTAACACTCTATTAGGTTTTAGAACATTTGATGATGATTGTCTTTAGATTACTTAGAATACAAATGTATAGAAAATGTTAGTTAGTAACACTGAAATTTTGTAGCCAGTAGTTATCTCTTTGTTTGTAATTCATTTATTCTTTGTAAAGAGATACGATTATTTTTTATTTGTAATTAACTGCTGGAATGGAGTATCGAAGCTTCAAGAAGTCAAGTTGTGTATTTGATCTGTTAGAGTTTGCAAAAAGGCTTATCGGAGACTAGAAGAACTGGTCAGAGACTAAAATGTTTTAACTGTCAGAGACTAGTTTTTCTATCAGAGACTAAAAGCTTACGTCATCAGAGATTAAAGAAAAAAGAATCAGAGACTAAGCTGACGTCATCGGAGACTAAGCCTTAACGTGTCAGAGACTAAATAACACTATCGGAGACTACACAAGCTGACGTCATCAGGGACTAAAAGTCATCAGGGACTAAATGTACCAGGGACTAAAAGAGTCATCAGGGACTAAATGTACCAGAGACTAAAAGATATGTCAGGGACTAAAAGAAGCATCAGAGACTAATTGTGAATTAATCTCTGATAGATATAGAGTTCGAATTGAAAAAGGAATGTCTTCCACTTAAAGTAAAATATTATTGAAGACGTAGCTGGTAAGGAAACTAACCAGAAATTTGTTCCTATCAAAAAGGAAAGATTGTATTTGATTCGAATAAGGAAGCTGAATTTTATTCAGAATAGGAACTGAGTTAATTATAATTCAGTTGTCATAGAAGCTGTAATTAGTTTTACAGAGTGCAATTCAGAAGCTATATAGGTTTTTCAAAGTTTTGTATCTTTTCCTATACAGAATAGAAAAGAAGCTGACGATTACATTATTGTGATTGTTAGGATTTGTATTCAATTGTAAATCAATAAAGCAATTGTTTATAAATTGATTCGTGTTCTTGTTCTTTTTATTCCGCAAGAAAAGTTAATTTCTTTCAGAACAAGTAATTCGAAAAGATTTTAAAGAACTTGTATTCAAGCCCCCCTTCTACAAGTTCTTGGCATCTCACTGGGAAAACAATTGGTATCAGAGCCTGTAATTGAATTTATTCAATTAAAACGTTCCAAGAGATGGCCAATGACGAAGCAAGCATCTCTAACATCATAGCGTATGCGGGAAGTTGAGATGGTGGTACCAGAATCCCTATTCTTAAAAGAGAAGAATATCCAATGTGGAAACAAAAGATATATATGCACTTAAGAGCAACAGATCTAGATTACATAGATAGGATTGAGAAGGGTCCTTATCTACCCAGGAAATTCATTCCTGCAAAAACTGTCGAAGGATCTGTTGTTGCAGAACACTTTGAACTTGCTCCAGAAAGTGATTACACAAACGAAGACAAGTTACAAGTGTTAAAGGATGCTAAAGTGATGAACATACTTTATAATGGAATTGATAAAAATATGTTCACAAGCATCATAAATTGCACTACATCTAAACAAATCTGGGACACCATCAAAGTCCTGTGTGAAGGGACTGACCAAGTCCGAAAGAACAAGAGATCATTGTTGACACAACAATATGAGTTCTTTCAAGCAAAGCCTGCTGAACCTATAACATCAGTATATGATAGGTTCAACATTTTGCTTAACGACTTGAAAATACTTGGGAAGTCTTATGATAATGAGGATATAAACACCAAGTTCATGAGATCTCTCCCACCAAGTTGGGATCCAAAGACAACAGCAATAACAGAGGCTCATGACTTGGATCTTCTCACACTGGACAGGCTCTACGGAAATTTAAAGACCTATGAACTTGAAGTAGAGCAACGACAACGCATGCATGGAAAGGATAGAGGAGCTGCGTTGATGGTTGAGACAAGCAAGTCTCAAGAGAAGGTTGATGAGGAATCTTCTGACGCTAGCTCGACTGATAATGAAGATGAACTGGATACTGATGATGACATGGAGGAATTCATGGTCAAACAGTTTAAGAAATTTAGGGCTAGCAGAAAAGGAAGAAAATCATCGAGAAAACCTAACCCTAAACGAGAAGGTGAAAAAATCACCTTCGACTTAAAGAAAATAAGATGCTACAATTGTGATAGGTTATGGCACTTTGCCAATGAGTGCAAAAAGCCTAAATCTAATGATAGATCTAAGGATGAAAAATCAAGGAAGGACTTTGCTGACAAGAAAGCCAAATCCAAGAGCATAGCCTTGATTACTGAGGGAAAAGATTGGATTGACAGCGACTCTGATGAAGAAGTTGTCAACTTTGCCCTAATGGCTCGTAGTGACGAGTCAAGTGATTCTACAAAGGTATGTGATGCAAATCAGAATTTCAACGTGCTTAATTTACTTGATACATCTAGCAGTGAAAGCATACAAAAAGATATGTCTGATTTGCATGTCAGTTTTAGGTCTTTAACTATAGAGCATACCAATGTAAAAGAATCACGTGACATTCTCTTAAAAAGAAACAAGTTTCTTGAAGAGAGATTGGCACAGTTTGATACCATCAAGTCTGACTTAAACAAAGCACATCATATGATTGATGCTTTGAAAAAGAGGGAATATAACTTAGTAGAGCAACTTGAAATTGCTCAAGCTAAGATTAAACAATGGAATACTTCCTCTAAAAAGTTATCTGACTTGGTAGAGTATCAAACAATAGGTCAAAAATCTGGACTAGGTTATGATGAAAATCTAGACAAAAGTTCAGATTTAAATGATCAAATCGAATCTGCAAACTCCTCAACTAGTAAGCCAAGTTTTAAAAGAATTAATTTTGTATCTCCTTTTATTGAACCTAAATTTATAAACACTCAAGATCAACATATCACTGCAAAAACAAAAATTGATCAAAAGACAGTTAATGTTGTTGATAAGAGTGAATCAAAAAGATTAAACATTGGGTTCATGACAAAGACACAATTGAATAAAAAACTGGAAGCTCTTTTAGACAAAAAGGCTGAAAAGTTAGTGGAGTTAAGCAGAAAGAAGAAAAATAGGAATGGAAAGATAGGCATTAACAAACATACAAACTATGCTAGAATGCCTGACGCTCCTAGAAAAACATGCCATGTATGTGGAAACCCCAACCACATAGCAGTAAACTGTAGGAGCAAATATAAAATTCCTATAATTGAGATTGCACCTTCAAAGAGAATAAAAGATAAATCACCAATAAAAAGGTTAGATAATCTTTGCATTAAAATTGAAAATTCTAAACTTGGCAGTCTCTCACAAACAAGTAGCAAGACTATTGATTGTCCTATTCTAGTTAAAACTGTTAAAAGACAATCAACTCAATCTGAGTCAAGTCTTGAGTCTACAACTAGTGAGAAAGGATCCAAGAAAATCTGGGTCCCAAAAATCTCAAACTAGTTATTCTTTACTGTGCAGGGCAAAAGGAAGAAATCATGGTACTTGGACAGTGGATGTTCAAGGCACATGACCGGAGATAAGACCCTGCTAAAACAGTATGAAGAGAAAAGTGGCCCAAAAGTCACTTTTGGAGATGACAGCAAAGGCCATACAAGGGGATATGACAATGTTGAACATGGAGATGTCATCTTCACAGAAGTAGCACTAGTTGACGGCTTAAAGCACAATTTGTTAAGTGTGAGTCAACTATGTGATAAAGGATTCCATGTCACCTTTAAAGAAGACCTATGCCAGGTGTGTGACAATGAATCTGGGAATGTGATATTGACTGGAAAAAGAAAAGAAAATTTGTATGTCGCAAATCTTTTTTCTTTTACTGATCAAATCACATGTCTCTATAGCAAAGCCTCAACTGAGGAAAGTTGGCTTTGGCACAAGAAGTTTTCTCACTTGAATTTTAAAAATATCAACAAGCTTGTGAGGAAAGATTTAGCAGCTGGCATTCCACAATTGGAATTTATACAAGATGGATTATGTGATGCATGCAAGAAAGGGAAACAAAAAAGTGTATCATTCAAGAGCAAACCAACAACATCAATCATTGACCCACTACAATTGTTACACATGGACTTGTTTGGTCAAGTGAATGTGATGTCTATCTTAAGAAATAGATATGCCTTGGTTATTGTGGATGATCACACGAGGTATACTTGGGTAAAATACCCCTTTACAAAAGATGAAGCTACTCAGTTGATAATTGATCATATCAAGAAAATAGAAACTGAGTCAGGAAAAACAGTAAGGGTCATAAGGAGCGATAGAGGAATAGAATTCAAGAATTCCCAAGTACTTGAATTCTGCACTGAAAAAGGAATAACTCATCAATTCTCAGCTCCAAGAACACCTCAACAAAATGGAGTTGTTGAGAGGAAAAATAGAACCCTTATTGAAGTAGCAAGGACTATGTTACAAGAGGCTAAGCTTCCCACATATTTTTGGGAAGAAGCTATAAGCACTGCTTGCTTTATACAGAATAGATCCTTGATTAACAAAGCATACAACAAAACACCTTACGAGTTAATGACTGGGAGAAAACCAACTCTCAAGTTCTTACATGTGTTTGGTTGTAAATGCTTTGTACTGAGAGATTCATCAGAATCAAAAGGAAAGTTTGACAATAAATCTGATGAAGCAATCTTCTTAGGTTATTCTATGTCAAGTAAAGCATACAGAGTATATAATCTAAGAACAAAGGTCATTGTGGAATCAATTCAAGTCATGTTTGATGATAAAAAGATTCCAGGAATGATTGGACAAGGATTGCATGAACCTCTTAGTTTTGAGAATGAATTGGATGCATGGGAATATCCATCAGAGACTACTGAACAACCCCAAGATAGCAATGATCCCTACATAATTGAGGGGGAGCTAACAGTTGTGCATGAAGTGCCTAGAACTAATACTCTATCAGAAAATAGAATGTTAGATGAAACTCAAGAGACTGGTAACATTAGTATCCCATCGGAGACTAATGGTCTACCAGAGACTAGAGTCACTGATGCACAATCAGAAACTATATTGACACCGAATTCAGTAGAAATAAATAGCTCAGGGGAAGCTAATAATGAAGGAGTCAATGGTTCAGGGGGAGCAGTCTCTGATCATGAAGCTAGAATGGGTTACACCAATCTAGAAAATGTAGCCTCAACTTCAAGATCAAATCTGCCACGTGCAATTCCATGGCTGAGAGACCACACGCCAGATTTGATAATTGGAAGTTTAGAGGATGGAGTCAAGACTAGAAGTGCAACTCAAAATGATTGTTTATATCTCAGTTTTCTCTCAAAGATTGAGCCAAAGAAAATTGAGGAAGCACTTCAAGATCCTGACTGGATAATTGCCATGCAAGAAGAAGTGAACCAATTCACTCGAAACAAAGTCTGGAGACTGGTACCTAAACCAAAGAATAGATCAATTATTGGTGCCAAATGGGTCTTCAAAAACAAATTGGATGAAACTGGTACAATTACAAGGAACAAAGCAAGACTGGTTGCAAAAGGATATTCTCAAGAAGAAGGAATAGACTATGATGAAACTTTTGCACCAGTAGCAAGACTTGAAGCAATACGAATCTTTTTGGCATATGCAGCGTACAAGGACTTCAAGGTGTACCAGATGGATGTCAAAAGTGCTTTCTTAAATGGAAAATTTGAAGAGGAAGTCTATGTTTGCCAACCCCCAGGTTTTGTAGACTCCAAATTTCCAAATCATGTCTATAGGTTAGACAAAGCACTTTATGGCTTAAAACAAGCACCAAGAGCCTGGTATGATACTCTATCTCAATTTTTAATTGAAAAAAAATTTGTTAAATGTATCATAGATAAAACATTATTTTATAGAAAACAAGTCTCTGATATTATATTGGTGCAGATATATGTAGGTGATATTATATTTGGGTCTACAAATGAAAATCTTTGTAAAAAATTCTCAAAACATATGCAGTCCAGATATGAAATGAGTATGATGGGAGAATTAACATTCTTTTTAGGATTGCAGATTAAACAATCACCTGATGGAATATTTATCAGTCAATCAAAATACATCAAAGACTTACTGAGAAAATATGATTTGGTTGATTGTGCACCTGCAAAAACACCCATGCCTACTTCCACTAAACTAGATAAAGATTTAAAAGGAAAGAAAGTTGATATCACTAGTTATAGAGGAATGATAGGCTCTCTTTTATATCTAACTGCAAGTAGACCTGATATAATGTTTGCTACATGCCTGTGTGCTAGATTTCAAGCTGACCCTAGAGAGTCACATTTGATTGCTGTAAAAAGAATACTCAGATATCTAAAGGGTACCCCAAACCTTGGATTATGGTATCCCAAAGAATCTGATTTTAAACTAATTGGTTATTCAGATGCTGATTATGCAGGGTGTAAGCTTGACAGGAAAAGCACAAGTGGAAGCTGCCAACTTCTTGGAGGCAAACTTGTTTCTTGGTTCAGCAAGAAACAAAATTCAGTTTCTACTTCAACAGCAGAAGCTAAATACATCGCAGCTGGGAGTTGTTGTGCTCAAATCTTATGGATTAAGAATTAACTCCTAGACTATGGTATGTCATTATCCAAGATTCCTATTTATTGTGATAATACATGTGCCATAGCAATAACAGAAAATCCAGTGCAACATTCAAGAACAAAACATATTGATATTAGATATCACTTCATAAGAGAGCATGTAAGTGAATGAAATATCGAATTACACTGGGTTACAACTGATAAACAACTTGCAGACATTTTCACAAAACCTTTAGATGAATCTACATTTAATAGATTAGTCTATGAGTTAGGAATGCTGAATTATGTCTCTAAAAATTTATTAAAATCTTAGAAAACAAGTTGTTTAGTTTTGAGAAGCTAGAATTAAATTTCTAGATTGCAGCTTTTTTTAATTAAATAGATCATTAGGAGCTAGAATTAAGTTTCTGGATTGAGTTTTTTTTTTAGCTAGAATTTTAATTCTGGAATAATATGAGCTAGAGTGAATCAGAGACTATCTTAGTCCCCGATAGTTAATACTATCAGAGACTATCTTAGTCCACGATAGTTAATACTATCAGAGACTATCTTAGTCCCCGATAGTTAAAACTATCAGAGACTATCTTAGTTCCCGATAGTTAATACTATCCGAGACTAACTAGTCCCCGATAGTAAATCCTATCGGAAACTACCTTAGTCCCTGGTAGTAAACCCTATCGGAGACTAATCTTCTTCTAGTCTCTTACGAGTGAACAGATCAGAGATTAGGGCAATCTCCGATCGAGGGTAAACTGGTAGTTATCCATCCGTAAGAATTGCAAACGTTTCCAACAAATTGATAAAACAAATTTCAAACATCTTTGCAATCATAATCACTCAAAGCTCTGAAATTATTTTCTCTATGATAATACTCTGCAATTTAACCCTCTTTTAAGTTTCTTCCAAAGTTCACAGATCTCTTGCAATGGCCGCTAAAACAGTTGCTTTCAAGTTTGGAGACTTTGATTTCATTAAGACCAACCATGCAGGGGTGGCTGATAAGAATGTCTTTGAAGCCCAGTACCACCCCTTCGTGGATTTTCTTCAAAACTCTACACTAACTTGCGCCATTTATGAAGCTCCCGTCCAAGCCGCTGAGGTCATCACGACTATTTGGTCCACTGCTACCATACAAGGTGCAAAAACTGACTCACCTATGGTAAGTTTCAGGTATGCAAACACTACGTATACTATAGATCATACCGTTGTAAATAATGCTTTACATTTACTAGTTTATGAAAACTTTGACTCCCCTGCCTCTGATGAAGAAATTCTTTCTATGTTGAAAAACTTAAATTATTCTGCTGAAATTGGGTCTGTTGGGTCTATTACACGACCCCATCTAAGGCAAGAGTGGTCACTATTCTTTGACATAATCACTAAAGCTTTTACAACAAAATGCAGTGGATATGATGCTATCACTACACTCACACAACAAATTGTTTTTAGTGTGTTGTATGGTAGACATCTAAACATTGGGCTTTTAATTCTGCAAAACTTGTTGCCAAAACTTAAAACCGGTAAAACTAAAATTTATTATGCTAGGTTTTTGATGATGATTGCTTATTATCTAATCCCTAACCTAAATATTACTGGAATGCAAGTTGTACCAACTGTTTTGCAGAGTAAAAGAATATTCAAAGATGTGAAGAACTCTGCAAAGGTAACTGTTCCTTTATTTTTCCCTCCTATCATGAGATCTACTCTTATTGATAGGCTTCCCAATCTTTACTCTTTGCAATTCTTTGAGGATAATGAAAGCCAAAACCCTGTGAATCCTCCAACAACTTCACCACAACAATTTATAGCCCCCTTCACAGTCTCCCAAAAGACTGTGGTTGTAAAAACCAAGACAATCACAAAACTCCCAATTAAGAGAAAAATAATTGAGGGAGCAAGTGAGGACGAGGGAGAACTAAAAGCTGAAGTTCCACTTCAGAGGAAAAAGAGAGTTATAACCCTTAGCCAAGCCCAATCCAGTGCTTCTCAAAAAGCATTGGAGGCTATAAGGACAAACAGTGAACTGTCACCATCCTCCCAAAAGGATGTTGACATTGTAGAAAGTTCCCAACCAGGAACATACTGTACAGAGTCAGCACAAACTCTTGGTCACAACCAAGAGGAACCAATAAGAGAGTTAATAAAACAAAAGAGTGACACAAGGAGTGCACACACAGAGTCATCTATTGATGTTCCTCAATTTTTAATCTCTGAGGAACAGCCAACACTCCCCACTGTACATTCTTCTCCTTTTTCTCCCATTCTTGATTCTTTTGATGTAAATATAACTGATTCTCTTGATTTTTCCCAAGAGGAGCCAATACTCGAGACAAGTTCTCATACAATTTCCATGGATAGCTCCCTAGCCCAAGATACACAAAGGGAACCCCCTATCCATGCTGTCACAAACACTTCTCAAACCCCCACTTCTGTAGGAAAGAGTTACACCATCAAAATGAGTGAGGTTGTGAGAATAAATAGTGAGAGTCAGGCTCCGACCTGGAAAAAGAAGAACACGTACATATAAAAGAGAGTCAAGCTTTAGAAAGCTTGGAAAAAGGAGAGCATGAGAAGCTGGGTGCCTAACCCCAGGCAAAAGGAGAGGATGTGAGCAATGATGAGATCCTTGAAGAAAATAAAAGAGAGAAATTCTCAGCAGGTGATTTTTTAAAACCTGTTGAGACATCCACCACACAAGCAGCCCAAACTTCCTCTGCTCAACAATCAACTCCAACAAAGGAAATTGGGGGAAGCTCCAGGACAGGGGATGCCACATTACAAGTTATTTCTGACATGTCAAATGCAGATTTTGAGATCCTTTATTGCCTTCAACAATCTCAAGATCACATATCTGCATTAAAGACATCCATGGTAAATGAACCTGTTCCTGAAGAAACTGAAGCCGAGAATGTGGACGAGTGGCTCGATGCACAGTTCATAAATTCTCTGGAGGATGCAGCTGCTCAACTAAGGCAGGATTATGTGACCAACATTGGGTCAACAGCAGCTGCACCATCTTCCAAGGACATATTAGAAGAGATAATCAAAGTGGACAAGAAACATACCAAGTTTCACCACTTTTTGGTTATTGGAATTAATGTAACAGTCAAGGAAATCAAGCAGCAGATGGAGATTGAGACAGATAAGATTTGACGGAGTTATGAAGGACACTTGCCAAGGAGGACAATCACTGCCATTGATACTGGTCACTTTCCCACTCCTATTGAACTTGAGCTGGGAGGGAAAGTTGAGTTAGTTAATCCTCGAGATCCAAGATTAATAGATGCTGATGCAATGCTTGCTCAAAAACTTCAGCAAGAGGAAGATATGGCTGTAGAACAAGAGAGGAAGGAGGAGGAGTCTAAGAAGAAAAAACACTCAACAAGGAAGACTAGTACAAAGAAGGTAGCTGTGACCAGGAAAAAGACTTCAAAATCTACAGAGCAAGAATCTCCAAGGTCAACTGAGACTGCCTTGGTGGCTGTAAGTGGAATAACAAAACCACAAACAGTTCCATCAAGGAAGCCTTATAAAGTTGATATGGCTAGTACAAGTGAAGTGATCAAAGCCCTGAAGAGGAATACAAGAAATATAAATCTGGTCAAGGGTGAAAATGGCAAGGATTTACTGCATATCTTTTTCAGAGATGGAGACTCTATGAAGTATGCTAAGCCAAACTTGGAGAGGCAATCAAAAGAAGACTTGGAATGGTTATTGTCTACTGTACTTTTTACTACAAAGCTCAACATGGAATTTCGAAGTCAGATCAAGAAGGCTATAAAGGAGATAAAGAGTGTGGACAAAGAGCCAACCGATCTTCCTAAACCAGTACCTCTTAGATTATGGTATGAGACTTTCCATGGTGAGAAAGTTTTCTTTGACTATAATAGAGATATCAACCGAGTGAGTGAAAATCATATAGAAGGATTTATTAAACTTCTTAGAGATGCAGAAGAAACAACAGAAGTTGTTCTCAAAAAGTTGCTGATGGAAAGGTTAGAACAACTCAGGGAGAATAGAAGGAAAGAAAAGAGTTGTTGAACTAAAGGTATGTTGTTTGATGTGAAAGTTGTAATTTTATTTCTTTTTGAAGCCAGACTTATAGGATTTAAACCTGAGTCTTGGTGGAAGCTGAACAAAAGATCAAAGATCTTAGTTCATAATACATTTGTAGTTAGTAATTCTTTATTCTTTTTCTAAGTAATTGTAATATTGAGTTTTGACATCATCATCAACCTTGAAATTATGCTTATCATTCTGATATTCATAATTAGGGGGAGATTGTTAGGTTTTAGAACATTTGATGATGATTGTCTTTAGATTACTTAGAATACAAATGTATAGAAAGTGTTAGTTAGTAACACTGAAATTTTGTAGCCAGTAGTTATCTCTTTGTTTGTAATTCATTTATTCTTTGTAAAGAGATACGATTATTTTTTATTTGTAATTAACTGCTGGAATGGAGTATCGAAGCTTCAAGAAGTCAAGTTGTGTATTTGATCTGTTAGAGTTTGCAAAAAGGCTTATCGGAGACTAGAAGAACTGGTCAGAGACTAAAATGTTTTAACTGTCAGAGACTAGTTTTTCTATCAGTTACCAATTCCGAATAAAATTCAGCTTCCTTATTCGAATCAAATACAATTTTTTCTTTTTGATCAGGAATAGATTTCTGGCTTGTTTCCTTACTAGCTACGTCTTCAATAATATCTTGATCACGTGGAAGACATTCCTTATTTAATTCAAACTCCGTATCTCATCAGGGAATAAGTCACGGCTAGTCCCCGATAGCTTCAGCTTTAGTCCCTGATCAAGTCAACGTTTAGTCTCTGGTCAGGTTGTGTAGTCTCCGACAGAGTTATTAGTCTCCGATGCTTTTAGGCTTAGTCTCTGATGACGTCAGCTTAGTTTATGATGCTTTAGACTTAGTCACCGATGACATAAGCATTAGTCTCTGATGCTTTAGACTTAGTCTTTGATGACGTAAGCCATAGTCTCTGATAGACAAAATCCTTAGTCTTTGACAAGTGTTGCCTTAGTCTCCGATAAGCATTTTTGTAATCTCTGACGAATCAAATACACACTTTGACTTGTTGAAGCTTTGATACAACTTTCCAGCAGTTACTTACAAATAAAAATGAATCTATCTCTTTATAAAGAATAAATAAATTACAACCAAAGAGATAACTACTGGCTACAAAACTTCAGTGTTACTATTTAACACTTTCTGTACATTTGTATATCTAAGTAATCTAAAGACAATCATCATCAAATGTTATAAAACCTAACAATCTCCCCTAATTATGAATATCAGAATGATAAGCATAATTTCAAGGTTGATGATGACGTCAAAACTCAAAATTACAAGTATTACTTAGAAAAAAAATAAAGAATTACTAACTACAAATGTATCTGAATTAAGATCTTTGATCTGTCATTCAGCTTCCACCAAGACTCAAGTTTAAATCCTTTAAGTCTGGCTTAAAAAAAATTATAGCTTATTTAACAACCAACATACCTTCTAACTCAACAACTTTATCTTTTGTTTTTCTTCAGAACTTCCAGCCTTTCTATCAGCAGCTTCTTGAGAATAACCTCTGTTGCTTCTTCTGAATCTTTGAGAAGACTGATAAAACCTTCAAGATGTCTCTCATTTACACTGTTTATATCCCTGTTATAGTGGAAGAATACTTTCTCTCCATGGAAAGTCTCATACCATAGTCCAAGAGGCTTTAGATCAACTTTTGGCACTATGTCCAAATTATGTATCACCTTTATCACCTTCTGGATTTGGTTTCGAAATTCCTTGTTGAGATTAGAAGAATTAGGCACAACAGATAACAATTACTCCAAGTCTTCCTTTATTTGCTCCTCCAAGGCTGGCCTTTCAAACTTCAAAGATTCTCCATCTTTTAAAATGATATGGAGCAATTCTTTGTTGTTTATGTCCTTGATCAAATTGATGTACTTGGTACTTCTTTTTAAGGCTTTGATAATATCTTCTGTGCTAGCCATTTCAACCTTGTAAGATTTCCTTGGTGGAACTGTTCGTGGTTTTGTTGGTTCATTCACAGCCACTAAGGCAGTCTCGGTTGGCCTTGGAGATTCTTGGGATGTAGGCTTCTTGTTCGATTCTTTAGTCACAGGTTTCTTTGCAGATTCCTGGACTAGAGATCTTCTCCTTGATTTCTTCTCTGCCTCTTCTATCTCCTTATTTCTTTTCTTGGTAATGACTGCTTTCTGTGCACTTGTCCTTCTAGCAGAGATTTTTCTTTTCTTTGCTTCCTCTTCCTCCCTTGCTGCAGCCATGTCCTTCTCCTCTTGTAGCTTTTGAGCAAGTAATGCATCAACTTCAATAAGTTTCTGCTATTAAGGATAAACTAACTCTACTTTCCCATCCACTATTAATTCAACTGGAGTGGGAAAGTGAGCAGTCTTCATGGCATCCCCTAATAGCTTGGGCTGTCCTGGTTGAGTAGAGATTTATTTCTTTGGTTCTTTAACCATAACTCCCTTGCCTTTTGATGTGCTTGGGGCTTGTGTAGTTTGTTGAGTGGGAGGAGGGACCTTCTTTGTTGTTGCTGCTGCTGTTGCTGCTGGTATTGTTGTTGTTGGTGGTGGTGGTGGTTGTGTTGTAGTTGTAGTTGCCTCAAGATCCGAATGCTTTTTCAAAATTCTGTCCATCACTGCCTGCAACTCAGCATCAATGACTGGAATAGATTTTGGTTTTGGTGGTACAGGTTGTTTGAAATGACCACTCTCCCCCTTTTTGACATCAGCATCTTTGGGTTGAGAGGGAGTGGCCATGTGAGAAAATGCCTGCAGCAAAAGTTGTTCCATTCGATTTTGCTTCTGGAGTAGGAGATGGACGTTGGATTCAAGGGCTTGAAGTCGACTGTCAGTCTTGGACTTCTCTTTGATGATAGTATCAATTGCAGTGAGAGTTCTCTTTGGCAAGTGTCCTTCATAGCACCTCATTAGCTTTTCTGTCTCCAACTCCATCCTTTTCTCTAGCTTGGTGAATGCTTCATTTAGGCCAGTGACAAAAAAATGATTAAATTTTTTATGCTTTTTGTCTACTTTGGTCACTTCCTCAAGCACTTCACTGTTGGTTGGTTCAGCTGCACCAGATCCAATGTTGGTGATGTAATCTTGTCTAAGCTGGGCAGCTGCTTCTGTAAGAGAGTTTGAAAAGCTTGCATCGAGCCAAGCATCCACATTCTCCTCTTCTGGTTCTTCAGAGACAGGTTCATTTGCAAGCCTTGTCTTCAATGCAGAAATGTGATCTTGAGTTTGTTGTAGTCCATAAAGAGTCTCAAAATCTGCATTGGACATTTCAGAAAGAATGTTTAAGGCTGCATCCCCTGTCCTGGAGCTTCCCCCAATTTCCTCTATTGATGTTGTAGCAGTTGATGATGTAGAGGAAACTTGGGCTTCACTGGTGGTGGTGGTGTCAACAGGTTTCGAAAATTCATTTACTGAAAATTTCTCTATATTCTTTTGTCCAAGGATCTCATCATTGCTCACACCTTCACCTTTTGCCTGGGGTTGGGCACCCAGCTTCACTTGCTTTCCTTTTCCCAAGCTCTCTAAAGCTTGACTCTCTTTATTTTGATTTTCTCCTTTTTCCAGGGCAGGAGCCTGACCCTCACCAAATATTCTCTCATCCTCACTCATTTGGATATATTCACTTGTTCCTACAGAATGAGGGGTTTGAGAAGTAGTGGAGGCACCAAGGAGAGGGGGTTCCCTTTGTATGTCTGTGGCTAGGGATCTCTGCAAGGAAAGTTTTTGAGAGCTTGTCTCGTGTATTGGCTCCTCTAGGAAAAGATCTAGAGGATTTTCATGTTAAAAAGAATCAAGAAATGGAGAAGAAGGAGAAAAATGTACAGTGAGAAGTGTTGGCTATTTCTCAGAAATGGAAAATGGAGGAACATCAATAGATGACTCTGTGTGTGCACTCCTAGTGTCACTCTTGTCTTTTATTTGCTCCCTCTTTGGTTCCTCTTGTTGGTGAACAAGAGGTTGTGCAGACTCTGTACATGTTGTTCCTGGTTGGGAACTTTCTTCAATGTCAACATTCTTTTGAGAGGACATTGACAGTTTACTGTTTTTCATTATTTCCTCCATTGCCTTTTGGGAAACAATGGATTCCTTTTGTCTAAGGGTAGAACTCTCTTCTTTTTCTGAGGTGCCACCTCAACTTCTTTATCTCCCTCAGCCTCACTTACTCCCTCAATTATTTTTCTTTTTACTGGGAGCTTTTTGGCTGTATTGGATTTTGCAACCACAGTCTTTTGGGAAACTGTGGAGGGGGCTATTGATTGTTGTTGTGAAGTGGTTGGAGGATCAGTGGGGTTTCTTGTTTGTTGCGCATGATCCTCAAATAATGTCAAAGAATAAAGGTTGGGTAGCCTATCAATGAGAATAGATCTCATGATAGGAGGAAAGAATAAAGGAACCTTTACCTTTGCAGCCTTATTCTTCACATCAGTAAAAATTCTTTTACTTTGCAAAACAGTTGGTACAACTTGCATTCCAGTAGTATTAAGGTTAGGGATTAGATAATTAGCAATCATCATCAAAAACCTAGCATAATAAATTTTATTTTTACTACCAGATTTAAGTTTTACCAAAAGATTTTGTAAAATTAAAAGCCCAATGTTTAGATGCCTACCATACAACACATTGAAAGCAATTTGTTGTGTGAGTGTAGTGATAACATCATAGCCACTGCATTTTGTAGAAAAAAGTTTTGGTTATAATGTCAAAGAATAGTGACCACTCCTATCTAAGATGGGGTCTAGTTATGGACCCAACAGAAACAATTTCTGAAGAATAATGTAAGTTTTTAAACATAGCAAAAATTTCTTCATCAGAGGCAGGAGAGTCAAAGTTTTCAAACATAGGTAAACATAAAGCATTAGTAACAACAGTATGATCTATATTATATTCAGTATTATCATACCTGAAACTTACCACAGGTGAGTCGTCATTCTCATCCTGTATGGTTGCAGTGGACCACATAGCCGTGATAACTTCTGTGGCTTGTGTGGGAGCTTCGTAAATGGCGTACGAAAGTGAAAAGTTTTGTAGAAAATCTACAAATGGATGGTACTGTGCTTCAAATTCATGTTTGTCGACCACCCCTGCATGGTTGGTCTTTATGAAATCGAAGTCTTCGAACTTGAAGCATACAGTTTTGGCCGCCATTGAAGAGATCTGTGAAAACTTTGAAGAATTTCTTTGAAAAAGGTTAAATCGCAGATTGTTTGTAGAGAGAAAATAATTTCAGAGCTTGAGAGTTTGTGATTGCAAAGACGTTTGAAATTACTTTTATCAAAGTGTTAGAAACATTTGCAATTCTAAGTGAATTATGGGTAACTACCAGTTTACCCTCGATCGGAGATTGCCCTAATCTCTGACATGTTCACTCATAGGAGACTAGGCCCGATTAGTCTTCGATAGTTCATTTTTGATTGAGTCGGGGACTAATCAAAAACACTGTCGGGGACTAAGATAGTCTCCGATAGTTCATTTTTGATTGAGTCAGGGATTAATCAAAAACACTGTTGGGCACTAAGATAGTCTCCGATAGTTCGTTTTTGATTGAGTCGGGGACTAATCAAAAACACTGTCGGGGACTAAGATAGTCTCCGATAGTTCATTTTTGATTGAGTTGGGGACTAATCAAAAACAACTATCAGGGACTAAATTAGTCTCTTACTCCAAAGCTTTCAGGGACTAAGAAAATATAATCCCTGCTACAGTTTATTCAAAACATTTACAATAATCAATTTAATGATTATTAACTTGAAAAATTCTATTTTATTAAAACAATTTTAAAAAAAATTCTGTTAATTCATAACAGCTACATTCTAGAAATTTAATTCTAGCTTCTAAAATTCTGTCCACAAGAACAGCTACTTCCTAGAAATTAAATTGTAGATTCTTTCAACTAAACAACTTGCTTTCTCAGATTTTAATCAATATTTAGAGGCATAATTCAACATTCCTAACTCATAGACTAATCTAGTGAATGTAGATTCATCTAAAGGCTTTGTGAATATGTCTGCAAGTTGTTTATCAGTTGTAACCCAGTGCAATTCAATATTTCCTTCACTTACATGTTCTTTTATGAAGTGATATCTAATATCTATGTGTTTTGTTCTTGAATGTTGCACTGGATTTTTTGTTATAGCTATGACACTTGTATTATCACAATAGATAGGAATTTTGGATAATGACATACCATAGTCTAGGAGTTGATTTTTGATCCATAAGATCTGAGCACAGCAACTCCCAGTTGCAATATATTTAGCTTCTACTTTTGAAGTAGAAACTGAATTTTATTTCTTGCTAAACCAAGAAACAAGTCTGCCTCCAAGAAGTTGGCAACTTCTACTTGTGCTTTTTCTGTCAAGCTTGCAACCTGCATAGTCAGCATCTGAATAACCAATTAGTTTAAAATCAGATTCTTTAGGATACCATAAACCAAGGTTTAGGGTACCCTTTAGATATCTGAGTATTCTTTTGACAGCAATAAAATGCGACTCTCTAGGGTCAGCTTGAAATCTAGCACATAAACATGTAGAAAACATTACATCAGGTCTACTTGTAGTTAAATATAAAAGAGAACCTATCATGCCTCTATAGCTAGTAATATCAACTTTTTTTCCTTTTAAATCCTTATCTAGTTTAGTGGTAGTAGGCATGGGTGTTTTTGTAGATGCACAATGAACCAAATTATATTTTCTCAATAAGTCTTTGATGTACTTGGACTGACTGATAAAAATTCCATCATTTGATTGTTTTATTTGCAATCCTAAGAAAAATGTTAATTCTCTCATCATACTCATTTCATATCTAGACTGCATTAGTTTTGAAAATTTTTCACAGAGTTTTTCATTTGTAGAACCAAATATAATATCATCTACATATATTTGCACAAGTATAATGTCAGAGCCTTGAATTCTATAAAATAAAGTTTTATCTATGATACCTCTAACAAATTTATTTTCAAGTAAAAATTGAGATAGAGTATCCTACCAGGCTCTTGGTGCTTGTTTTAAGCCATAGAGTGCTTTATCTAACTTGTAAACATGATTTGAAAACTTGGAATCCACAAACCCTGGTGGTTGTTGAACATAGACTTCCTCTTCCAATTTTCCATTTAGGAAAGCACTCTTGACATCAATCTGGTACACCTTGAAGTTTTTGTAGGCTGCATATGCCACGAAAATCCTAATTGCTTCGAGTCTTGCTACTGGTGCAAAAGTTTCATCATAGTCTATTCTTTCTTCTTGAGAATATCCTTTTGAAACCAGTCTTGCTTTGTTCCTTGTGATTGTACTAGTTCATCCAATTTATTTTTGAAGACCCATTTGACACCTATAATTGATCTATTCCTTGGTTTGGGTACCAGTTTCCAGACTTTGTTTCTTGTGAATTGGTTTAACTCCTCTTGCATGGCTATTATCCAGTCAGGATCTTGAAGTGCTTCCTCAATTTTCTTTGGCTCAATTTTTGAGAGAAAAATGAGATATAAACATTCATTTTGAGTTGCACTTCTAGTCTTGACTCCATCCTCTATACTTCCAATGATCAAATCTGGTGTGTGATCTCTTAACCATGGTCTTGCACGTGGCATATTTGATCTTGAAATTGAGGCTTCATTTTCTAAATTGATATTGTCCAATCTAGCTCCATGATTAGAGACTGCTCCCTCTAAACCATTGACTTCTTCATTATTAGCTCCCCCTGAGCTGTTTATCTCTATAGTCCCTGGTGTCAAGATAGTCTCTGAGATTGCGTCAGTGACACTAGTCCCTGGTGAACCATTAGTCTCCGATGGTATACTAATTTCACTAGTTTCTTGTGTTTCATTTGATTCTAATACTTTAGTCTCTGATAGAGTATTAGTCCTTGGTACTTCATGCACAACTGTTAACTCCCCCTCAATTATGTAGGGATCATTACTATCTTGGGGTTTTTCACTAGTCTCTGATGGATATTCCCATGCATCCAATTCATTCTCAAAACTGAGAGGTTCATGCAATACTTGTCCAATCATTCCTAGAATCTTTCTCTCATCAAATACAACTTGTATTGATTCCACAATGACTTTTGTTCTTAGATTATATACTCTATATGCCTTGCTTGACAGAGAATAACCTAAGAAGATTGCCTCATCAGACTTGTTGCCAAACTTTCCTCTTGTCTCTGATGAATCTCTCAGTACAAAGCACTTACAACCAAACACATGTAAAAACTTGAGAGTTGGTTTTCTCCCAGTCATCAATTCATAAGGTGTTTTGTTGTATGCTTTGTTTATCAAGGATCTGTTCTGTGTAAAGCAACTAGTGCTTATAGCTTCTTCCCAGAAATATGTAGGAAGCTTTGACTCTTGTAACATGGTCCTTGCTTCTCCATTAAGGGTTCTGTTTTTCCTCTCAACAACTCCATTTTGTTGAGTGGTTCTTGGAGCTGAGAATTGATGAGTTATTCCTTTTTCAGTGTAGAATTCAATAACTTGGGAATTCTTGAATTCTATTCCTCTATCACTCTTTATCACCCTTACTATTTTTCCTGACTCAGTTTCTATCTTCTTGACATGATCAATTATCAACTGAGCAGTTTCATCTTTTGTATGGAGGTATTTTACCCAAGTATACCTCGTGTGATCATCCACAATAACCAAAGCATATCTATTCCTCAAGATAGACATCACATTCACTTGACCAAACAAATCCATGTGTAACAGTTGTAGAGGGTCAGTGATTGATGTTGCTAGTTTACTCTTGAATGTTACACTTCTTTGTTTCCCTTTCTGGCATGAATCACACAATCCATCTTGTGTAAACTCCAATTGTGGAATGCCAACTACCAATCCTTTCCTCACTAGCTTATTGATATTCTTGAAATTCAAGTGGGAAAGCTTCTTGTGCCAAAGCCAACTTTCATCAGTTGAAGCTTTGCTATAGAGACATATGATTTGATCAATGAAAGAGACAAGATTTGCAATGTACAAATTTTTTTTTCTTTTTCCTGTCAAGATCACATTCCCTGATTCTTTGTCACTCACTATGCATTGATCTTCTTTGAAGGTGACATCGAATCCCTTATCACATAGTTTACTCACACTTAGTAGATTGTGCTTTAAGCCATCAACTAGTGATACTTCAGTAAAAATGACATCTCCATGTTCAACACTGCCATAACCCTTTGTATGACCTTTACTGTCATCTCCAAAAGTGACTTTAGGGCCACTTTTCTCTTCATACTGTTTTAGCAGAGACTTGTCTCTAGTCATATGCCTTGAACATCCACTGTCCAAGTACCATGTTTTCTTCTTTTTTCCCTGCACAGTAAAGAGTAACTAGTTAGAAATTTTTGGGACCCAGACTTTCTTGGGTCTTTTCTCACTAGTTGTAGAATCAAGACTTGACTCAGATTGAGTTGACTGTCTTTTATTAATTTTTATTTTAATTGGACAATCATTAGTCTTGCTTTTTTTTTGTGAGAGACTGCCAAGCTTAGAGTTTTCATAGTTAATGCAAAGATGATTTGACCTTTTTACAGGTGATTTATCTTTTCTTATCTTTGAAGGTGCAGTCTCTATTATAGGAATTTTATTTTTACTCCTACAGTGTATAGCTATGTGATTGGGATTACCACATATATAACATGTCTTTCTAGGAGCATCAGGCATTCTAGCATAATTTGTGTACTTGTTGATGCCTATTTTTCCATTCTTATTTTTCTTATTTCTGCTCAACTTCACTGACTTTTCAGCATTTTTGACAGGAAAATTTTCCAATTTTTTATTTAATTGTGTCTTTGTCATGAACCCAATGTTTAATCTTTTATTTTCACTCTTATCAACAATATTCACTGTCTTTTGATCAATCTTTGATTTTGCAGTGACTTGTTGATATTGAGTGTTAATAAATTTGGTTTCATTGACAGGAGAAACAAAATTAATTATTTTCAAAACATGTGGCTTACTAGTAGTGGAGTTAGCAGCTTCAATTGTCTCAATTAAATCTGAATTGTTTCCTAGGCACTCATCATAATATAGTCCAGACTTTTGACCAATCATTTGACACCCTACCAAGTCTGTCAACTTTTTAGAGGAAGTATTCCATTGTTTAATCTTAGCTTGAGCATTTTCAAGTTGCTCGACTAAGTAATATTCCCTCTTTTTGAAAGAATCAATCATGTGATGAGCTTTGTTTAAGTCAGACTTGATAGTGTCAAATTGTACCAATCTCTCTTCAAGAAATTTGTTTCTTTTCAAGAGAAGGTCATGTGATTCTTTTACATTAGTATGTTCAATAGTTAATGACCTAAAACTAACATGCAAATCAGACATATCTTTTTGTATGCTTTCAATACTAGATGTATCTATTAAATCAAGCACATTAAAATTCTGATTTACATTACATACCTGAGCAGAATCACTTAGCTCGTCACTTCGAGTCATCAAGGCAAAGTTGACAATTTCCTCCTCAGAGTCACTGTCAATCCAATCCTTGCCCTCAGTAATCAAGGCTTTGCTTTTTGATTTGAACTTTTTGTCAGCAAAGTCGTTCCCCGTCTTCCTTAATTTATCATCCTTAGATCTATCATTAGATCTAGGCTTCCTGCACTCATTGGCAAAGTGCCCTACCCCATCACAGTTGTAACACCTGATTTTCTTTTTGTCATAGGTCACAGTTTGACCTTCTTTTCTAGGGGTAAACTTTCTTGATGATCTTTTACCTTTTTTACCAACTCTGAATTTCTTAAACTGTTTCACCATGAATGCCATGAATTCCTCCATGTCATCATCAGTGCTTAATTCATCTTCCTCATTAGTCGAGCTAGCATTGGAAGTTTCATCATCAGGCTTCTCTTGAGACTTGCTTTTCTCAACCATTAGTGCAGCTCCTTTGTCCTTGCCATGCATTCTTTGTCTTTACTCTACTTCAAGTTCATACGTCTTTAAGTTTCCATAGAGCCTATCCAGTGTGAGTATGTCCAAGTCATGAGCTTCCCTTACTGCAGTTGTCTTTGGATCCTAGCTTGGTGGGAGTGCTCTCATGAACTTGGTATTGACATCTTCATTGTTATAAGACTTTTCAAGTATTTTCAAGTCATTGAGCAAAGAGTTAAACCTGTCATAAACTGACGCGATTGGTTCACCAGGCTTTGCTTAAAAGAATTCATATTGTTGAGTCAACAATGATCTTTTATTCTTTCAGACTTGGTCAGTTTGACCTTATTTTCTTTATATCAAAGGTCACAGTTTGACCTTCACATTTAGGGTTAGGCTTCCTTAACGATCTCCTTCCTTTTCTACCAGCTCTAAATTTCTTAAACTGTTTGACCATGAATGCCATGAATTCCTCCATGTCATCATTAGTGTCCAGTTCATCTTCCTCATCAGTCGAGCTAGCATTGGAAGTTTCATCATCAAGCTTCTTTTGAGACTTGATTGTCTCAACCATTAATGCAGCTCCTTTATCCCTTCTATGCATTCGTTGTCGTTGCTCCACTTCAAGTTTATAAGTCTTTAAATTTTCGTAGAGCCTGTCCAGTGTGAGTATTTCCAAGTCATGAGCCTCCCTTATTGCAGTAGTCTTTGGATCCCAACTTGGTGGGAGAGATCTCATGAACTTGGTGTTGACATCCTCATTATCATAGGAATTTCCAAGTATCTTCAAGTCATTGAGCAAAGTATTGAACCTGTCATAGACTGACGTGATTGGTTCACCAGGCTTTGCTTGAAAGAACTTCATATTGCTGTGTCAACAATGACCTTTTGTTCTTTTAGACTTGGTTAGTCCCTTCACACAAGACTTTGATGGTGTCCCAGATCTGCTTAGATGTTGTGCAGTTGATGATGCTTGTGAACATATTTTTGTCAATACCATTGTAAAGTATGTTCATAACTTTAGCATCCTTTAATAAGTGTAACTGTCTTCGGTTGTATAGTCACTTTCAGGAACAAGTTCAAAGTGTTCAGCAACAACAGATCCTTCAAAAGTTTTAACAAGAACAAATTTCCTGGGTAGATAAGGACCCTTTTCAATCCTTGCAATATAGTCAGGATCTGTTGTTCTCAAGTGCATGTACATCTTTTGCTTCCATATAGGATATTCTTCTCGTTTCATAATTGGAATCCTGGTTCCACCATCACGACTTCCTGCATAAGCCATTATGCTAGAGCTGCTTCCTTCGTCGTTGGCCATCTCAGAATCGTGTTAATTGATTAATTTCAATTAAAGGCTCGAGAACTTGTAGGGGGGGGGGGGGTTGAATACAAGTTCTTTGAATCTTTTTTGATTGTTTGTTCTTCAAGAAATTAAATATTACTTGCGAAAATAAAGAACAAGAACTCAAATCAATTTATAAACAATTGTTTTTTATTACTTTAACAATTGATTACAACTTATAACAATCACAACAATATGATCGTCAGCTTCTTTTCTGTATTGCAAAGATACAAACTATGAATTCTATACAGCTTCGAAATTACTACAATTCCTGTAAACCTAATTACAGCTTCTAAAACTGATTTGTAATTAATTCAATTACCAATTCCGAATAAAATTCAGCTTCCTTATTCGAATCAAATACAATCTTTCCTTTTTGATTAGGAATAGATTTCTGGCTTGTTTCCTTACCAGCTATGTCTTCAATAATATCTTGATCACATGGAAGATATTCCTTATTCAATTCAAACTCCGTATCTCATTAGGGAATAAGTCACGGCTAGTCCCCGATAGCTCCAGCTTTAGTCCCTGATCGAGTCAACGTTTAGTCTCTGGTCTTTTAGTCTCTGATCAGGTTGTGTAGTCTCCGACAGAGTTATTAGTCTTTGATGCTGTTAGAGATAAATAATGATGATGATGATTATGTAATAAATTGTGCAACTGTAAATACTTAAGGTATTTTATAAACCTTAAGATCAGCACAAGTTTTGCACCCACTGATGATACACTTATTCATCAGTGTATGGTTAATAACTTCACAAGACAAGTCAGAAAACAGAAACATTCAAAGGACTTGACAATTCTAATCAAAGTTACGTTGATTAAGTCCCATCAGGGGGAACCCATCAGAGGAACCCATCAGGGTATGATGAAGGCAGACTAACCCGTCATGGAAACACTTCAGGATATGTCATTGTCAGGCAAACCAATCAGGGCAACCCGTCAGGGGAAATGACCAACATGACATCAGTGGAAGCCATCAGTGTATGTCGTCAGTCATAACCATCAGGATCAAGAAGCACTGAGTGAAACTCAAGTGAAGGTTGAAGCCCTGATCCAGTCAATAAGCATCAGGGGATCCAGAAGCACTAATCAAAGTCCGTCAGGGCTGGCAGACAGTGGATCGTTGTGAAAGCATGCACCCGTCATCAGTTCTTACACGGAAATCAACGTAACGTGTTGCAAAAGCAAGAAATATTAACTGGAAAGATATTTCTTGAAGTTTGTTTATGATCCAATGAGAACTCTCACGCATTAAATGCACACAGATCAGGGGAAGAAAAGTAGCAACAAAGCATGCAGCAGTCTGACACATAAAGTTTCGATGTGACATACTTGCGGCTAAGTTGAGAAGAGCAGCACGTCTCAAGCACGTGATTTCATCCCACTGATTTATCATATAAGCAACGGAGCTCTAATTACAAACACACACAGAGATTAAATCTATCTAACAGATAAAACAAACGCTGAAGCACACAAACACTAGAGAGAAGCTTTGTAATAGATCTTGAGAGAGATATTTCAAAGAAAATTAGAAGCTAGTAAGTGTGAGAAGCTGTGAACTTTATTCACAGATTTTGTAGCTGTAAATCACAATTATGATTATACAGTTTTCTAGAAAAACCTTAAGTTTTAATATAACTATTTTAACTTGAATCTGTGTGTTCATTTCTTATAGTTTTTCTGTTTGTTACAACTGTTTTCCAGTAAGCACTTCTAAGTTTAAAAAGAGCGAAAAGTTTCAGGTGTTTGTATTCATCCCCCCCCCCCTTCTACAAACACTTGTGCTTATATTGCACTAACAATTGGTATCAGAGCCTCTTAGCAGATTTCACTTGCTAAACACGATCATTATCTGTGGCCAATAAAGCTGGAAATAGTAAAGTCCCCATGTTGGAAAGGGGCAAATACTTCTTCTGGAGACAAAGAATGATAGTTCATCTTAGAGCTATTGATGATGAATACTTGCAGATTCTAGAAGAAGGACCTCACGTTCCCAAGAAGCTCATTCCTATAGAAGTTGTTAATGGAGTCAGTATTCCTGAAAAGCTTGTCCCAAAGACAACTGATGAAATGACGATAGAGGAAAGAGAAAAGGTGAAAAAGGATCTTAAGGTTACTGGAATCCTGTATAATGGTTTAGACGATGATATGCTGAATAGTATCATGAATCTTACCACGTCTAAATCTATATGGGATACCATACAAATCCTTTGTGATGGTACTGAGGAAGTGAGGGAAAATAAACTGCAACTGTTGACACAACAGTATGAGTGGTTCACAATGAAAAATGGTGAAACACTTACTGAAATGTTTGACAGATTCTACAGGTTGGTAAATGACCTGAGATTATATGGGAAGGCATATGCTAACAAGGATATGAACAGAAAGTTCATGAGAGCCCTTCCCATATCATGGGATCCTAAGACAACAGCCATCAGGGAATCCAAGGACATAAATCTTCTAGACTTGGATAGGCTTTATGGCACCCTAAAGACATATGAACTTGAGGTTCAACAAAGATCTGAAATGTCAGGGGATGCTAGAAAGCTTAAATCTGTAGCCCTGATGGCTGCCACGAAGGACAAACAAGAAGCAAGGCCAAGTGTCTTGATGAAGCAGCAACTAGAAGATGCTGACATAGAAGAGGACAAAGAAGCTGACTTCAAGGAGGAAGAATATACTCCAGAAGAGTAAGAAGAGCTGGATGAAACCATGGCCTTTTTTGCAAAAAGGTTTTCCAAGCTGAAATTCCAAAAGCCTTCGGGATCTAAAAGATTTTCAGCAAGGAAACCTAGTAGCACTAAAAACTTTATTGACAAATCAAAAATAAAGTGCTACAAATGTAATGAGATGGGTCACTTTGCAAATGAGTGTCGCAAGGCCACAAAAGATGGTGAATCCAGAGACAAAGAAGCTGTTGTGGATTACAAGAAGAAATACTTTGATCTTCTTAATGCAAACAAGAAGGGAAAATCATATATAGCAGAGGGAAAGGACTGGGCTGACTCTGATGAGGAAGAAAATGAAGAGTATGTCAACCTAGCCCTTATGGCCTCATCCACTGACAGTAGCAGTTCACAGGTAAGCCTCGAAATTTCCTCTAACATGTCTAAAACTGATTGTGTTAAAACTGTTAAGGAAATGGCCTGTGAGATAAAGGATCTCTATGACACCTTGAGGAGTGCTGTAGCTGAAACTGAGAGAGTGCAGAAAATAAATGAACAGTTATCTGCTAGGAACACTCTTTTAGAATCAGAAAACTCCAGACTTGAGAGTCTTGAAAAAGAACTCTCAAGGACTAAAAATCTTCTCGACTGTGCTATCAAAAGAGAGGAATGAACCTCAAATCTTCTTAGTCAAGAAAGGGAAGTCATTAAGAGATGGAATAAGTCAAGCAGGAAACTGGAGGATTGTTTGAAAAGTCAGAAATCTGATCCAAAATCTGGTTTGGGCTATGAAGAGACTCAAGTGCAGCAACCTCCCATTAAGGTTGAGATGGCAGCTAGCTTTAGAAAAAGGCCATCTCAAACTATCAAGTTTGTTAAGGCAGCAGCAAAGCTAGAATCTGGGAATGACTTCCCAGTAAATGAAGCTTCCACTAGTGGTGGGAGAGGCAAGAAAATTATCCTTGCCAAAACACTCAACCCTCCAGTTATGAAAGAACTAGACTGTGCATCAGTGGATACACAGTCGTCAGGGGGAAAGAGTGCATCAGGCCATTGTAGCCCGTCAAGGGAAAAAGGCCTGTCAGGGGAAAGCAGGAAGAATAGAAATGGTAAACTAGGTGGTAATAAAACTAGTAATTATTCTTCCATTCATGAAGCCCCTAGAAAAGTGTGCTGGAATTGTGGAAATTATAATAATTTATCTTTTCAATGCAAAGAAAAACCACAAATTTTAACTGGCACAATTTTGTATGTTGATGATTTACCAGCTGTTAAAGCCTTCTCCTCCAAGGAAAAAGGCAAAATAACTGTTGAGAAATCAAAAGCATATATTGAAGCTCCCAAAAAGGAGAAAGTTTTAAATTTGCCAAAACCAAAAGTCTTTAATAAAGATAAAGCTGTATTATCTATTACTGTGACTAAACCCAGAGGACCCAAAACAAATTGGGTACCAAAAACAATTTAAATGTTTTCTTGTGTGCAGGGAAAGATCAAAAGCAGTCAAATCTGGTTTCTAGATAGTGGCTGCTCAAGGCATATGACAGGAAACAAAGCCCTGCTCACATAATTTCAAGAAAAGGCTGGTCCAGTAATTTCATTTGGTGATAACAACAAATGACTAACTCTTGGTTATGGCAAAGCAGCAAGTGGGAATGTCTCTTTTGAAGATGTAGCACTGGTTGATGGGCTTAAGCACAATTTGCTAAGCATAAGTCAACTAAGTGACAAAGGATTCATCACTTCCTTTAAAGGAGATCAGTGCCTAATCTCAAATAAAAGTGATGGGAAGCTGGTTTTGTCAGGGATAAGAAAAGGAGATCTCTATGTTGCTAATTTTAATTCAGTAAGTGGAGAATCATGTTTCTACAGCAAGGCTACTCCTGATGAAAGCAGACTATGGCACAAGAAGCTCTCTCACCTGAACTTTAAGTCAATTAATGATCTAGTGAAGAGAGAGTTGGTAACTGGACTACCCCAAATGGAGTTTATCCAAGAAGGATTATGTTCAGCCTATCAACAAGGGAAGCAAAAGAAATCATCCTTTGTCAGCAAGGAAGCCACTATGATCAAAGATCCAATTCAATTGTTACATATGGATCTCTTTGGCCCTGTCAACATAATGTCAGTGTCAAAGAAAAGATTTGCAATGGTCATTGTGGATGACTACACCAGATACACTTGGGTAAAGTTTCAGCATGCTAAATCAGAAGTATCTCAACAAATTATTGACCATATTAAGAAGGTGGAAACAGAATCAGGGTCAGTGGTTAGAATGTTGAGAACTGATAATTGAACTGAATTCAAGAATGCAGCTGTTGAGGGATTTTGTGTGGAGAAAGGCATAAATCATACATTTTCTGCTCCAAGGACTCCTCAACAGAATGATGTAGTGGAAAGGAAAAATAGAACCCTAATAGAAGCTGCTAGGTCAATGCTAGCAGAGGTAAAGATTCCCACCTATTTTTGGGCTGAAGCAATTTCCACTCATGCTTTACTCAGAATAGATCACTAATCAACAAGGCTCACAACAAGACACCATATGAGCTAATGACAGGGAGAAAGCCAAGTATCAAGTTCCTCCATGTTTTTGGATGCAAATGTTTTGTTCTGAGAAATTTTGGTGAGAACTTAGGAAAATTTGATCCAAAAGCTGATGAAGCAATTTTCCTAGGTTATTCTCTGTCATCCAAGGCCTTCATGGTTTACAACAAAAGACTTCAAGTGGTAATGGAGTCTATAAATGTAGTTTTTGATGATCAAGAAATTTCTGGGCTTGAAGACCCTGGTTTTCATGAAGAACTCAGGTTTGAAAATGAAGATGATATTGATTATCAAGAGAATGAAGCCGATGAGTGCAGACAAATGGAGAATTTATCCATTCCTGATGTCAATCCAAACAATTTAGAATCCCCTTCAGCAGACAGAGTTAATTTCCTGGACAACAGATCAGGGGATACTTCATCAGGGGATCATTCATCAGGACATGCACCATCAGGGGGTAACTTGAACCTTGAATTTTCCACTAATTCAGGGGGAGAGTTTTCAGAAGCTGGTCGCACAGACTTAGGGGGAGGAGATGATAGTCAAGCAAGCTCATCAAGACACATCTCCAATCCCAAATGGGCCAGAAGTCACACAACAGATCTGATTATTGGTGACCCAAGAAAAATAGTGCAGACCAGGAAAGCTACATCTAATGAATGCCTATATGCTTGTTTTCTTTCTCAAATTGAACCAAAGAAGTTTGAAGAAGCTATTCAAGATGCTGACTGGATCTTGGCAATGCAGGAAGAGCTAAATCAATTTGAAAGGAATCAAGTATGGAAGTTTGTACCTAAGCCCAAAGATAGGATCATAATAGGTACTAAGTGGGTATTCAGAAATAAGATGGATGAACCTGGCATTGTTGTTAGAAACAAAGCAAGACTGGTTGCAAAAGGATATCTTCAAGAAGAAGGGATTGATTTTGATGAGACCTTTGCACCAGTAGCCAGACTTGAGGCTATAAGAATTTTCTTAGCCTATGCAACACATTCAAACTTTAAAGTATATCAAATGGATGTGAAAAGTGCTTTTCTAAATGGGAAATTGGAACAGGAGGTGTATGTCCAAAAACCTCCAGGATTTGAATGTGTAAAATTTCCAAATCATGTCTACAAACTGGAAAAGGCACTTTATGGACTGAAGCAAGCACCTAGAGCTTGGTATGATACACTGTCAAAGTTTCTGGAGGAAAACAAATTTTCAAGAGGTATCATTGACAAAACCTTGTTCTTTAGACAACACCAAGGTCATCTAATTTTGGTTCAAATCTATGTTGATGATATTATTTTTGGATCCACTGACACAAGACTGTGTGAAAAGTTCTCCAAACTCATGCAAAGCAAATATGAAATGAGCTTGATGGGTGAATTATCTTACTTCTTGGGATTACAAGTTAAACAAGACTCTGATGGAATCTACATTCATCAGACAAAATATGCCAAAGAACTTCTCAAGAAATTTGATATGGAGGATTCAAAAGTAGCAAAGACACCTATGGCCACTTCAACCAAGATTGACCCTGATAAGAATGGAAAGAAAGTTAATTTGATGACTTATAGGGGAATGATTGGATCATTGCTATATCTGACAGCAAGCAGGCCAGACATAATGTTTGCAACATGTCTTTGTGCAAGATATCAAGCTGACCCAAAGGAATCTCATCTCATTGCAGTGAAAAGAATCTTGAGATATATCAAGGGCACTACAGAGTTGGGACTTTGGTATCCAAAGGAGTCTGGATTTGAATTGCTAGGATATTCTGATGCTGACTTTGGAGGATGCAGGATTGACAGAAAGAGTACAACAGGAAGCTGTCAGTTTCTGGGAGGAAGGCTTGTATCTTGGTTCAGCAAAAAGCAGCATTCTATTTCTACATCTACTACTGAAGCTGAATACATTGCAGCTGGAAGTTGTTGTGCACAAATTTTATGGATGAAAAATCAGCTAATGGATTATGGTCTGAACTATTCCAAGATTCCAATAAGGTGTGATAACACTAGTGCCATTGCCATTGCTGAAAATCCAGTATAATATTCCAGAACTAAGCATATAGAAATCAGATATCATTTTATCAGGGAACATGTTATGAATGGGAATATTGAATTACAGTTTGTACCTTCAAATCAGTAGCTGTCAGACATATTCACCAAAGCTCTTGATGAAGCCACATTTTCAAATCTTGTGGGAGAGCTGCGAATGGTGAATTTGAGCGTCAGGGTCAGAGTCAAACTCATAAGATCTAGTATTTCTAACTCATTTCATAAGTTCTTGATGAAATCAATTGATATGTGGTTATATATGTTCAAATTGTAAATATGTATATTCTTGTATATTCTGCATTTTGTTTTGGACAGATGCATCAGGGTCAGGGCTTCCTTAAGGACGCATCAGGGTCAGGGTACCCGGCTCGCTCGTCAAGGTCAGGATGTCCGGATTTCTCGTCAGGGTCAGGGTGTCTAACTTGTTCGACAGGGTCAATGTATCTGACCTGTGTGTCAGGGTGTCCGTCTTGTGCATCAGGGTCAGGGTGTGTACCAACAGTATATTATAAGGGTAAAGTTTTAAATTTTTTTTACTGCATCGGGATTCTAGGTCAGTTAAGTGATGACAACTCATCATTAAGTTCTTCTCTCACTGATGACGTGTCATCATAGAAACTGAACTGACTCCCTGATAGCGTGTTTTCAGGAGAAGTTTTTAAACGTCTTTAGGCTGGTATTAATACTCTATCTCTCCTACTTTTTGAAACCCCCAAACATTTAATCTAAACCTGATATTTGCTAGAGTTCTTTTTCTCTCGTCTTTACAGAAACCCTAGAACTTCAAATCTTCAAAGCATCTATGGCACGTCAACAAATTCAGAGGAACTTGACAGTCCCATCCACAAACTTTGTGGGCTTCTCTGGCATTGATGAGGTAAGTGATTGCTTTAAACCGATGATGAACTATCTGCTCAACTCTGAGTATAGTAAAGCCATCTTTACCGATGAAGAAATGTCGGGGGAGGCACTGTCACAACTTTGGACCAGTGCTAAGTTTATGTACTCCACCACCAAGCCGGATGTGGTCAAGGGTATCTCATTCAAAGTTTCGTCTGAGAAAGGGAAAATAACTCCTTCCAGACCTAACTCTGTTTTGGGGCTACCTACTCAAGATCTGGTGGATGTACCCAGTGATGCAGACCTGCTGGATTTCTTGAGGGAACTGGGCTATAACGCTGTTTCCAATGCAGTGTTAAAGTTCAAGGACCTAAAGAGGGTGAATGTGAAGAGGGAGATTTCTTATCTCTTTGACGCTATCACCAAAGTGTTCTCAGGTAAGTGTTCTAACTTTGAGGTAATTACCTCTTTAACGTTAAAAATAGCATACGCAATAATTAAAAATGTAAATATAAATATAGGAAAAATAATTTTTGATGATCTTGTAAATAAATTAGGTAATTTTAATAATAGGAAATCTGAAATATATTATGTTAGATTTTTGTACATGATTATTAAAGATCAGATTACTAATCTTTCTTTTGAGAATGATATACCTGTACAGACATACAAGCAAACAAAGAAACTGTTTGCAGAAATACTGAAGAAATCGTATACAACTGAATCATTTGCTCTCCCAGCGCGTATGAGACAGGTAGTAAATTCTATACCTTCTCAAACTGTACATTCTTCACCTTCATCTACTATGGCCGAGAAAACAACCACCTCTCTGCCTACCCAAGTAGAACAACCAATTTCTTCACAACCACTCTCGACAGCCCAACCCACAGTCTCCCAAAAGGTTGTTGGGATTAAAAGAAAACCCAGTGAAGTTACCACAACAACTGAGGGGGAGCAAGGAGAGAGAGTAATTGGCTATAGGAGGAGATTGAAGAAGAAGACGGGAGCCACGAGTGTTACCCAACAACCTGACCAGGGCGTATCCTCTTAACAGGATATAGCCTTTGATAAAGAATTAAACATATTTCTAACTAGTTCCTCTCAAAAGGGATTAGTTATTGAAAATAGTCCTCAACCAAGGACACAATTGAGTGAGGCACATACACTGACCATAGACACTGATGAACCTAGCATCAGGGTCTCTGAGAGCCACTTGCAGATATCTCACACAGTGAGTGCACACACCAGTCAAGATGTTGTAGCTCAGAAGCTTCTCAATAAGATCAACATGAGTCATAAGCATTCTTCTACAACATCTTTTGATGAATCACCTCCTCGTTCAGTGATTCAGCCAACACTCCTATCTACACCACTTCCTTCTTTCTCTGTTCCTCAAATTTCTTCAAATATAATGACACAAACATTAAGTGTCATACAATCAGATTCTCCACATTCTCAATTCGTGGAGGAGCCAACACTCTCTGACACAGTGTTTGATAGTCACTACTCTCACATGGTTGACTCATTTTTACTTGATACAAACACTAGTGATTAAGCAGGGGACATAAACTCCACTGTACATACTACAGCTATAACTCTTTATGTACCCCCAATTGTATATACTTCCTCTATAGAAACATATACTTCTCTAATTATACATACTCACTTTACTTCTTCTCCTTCTCCTATCATAACTGTTAAACCAGAATTTGTAAATACATCACTTGAACTGGTCACAGTTGATGATTTCCAAGCCTATAGGAGCCCTTCTAGGACAATTTTGAGTGAGACTGAGAAAATACTTAGTGCAGAGAGGCAAAGTCAAACCCTTGAGAGGACTTTGGCAAAAGGAGAGCAAGAGAGTATTGCCTTAGTAGGCAAAGAAAAAGGAGAGAATATGAGTGACGCCTTAGACGACAAAGAAAAAGGAGAGGATGAGAGAGATAAGGATGAGATCCTTGTAAATAAAGAACAGAGAGAAAACACAGATACTGTAAATATTACTTCTTCCTTTGCAAGTGATGAAGATGATGCTCCACACGATGATTTTTCCCAGTTCATTGGAGTTGATTTATACTTTTGACAGAACCAAATGTCTGATACTGTACAGTTATTGAAGCAAGAGTTAGCTAGGACTACTGATCCAGTCTTGATCAAAGTGTTAAAGTCACAGATCATGATTGGTCAGTCAATAGATATAGAAAACCAAAAATTGTATACACATTTTTCCACAAAGTTACAAAATGTACAACAAGTTGTCGACTCTTTGGTCACCAGCCAGACTCTATTCCAGATGAAGAAACAAGTTGACAATGTTGACCACAAGCTTGCTGATCTTTCAACTCAAATGAACAGCATGGAAACTCTGCAAAAATCCATGGCTGACACCATGAAACAACTTCTTCAAGTCACATTTGGACTCTCAACTCCCACTGATGATACTGTCAAAAAGGGGGAGAATTCAACCAAGCAGTCGTCAGGGGATGTTGCTGAGAAAACAAGTCAACCATCAGGGGATGTGACTACTTCTGTTCCTACTCCAAAACCCAAGGACAAAGGTAAAGGCATCCTGATTGAGGAACCCAAGAAGATATCCAACTCTCAATCAGGGCCTAAGCTACTTAGAGACGCCATGAAGACAGCCCACTTTCCAACACCTGTTGAAGTTATAATTGATGGGAAAATGGAGCTGGTCTACCCTCAAGGTAAAAAGCTAGTAGAAGCTGATGCAATCTTTGCACAGCAACTTCAAGAAGAAGAGGAGAGGGAAATGGCAAAGGAACAGGAGGAAGAAATGAAGAAGAAGAAGAATGTGAGGCCTAGGACCTCTAGGAAACCTCAACCAAGAAGATTACAGAACCCTAAAAGTGCATCAGGGGATAAAAATCAAGATAAAACTGAAGACCCTGATGTCACTACAAAGAACTCACATGAAGCCAAAGACAAAGCACCTTCTCCTGTTACAAAAGAATATGGTCCACCCACTCTAGCTGAATTTCTCAGAGAAGAAAGGCGCAAAAACCTGACATTTATGTTCTCAATAAAAATCATAGATGTCAGGTTCAACAATAGAAGGGATCAGCTAATAACAGTTCAACTGAAGAGTGAGTCAGAATTCAATGTAGCAATGGACTGGTTTAGGAGAATGGATGCTGAGCAATTAGGACTAGTTCTAAACCTGATTCCAAGATCCTCTCAGGCTAATAAAGACTTAAGGGGGATAATCTACAGGCTGAGGAGAGCCATCAACAATGAAAAGAGCCTGCCCACAGCATTGGAAAGTCCTCTGAAATAATTCTATAGATCCACTAATGGGCAGGAGAAAAGTATAAGGATCAAAGAAGTTGATGGCCTAAACCTGGAAGAAGCGATGCATGTTCTGAATCAAATTGCAAATCATAAGAACGAACATGTCATCAAATTCAGAGTTCTGCTGATTCAAAGAGTACTGAAAAAGATCGAAGAAACCAGAGCTGATGATGGGAACACTGCAGTAAGGGATGTGCCACCAGTAAAGGGATTCAAAGTCTATCCTAAAATGATCACAAGCCCCATGGGAGTTCAATTCAAAAACAAAAAGGGGGAGATCATTACCTTTTACTGGTCATAACTTGCTGCAGCCAACATTCAAGAAATCAAGACAGTCCTTGAAGCTTTGGAAACAAGCAGAAATGCCAACATAGTAAATTTCAGAAAGCTTCTTTAGAGGGAACTAGAGTAGCTGGAGACAGGAGGAGAAGACAACAAACTCAGAATTCCTGATCAAAACCCAGATCAAAGAAGACAAGGCCTTGGAAGTGACTCCCAACCGATTGAATCAAGTCATCCATTGCCCTTTGTCTCAGCTAAAAGAAAAAGGGTCTGATGTCTAAATACAACATTCTTTTTGTAATAGATGTAGGTTATACTTGTACAGAAATTCTTTTATTAATTCATTCAAAATTCTTTCATGTATTTAGTATTGGTTTTGACATCATCATCAGTGCATATAGGGATTTATGGTTATCAAATTGATAAACATAAATAGGGGGAGATTGTTAGAGATAAATAATGATGATGATGATTATGTAATAAATTGTGCAACTGTAAATACTTAAGGTATTTTATAAACCTTAAGATCAGCACAAGTTTTGCACCCACTGATGATACACTTATTCATCAGTGTATGGTTAATAACTTCACAAGACAAGTCAGAAAACAGAAACATTCAAAGGACTTGACAAAGTGAAGAAGAATGTCTGATGCTACTTGTAAACAGTTAAAGTATTCCGCACATCAGAAATTCTAATCAAAGTTACGTTGATTAAGTCCCATCAGGGGGAACCCATCAAGGGAACCCATCAGGGTACGATGAAGGCAGACCAACCCGTTAGGGAAACACTTCAGGATATGCCATTGTCAGGCAAACCAATCAGGGCAACCCGTCAGGGGAAATGACCAACATGACATCAGTGGAAACCATCAGTGTATGTCGTCAGTCATAACCATCAGGATCAAGAAGCACTGAGTGAAACTCAAGTGAAGGTTGAAGCCCTGATCCAGTCAATAAGCATCAGGGGATCCAAAAGCACTGATCAAAGTCCGTCAGGGCTGGCAGTCAGTGGATCGTTGTGACAGCATGCACCCGTCATCAGTTCTTACACGGAAATCAACGTAACGTGTTACAAAAGCAAGAAATATCAACTAGAAAGATATTTCTTGAAGTTTGTTTATGATCCAATGAGAACTCTCATGCATTAAATGCACACAGATCAGGGGAAGAAAAGTAGCAACAAAGCATGCAGCAGTCTGACACATAAAGTTTTGATTGGACATACTTGCGGCTAAGTTGAGAAGAGCAACACGTCTCAAGCACATGATTTCATCCCACTGATTTATCATATAAGCAATGGAGCTCTCATTACAAACACACACAGAGATTAAATCTATCTAACAGATAAAACAAACGCTGAAGCACACAAACACTAGAGAGAAGCTTTGTAATAAATCTTGAGAGAGATATTTCAAAGAAAATTAGAAGCTAGTAAGTGTGAGAAGCTGTGAACTTTATTCACAGATTTTGTAGCTGTAAATCACAATTGTGATTATACAGATTTCCAAAAAAATCTCAAGTTTTAATATAACTATTTTAACTTGAATCTGTGTGTTCATTTCTTATAGTTTTTCTGTTTGTTACAACTGTCTTCCAGTAAGCACTTCTATGTTTAAAAAGAGCGAAAAGTTTCAGGTGTTTGTATTCATCATCCCCCCCCCCCCTTCTACAAACACTTGTGCTTATATTGCACTAACAAATGTTTTTAGGCTTAATCTCTGATGACGTCAGCTTAGTCTATGATGCTTTAGACTTAGTTTTCGATGACGTAAGCCGTAGTCTCCGATAGACAAAATCCTTAGTGTCTGACAAGTGTTGCCTTAGTCTTCGATAAGCCTTTTTGTAATCTCTGACGGATCAAATACACACTTTGACTTGTTGAAGCTTTGATACAACTTTCTAGCAGTTACTTACAAATAAAAATGAATCTATCTCTTTATAAAGAATAAATAAATTACAACCAAAGAGATAACTACTGGCTACAAAACTTCAGTGTTACTATTTAACACTTTCTGTACATTTGTATATCTAAGTAATCTAAAGACAATCATCATCAAATGTTATAAAACCTAACATTAAGTAACGTACGATCCCTTGATCCGATGTACGTGAAAAATGTTGTATTAGAATCTAGTATTCTTTGGATGGTTGTTAGCTATACAAATTCATTAACACCCCAAAATAAGTCCTATACGAATGTAGAAAATTTATTCTTCACCACATACATGTAAAGTATATCCGTGTGGGTAACTAAAGGCTACTGAGATGCATTTGTCTGGCATCTTGGGCCTAGGATCTATAGGGGACAAAAACTGAGGCATCAGTGACCGAACCCTCGCAAATAAAAGATTTTTGCATCGACTACATATGTCATCATGATGAAGTCAGATGGTGGTCAGGCTGGCCAACTGAGATACTGTTTGATATAGAGTTACTAAGGGCACGTGCGCCAAACGGACATGGTTATAAGGCGCATGTGAAATTTTTCTATATTCTTCTAAGTAAAGGGTCAAATCTCTCGCTATCACTTGGGCACCCTAGAAACTATATTTCTCTGAATTATCAAGAGGTGTGGGCAATGTTTTCGCCCAACCTCATAAACACTTAAACCCAATAAATTATCTATTTTTCAAGGCTCACCCAATACATGATTATATACTTGCAAACATAAATCGCTCACATTGCTATCATTATATGTTTTACAGGATATGGCGATAAGGGCGAGACGTTTGATAAAGGCAAGGCGAAAATGAAATGATGAACGCTTCTTGATCGCCCTCCTTTGGATAACATTTAGAGGAAGAGTGAGGCGTGAGACTAATATTGAAATGTTTAGATTGTAAGGCCTGTGTGGGCCCCTCATAAATTTTAGTTGTTAGACAATTATTTTTGGATAATGTAATAGAGAATACTATTATTTATGTTATTAAATGATATGCATGCTTGGATTATGTTATTTTTCTTTTGTTAATTATTAACGGTGTCCGAAATCCGGTATGAGATTTTTGGGATTGTCATATTTATAATTTAGAATTCATTAAATCCCAACATTACATTTAAAATCAATGACTAAGATTATCTAATTTTTCACGTATATTAGTTTCTCTCTCCAATTGACATTATATACATTAAAAAATTTATATAGAAGTACTTCCCTATTTTGAAAACCTCATACAACTCATATTTGTTTTCGACTATTTTTATATTTTATGTATGTTGTCCCAATATGTATAGAGTTAATTGATTAATAAAAATATAAGTAAAAAAATGTAATTGATTCGGCATTAGATCATATACAAGTGTAGATCGATCAAATAATTGGTAATGATCTATTTAATATTTTAATATTTTACTAATTCTTTGATACGTAGTATTTACTTGTATATAAATTGATTCATTGAGTTAAAATATACTATCAAAGTAAACAATCCCATACATTTTTTGTAATATGAATTGATTAGAAATAATCTTATAAATTATTAACGATTCCAAAGTTTTTATCAACATTACTTGGTGATTTTATATTTTCAAATATTACATGTTAAGAACTTCAATATCATACAAATCATATCTTTTAAATCATTTATCATTTTATTGAAATAATAGCTAATAAGTTATATTCAGTTGTCTTCATATTAAGAAATCATGTAAGTGAGAACTCGAAAAATAAGATGAATTTCGTTGTATGATTATTTCATTTTATGATCAATTTTATGTATGAAGGTTTAAATTATTTTCTTTTCCTATTTTATATTTGTTATTATTTTGGGTGTGAATAATAAATTCATATTTTAAAGAAAATCTTATAGCAATGTGATGTCCAAAAGTTTTTAAATATAATTTTTTGAACTCAATAATTATTTTATTATTATCATATTTCTCCTTATTTCTATTCAAGCAATTATCTAGAGTAAGTATATATTTTTCTCACATGGGGAAGGCAACACACAACTACAGTACCTGTTTTTGAACCAAAGACGGCAGTGAGACAAGAGTATTAATTGCACTATGTCAGGATTGAGAGCACGTGATCGTCAAGCCAGCTAATTTACTCCAACAGTACACTAGATTGTTGGCTATGATTGATGATTGACTGACTTTAGCAACCATTGCATCCACCCTTTCTCACCAATCACTTCTTTCTAAAGGTTGTTATTTCCTTTCACAGCCAACGACTAAAATCTATTTTCCAAATAATCCAACCGTTGCAAGTGATATATATATATATATATATATATATATATCTTTTGGTTACAACCCTAACCCCACTTTCATAAATTTTTATACAGCAAACCACCCTCAAAACACAGGTTCATTCTCAAAGAACAACTGTCTTTCTCAGGAAACAAACCATGTTTTTAACTTCTTCTTCGTAGCCAAAAAGGTATGAACACTATACTAAAGCTCTGTTCTGTTCTTGCACTTTTGTTCTATTATGCATGCCATGTTTGTGAGCATACTAGGTTCGTTTACTTTCAAAAGTATGACTTAATGCATGCTTTTAACATCTAATATTAATGCCTTTTATTTCAAAAGCTACCCATGAGGAGAGTAGGATTTGTTGACAACCACCTAATAAACAAATTTTAACTACCAAACATTTCCTTTTTTATTAGTAATGAAACACCATGCCTGAGTTTTCTTCAACTTGAGTCCTTAGGGTTAGTAGCGTCTATGAGTTGTGGTAGACGATAAGAATGTTACACACTGCAGAAGAGATGTTATTTTTATTGTGGGGTTGGTGAAAGTTGACCTATGTTTGATTTTGGTTAGAAACACCACCCATGGAGGAGTGAGGAAGACACCACTGTATCTGAGACAAGTCCAACTTAGTCACTGATGGTTTGGAGTAGTCTCTGACGAGATAACATTAGTCACTGATGAGTTAATGTTAATCTTTGATGACGTCAACCTTAGTCTCCGACAGACTAAGCTTAGTCTTTGATGAGAATATTTCTTAGTCTCCGATGAGTAAATGTTTCCCAAAGAGTTTGGCGATAGCCAACTGAGTTTGGCATTGAACAACTTTTCTTCGAGGAGTTTGGCGCCGAACAAATTATCCACTGACGAGTTTGGCGATGATCAAGGTCATCCCCTGATGACCGAAGACCATCCCCTGATGACCGAAGACCATCC
>CM025782.1:12069268-12103925 GCA_014636745.2 Centella asiatica
ACCATCCCCTGATGACCGAAGACCATCCCCTGATGACCGAAGACCATTCCCCAGACGGGCAGTAATCCCTTGATGACCACTTTTTCACTTCAATGTTTATCAACTGATGCGCAGTTTGCTTTGAAAGTATAAAATATTAATTTCGTAAATTATTTTAAGATATTATTGATTATTTATTAAACCTCAAAGGTTCAGAAGGTCATTTTGACATTTAAAAGTTCACAGACATCACATGTGCATCTTTTCTCATATTTTTATCAAAAATATAGATTTCTTATGTTATATGCATACTTTTCAGAGTGTCTCACTCACAAGCGAATTGAGTTTGATTTTTTAGCTAAAGACCAAGGCAAGTATATACTCACTCTATTTTCTTTCAATTAATATGCATGATCATTCCTTCGATATGCGTAATGTATCCAAGATATTTTTATGTCTACACTTATGATTAAATTTCTTCAAAGTTAAGTAACGTATGATCTTTTGATCCGATGTATGTGAAAATGTTGTTCTAGAATCAAGCATTCTTTGGGCAGACGTTACTCATTCAAATTTTGCTAACGCACCAAGGTAAATCCTATACGGATATAACAAAACTTAAATTCTTCATACCCCAAACTTGTAAAGTATATCCGTGTGGGTAACTAAAGGCTAATGGATTACGATTATCTGGCACCCTAAGCCTAAGGATAATAGGAACGAAAACTGAGGCATCGGTAACCGAACTCTCGCAGACTAAAGTTTCTGCTTCGACTACTTATGTCATTATGATGAAGTCAAACGATCAGGTTGGTCGGTTGATATGTCATTTGATGAAGAGATGAAGTCAGATAGTGGTCAAGCCGGTCAGGTGACGCACTATTTGATGAAGAGAGGGCAGATGAACGATTCAAGATTTCTTTAAGTAAAGGGTCAAATCCCTTGTTATCATTCGGGGACCCTGGAAGCTATATATGTATTTTCTTTGAAGTTATTCAGAGGTGCGGACATTGTTTCCGTCTGCTAAAGGCAAAGAAAGGATGGCATAGTGAACACTTTCTCATTGCCCTCTTATGGATGACATTTCGAGGAAGAGTGAAGCGTGAGACGATTATCGAATTGTTTAGATTGTAAGGCCTATGTGGGCCCTCATTTGGACTTCCGTTGTTAGAATTCTTACTTAGGAATGAATGTAATAGAGAACATAATTTACTTCTCTTATTTAATGATATGTATGTTTGGATGTTATATCTGTTCTCTTGTCAATTTTTGATAGTGCCCGAAGTCCGGTAAAGGATTTTTGGGCCCGTCACAATGTATCATCCTATAGTAGTATAACTAGAGCCATAAATGAATTGAGATGTTTGCTTGTTTAGCTCAGCTCAGCTCGTTTAAATCTAGTTTGGCTCGACTCGTTTAAATAAACGAGCCGATCACAAACAAGATTTTTGTTCTTTTTAAGTTTTTAAGTTCGACTCAGCTTGATTCGAGCTCGAAAGCTCAATTAATCTCGGCTCGTTTAACTATTTAAACGAGCTAATCTCGAACACAACTTTTTGTTTTTGTTCGGCTCGATTAAGGAACAAATTCGAGTGGGCTCGACTCGACTCGGTTCTTTTATACCATTAAGTATAACTACATCATGAGTATCTATATATATACTTTATCAATTACCTACAAAAAAAATGTTTTTGAAAAATTAACTACTTTGTTACATTTGAATATATCTATAAATGCTTTTAAAATTTGAAATAAATAAATTTTTAGATTTGTGTAGAAGAATTATACCACCATCTGAATTATTTAAATAAAGATAAAGTTATCAAAATGAAACTATGAAGGCTATATTTAGCAAATGGGAATCTTAGTACGGGAATGACAGTGAAATATGTGGTTATAAGATATCTGAGAATGATAGTAATCTAATATTACTATACTCAAGTTTGGATACACGAAAAAATGTCTAGGAATGAATATTTAAATAATAATAAAAAGTCATTGACAATGGATCTGTTAAAATAGTTATGGCAACAAGTGGTGTGGTGTGGTGGTGGTGGTGATCGGCGATGGTAATGGTAGTTGGATGGTCGACAATAGTGGTGATGGTTGGAGACAGTTGTGGTTGTGGTAGTGATGGTGATGGTGGTTGGGTAGTTAACGATGATAGTGGTGGTGGTGTTGATTGGCGGAGGCAGTGACGGTGGTGTTGGTGGTGGCGGCGGTGGTGATAGTGGTGGTGGTCGGCGACTGCAATGGTGGTGACCAGCGAACGTGGTGGTGGAGGCAATCGTGGTGATGGTGGGTGGGTGGTTGGCGCCGATGGTGGAGGTGGTGGCAGCGGCCAGTGATAGTAGTGACATCGTTAATATTATTGTGATTAGATTAATTTGTAATAGTAATTTGAATATCACATTTCATGATGGGTTTCAGATTTTCACATTATGTGAGTATCCTTCATTTTCATTACTCACTTGCCCTTATTTCATATATCAAATCAAATATGTATATCATGGATATGAGAATGAGATAATCATTCATATGATAAGATATCGGCGCACCAAATATAGCCGAAGTGTAAATGGTAAATACATAGTAATGATGAGATTTATAGAATATTTATTGTTGATTGGAAAGAGAAATGACACATGTAAAAAAATTGTCTAATATTAGTCATTGATTTTAATATACAGTTGAGATTTAAAGAATTCAATATTTTAGACATTGATTTTAATATACGACTGAGATTTAAGGAATTCAATATTTTAGAGTTTACTAGGAAATCTAGAGGAATTGGATTCAAAATAAATGAACATTCATTGTTCCAAAACTAAAAATACATTTTGATTTTTTGAGTCAAATAAAAACATATTAAATTTCAAAATTAATATAATCTATGAAAATTTTAAGTATAAACTGCTTTTTGATTATAGTAATCTATCTATTACTATATAATATTTCAGAAGAGGCGTTTTGCTTTTCATTATAATATTATTTTTGAACTTTTTCCCAATCCTATCTCAATCTTTAACTATTGCAATTAAAGGAATTCTATCACATTTTTTATTATCGTAATAAAAAAGTTAATTAATTGGTAGTCATTACCACAAATATACAATTTTTTTTAAAAAAAGTCGTGCATATATTTCAAAATTAAAATATCACAATAAAAAAGAATAAATTAATAAATGACTAAGAAGATATCCACTAATTAAAGAATAAAATGAAAAATAATTTCTACAACTTGTAGAAACAATGATAAAAAATGAAACATCACAATAAAATTACTAAATAAAGAAAGAATAAAATAAAATTATAAAATTGTAATTAATTATTTTAAATTAATATAAAGTGAAATATGTTAAAGCAATAGTCCATTGTTATTATTTGAGATAATTGCAGTAAGTAAAAAATATAAAAATATAAAACAACTTAAAATATATAATTAAATGAAATAATAATATATTAAATAACTCATATTAAAAAAAATAAAATACACCAATTAATTTTAAAATTTATTAATATGAAACTAATAATATTGTGCACAACAATATAAAATACTAAAATATTTAACACAATAAATATTAATGAAAATTTAAAAATAAAATTCAATAATTTTAATTAATTAAAAAAATATGTACCTGTATGGAGCGACAAACTAATATTCCATCCATCTCTTTTGGGTGTCCTAAGCACATCCAAAAAGTTATCTCTAAAACTATATCTAAAATTACATATTTTATTATTAAAAGATAAATACAACATTCTTTTGTATTTTCTATTTCTTAGTTTAGCTAATGGACAGTAATAGATAATGCTCAATCCAGTTTCACCATTTTCATTTGAGGTACATGAGTACATCCCAAGTCTTCCATGGATGGCGGAACTTGTATTCTATAGTAATTTAGTTAGACTTTCATTAGGAGTGGCGTCCAAAATTAGTTTAAAGTATTCGATTAAATTCCAGTGATCTTCTGAATTGATTTGTTTGGGATTGACAATCTTGTACAATGGGGAAGGAGCTCCTTATGTCACTCTCAAGTCACAATGTGAAGGTTGTGAATTCCCGTTTTTCTTTCCTATTTTTAAGTGGTCTACTACTATTCAATGCAGTGAAACATGCCAGAGGACCTATGTGGTAAAGGAAAGGAAACGCATAGCGCCCAACTGAAGTTAGACGAGATAAGTGGAAATAGATAAATAATTAATCAAATTTAGGAGTTAAGCAATAGAAGACCGTGGAATATGAGTGCAGATCTTCTGTCCTATTTGGTGTTCTATCTTATATCTCGTTACTTTTTATAAATGACATGTGGATCTTTTCAAATTTTTTCTATTGAAGGATTTACAATCATAAGATGGTGTGACAATCCTAGAAGAGAACTGGATACAAGATGGAACACGAAGTGTGATAGAAAATTCATAGACTTATAGGATTAATCAAATTAGGTAAGATTTTTATGACAGGCTTCTTGTTATATAAATCAAAATTAGATCATGTAGTTTAACTAAACAAAACTGAAGAATCTATAAACTTTCTGCGAAACTCAATTTGAGATTCTGTTTTTGTCATTACATGGTATGCTGAAGTACAACAGACTTGAAAACAGAAAAATCCAGTGGCCTAACCAGTTAATACTCTCCCCATTTCAACTTTGTCCTCACTATCTGATTGCCTCATCTCCACATTTTTATATTTGAACCAAGATGAACACACAAGATAAGCCCCAAAATTCAGTATACTCAATATTGCTAATAACCAATAGAAATAGTTCAATTTATCCCTGTTCAAATTATTGCTGATGAACCAACCACCACTCACCTTATTCACCACATTTACTGTTACTGAGCTTAAGAAGTATCCAAACGCTAATGAACACCAAGAAATGGCTGTCCCCAGTGACTTCATTCCTGCTGAACTCTCTGCATAGAAGAACTCTAGCAACCCGACAAGCGTAAACATATCCGCCATTCCAAATATCGCGTATTGAAAGCCAAGCCAGAAGACACTCATTGGCAAAGGTTCGATAGAGTCAACCATGTCATGCTTGATAGCCACAGACTTGCGGTGTGTTTCTATGAATCCAGCAATGGTCATAGAAATAGCTGAGAGAACAAGTCCAACTCCTATACGTTGGAGTTGTGTGATTCCTGTGGGAATCCCTGTGATGTTTCGGAGGATTGGAACACAAATGCGGTCATATATTGGGATTAGAATGAACATAAAGGCTAGGGGAATGACTGGGATAGAGGAGGCAGGAACTTCGAAACCAAGGAAATTTCTGTCCATTGTATTGCCTTGTTGGATGCTGAAGGTTTGAAGTTGAGCCAAACATGTATTCATGAAGATTGTGCTTAATATAATTGGCATCATTCGGATTATGATTTTAGTTTCCTCTACTTGTGTCACTGTGCACAATCTCCACTGTCCTGAGTTGTTAAACGTCGGTGAATCTGTGCTCCTTATGATTGCTGCTCTATCCAAGAACCTGAAGCATAAGATAGATTAATAATAATGTTTGTGAAATATTAATGACTGCAGTCTGTTACCAGCCAGCTTTGAGGAATATAAAGTTGGATTTGAAATGTTGGATGAAATAGTACTTGAATTGGTCAGTTTTTTGGAGAATCTCAGTCCCCATTCCAGCTTCTTTGTCATGAATCTCATGGAATTCTCCAGCATTTTCTGGCAATGAGAGTTTTCTGTTTCTTATTGCTGCTACGAAGACCTGCATTGTGGAGCAACCATTAATATCTACTACATCTATTAATTTTTTTTATAACCCCTACATGATTATCATATTTATAGCTGTTTAGTATCAGTGCATACCTGTAGAATCCTTGTGAATGGGCTTCCTTTAGGAACATTATTCCTATAGAGTGATCCTCCCATACATAAGAACAAAACTGCAATTATAACCGATAGAGTAGAAACCCCAAAACCCCAGTTCCAACCTTCATTGGCACTAATCCAGACCAAGAAAGTCACACCAAAGATAGCCCCAGTCACCACAAAAAACAGCAACCAGTTGAAGTAGCTAGAGAGCGATTGTGCCTCGTCGGGGTCGCGCTCATCGAATTGATCAGCTCCCAATGAGGGAAGAGCTGCCTTTACTCCACCAGTCCCAAGTGCTACTAAATAGAGCCCCATGTATAAGATTGCTACTTGGCCACTATCTGCAGCCTCACAATGACTCATTTGGCTTGGCGCGACATCCTTGCAGGGAAAGGGTCTCAGCTGCTGGAAGTATGCCTGTACTGTTAGGACTGCATAACCCTGCAGTTACATGAATAATAAATCTTTGGTCATGATATATGAACACACTTCGCTCTACATGTACACGATCTTATATCTTCACAATTCACTTTCCAGAATACGAGATGTGTATTATCGTGGTTAGGTTAAGCTTTTCAGGTTAGTAACAACCATTCATGGATGATGTACATTGGCTTTTTTCAACTAAATTATGGAAGGCTTTGAACTTTTTTGTGCTCATCGCTATGTTATTCGTGGAAACTTCTAACTTACTAGCCAAACACAATCTTGTTCGCAGAAAAGACACCAAACAAGCATGCCTGGCATATATATTGAATCTATATCATGGCTATTTTGCAATATCTCACTATCAGTTCATATCGAGCTACATTCAAAATGAACCACTGTTTAACTTTATTTTTCGTATATTCCCGGATCAAATATTGTTTCCTTGGACTAGAAAAGTAAATGTCTCCAAATGATGTTTTAATAATCTGGTCTTAGTTGACAATCATGACGATAGATAAATAGACAAATAACAATTTAATTTTATTGAAAAAATTCAATTTTTCCTAAGATGTCTGCATCATGCACTTAATAATAATTTTTTTGAATCCTGAGACGAATCTTTCTAACAGAAGTTTGTTTGTTCCTGTATGTTCTTTATACTTGGACTAAGCAAATTATAATTTTGAAATTTATTAATTCTCTCCATAACAGTGTTTATTACAGTGACAGACTTTACATATTGCAGATTGAGCAGATCAAAAGTGCAGGGAACATACCAAGACTTCTACAATCCCAAACAGCACGCAACTCTTGAATCTGGACAAGTAGGTATCGCATATAAATCCTCCAAATAATGATAACAGATATGAGGCTCCCATAAAATTTGTGAGCATGGTTGCTGATTTTGTCAAGCTGAAGTTCATGTAGCCATAAAAGTAACTAAACAGGCTCACAGCATTGGCTATAAATGGCATGTTCTCAAGTGCCACTGTTGCTGCAAGTTTCAAAACAAAAACGTGTCACATTCTCGATTTCTAGGTAAAACTCATAAGGATAGACGAATCAACTTATGAAACAACACGAAACATAGATGCTTCATTATAGAATTGTCTGAAAACAGTACCATAAACAAAGAGTGCAGCTCTGTTTCCTCCTAGTTTGGCTCCTTGTCTATGTATGGTTTTGTTTTTTAGGATTCCCTGCTCATTTGAAACATAACACGACAAATTATTCATCGAAGAGTTAAACATAATGCACTTTTTTTCAACATATACTAATCATGCATGTCAACAAAGCTTGAGTAGTGAAGAAATGCAATAAACTTTTACCATTTTTGCGGCTTTGAGAGCTTCCTTCTGTCAACACAAGTGAAAAAAATTGTGTTCTTCCGAGGCAATGGGAGCTAGTATGGAGTAACCATTAATGTACCACTTTGTTTATATAGAAGTTAAGGAAGTTTTGGTGCTTTTGTCAAAAGGAATCAAATGGCATCTCTATGTCTTTGCCTAAACGTCGTGGCTAAATGGTTTCTCTTTTTTTTTTTTTTTCTATGATTGAAACATCTCCTGTCACATAGAAATTATAGAAATAAACAAGCGCTCCAAGACGTGTTAGTTGTCATGTGCAAATTTTGACTTTATTAGTTGACATGATTAATTGCAGACAACTTCATAAAACCATATATAAATAAATATATTTCCTAAATGAAGCAGAAGGGAAAAGGTTGGTGTATTGTCATAATTATTGTTGTCATAGCTTATAACTACATTCACTGATTATCTGTATTTGATTATATTATATGGCATAATAATAATATTCATGGTCAGCGGTAGGCCAAAACAATTTTATTTTAGTAAACATATTTTGTGCTTTGTAGCTCATTTTTATGCTCTATAGCCTGCAGTTGTGCCACAGAATCTTTTAGCATATATTTCTGTTGAAGAATTATAACGACCTTGTTATTCATTGCATCCGGCTGTCTATATTTTTCGTATTCCTCTTGTCATGTGTTAAAAACTTCTTTTTGATTTATGTTTTTTTGTGATTAACTATTTTTATAATTAAATTTTACGCAAACACTTAAATTATGTATGCAAAAAGCCTAGTATAAAAGTATGTCAATGTAAGTCAACAAAATACTAATTATATTATCGATGAACGTTTTAGTCAGTTAAAATTCAGAAAATATTCTTATATTAGATTTAATTATAAGAGTTCGATTTATTGTGGTAATATAGGTAAGTAGAGACGAAGTTACAAATTTTTCTTCGGTGCCAAAACTTGATACTTTGTGTAAAAATTTCTAATAGTAAAAATAATTGAATCATATCATAAGATAAAATTAACCATCATATAATAAAGTACTAATATATTACTACTAATTCGCAATTTTTTTAATTTTAGTCTCTTAGAATTTATTTAAGCCTTCTCTAAATTTTTTTAATAGTGTTTTGGATCTCGTTGAGGTAAGTATCCAATAGTACTTTTTTTTTTCAACCTGAGCTGCCACCATAAAATTAAAAGGAATTTTAAGGAGATTAATGTTTTGTTTTGAAAACTCATGCTAGCCTAGTCCACCCCAGGTCCCATCGTAGCTTCGTCATTGTATGCAAGTATCATTTGAAGATTGTAGCATGCCTTGATTCTAGATAGAAAGTCTTCTCTCCATCTAAATTTTTGCTTCCAAAAAGGGGTTGGGGGAGAAACTAATTCTATGCGTGTATAATTAGATAAATGTGTTCAAATATATTTATTTTTGGTTTTCTCAATTTAACTGAGAAGTTGTGATTGAATTGAGTAAATCAAATGAAAAAGGAAATAGATAAAAAAATTAGAAGAAATTTAATAAAAAATAATGGTGGAAAAAGTGACGAGAAGGAATGGAAGAGAAATTCACAATGAAAAAAAAATAATAGATTATTTTTCCTCCTTACATACAGAATAAAATTACACACGTGGGGAATGATTCATTCTACTATCATGTCACGTAAAGATCATAAAATTTTGTTATCTCCTATAGTGATTACACATTGATCAAATTTATTTTTCTCTCATTTCATTCTATTAATTTAAACGTAGCCGTATAGAGTAAGCACAGATATATTTGGAGTTTAAGAAGACTCATTCTTGAAGGAATTACAACCGCCATGGGGTGGTTTTGGTTTGGTCACAAAAATCTGTGCATACAAAGCTGTTAAACTTAAGCTTGTAGTTAGTTTAAATGGTTATATCACATTTTCTATGACCTCGTAAGGGTAAAAATTGAGGGAAAAATATATGTGAGCATTAAGTTGGCTCTGTTTGAATTTTTATTTATTTTCATTTTTTTTATTTTCATTTTAGTTTTTGAAAACAAACACAGCAGATGGACTGTTTGGTATCATTTTTGTTTTCAAAAAAAATGAAAACATTTTTATTTTGACCCTCATTTTTGAAAACACAAAAATGGTGTTTTCACTTTTTTCGTTTTCATTTTTCTCAACAATTTCAGAATTATGAAAATGTAATATACTACTATATATATGTGCGTGTAAAATAATATATATATATATATATGTATATATTACAATAAATATATAATATACATATGATATAGATATATATATACATATATATATATATATATATGTATATTATATTATATAAAATATTATAATCAAATAATTAAATTAATCAAATAAAATTATTATATTATTGATTTTTTTAATAAATAATTAAATAATTAAAATATATTTACTATATTACAATAAATATATAACAACTTATATATAATATATAATATATTAGATGTTAATATAATATTTTATATTATTATTTATACTATAATATTATTATTATTTTGATAATATTGAACTATAATTTAAACAAAATATGTATAAATAATATTATATAGAGTATAAAATATTATTTAATATATTATTTGTATTACGATAAGTTATTTTATATATAATAATTAATAATAATGTAATATATGTAATATAATAATTAATTATTTATTAGATTATTAGAAACATGAAAATATACAATCTTGCAACCAATTAATTATACTTTATTTTAAAAATAAATGATATAAACAAAAAAAATTGTTCCAACCAAACGCATTTTCGTTTTTAGTTTTCAAAATTTTTGAAAATAAAAAGTTTTAACCAAACGTCTTTTCGTTTTCAAAAAAAATGAAAACGAAAACACTTTTCATTTTCATTATTTTGAAAAGAAAAAAAATGAAAATGAATAAGAATAAGAATTCGCTGCTAAAAAAAAAAGAACAAAATCTGTTAAACCCAAACACAACTATGAACATGGGGAAACAAGCCTGCTTAATTTTTTTTTTTATAACTTCTAATGCATCACTTCCATCATTCTATATTATGTTTATTTGAATTTTTATTAAATGAATAAAAATTTATAAAGAAAAAGTATATTACTCAAATATATAAATAAATATTAATCAAATATACAATATTAATATGGGACAAAAAATCAACAACAAACTGCGGAGAGTATTATTAATTGTAATTTAATTTGGTTTCCTTACTTCTCCTAATCTTCAATCATTAAATAACAAAATTCTGAAAGTTGCAATGAATTGAGGCGGCAGCATCTAAGAACAGTATCTTGGGTGGGAGTGTGACGTACTAACATATATGAATGTGATGTGACCAAACTAAACAAAGGAGGCTGTATTGAGAGGGTGTTCGTTGGATATGTAAATTAATTGAAATGAGTATTAAATTGTTCGAATTTGATTTGTACAGATTATTGAACATAAAATAACGATCTATTTTTTGGGGTGTTACAATACCATTAAGATATCAAATCGAATACGGTTTTCAATTGATTTCAAAAAAAATTATAAAAAGTTTAAGTGATAGGAGATTTTTTCAGGGTCAGAGTATGTCATAGAACTCTTTAAAACAACTTAAATTTTGAAACAAATATATTTTAAATGTTAATAAAACTTAATTTAAAGAAATTCGAGTATTAATTGTAATTTAATATATTCTCGTACTTTTAATTCAGTCGATAAAATTTTAATACTTTCCCATCAACTGTGACAACCTCCTCTCAAAAATAGTTTTTTTGAAACAAAGAAAGAAAATTGTTCGTTAAAATCTGAAACCGTGAAAAGGACTAGGAATCAAATGAGAAATAACATTATTATATATATCTCCAATTAGGAAGAAGATTTAGCACACTATATTCTTGGTCCTGTTTCTTCTACAATTTTTTTTTCTCAAACAAGCTGAATTATTATAAATTACCGAATAAGATTTAAATGTTATAAAATGGTCAAATTCAAAATAAAAAATTAAATATAAGCCTAGTTGACTGCATTAAGTAGTAACGTTATACGGCTAAATATAAAATTAGTTTTAGACGGCGTATGGCGTTACGAAAAATAATAGATTAAAAACGCATGACAATGTGGGGAGGTTTGTTGTTGTATAAAGTGGTACATGGTAAAAAGTGAAGACAAAACAAAGATACATCTATATATCTATTATATTAATTATTTGGTCTTTAAAATAACTACATTAATTACTTTGTGTCATCATTTTTTATTTTAAGAAAAAAAAAACCACATGCCTACATTTTTTTTTCCTATAATTACTCTTTTTTACCTCAATATAATTTCCTCTATTTTTATTATTTTTTCACTCTTTTATTTTTCAATTCCTATTTTTTCTCATCATTTAAAGATTAATTAAAATAAATTTTATTTTATTTATTTTCATAAGATAGTATTCATTGTAATAAAATTTTAAAATTAATTTATAAATTTTTTTTTATATATGTATCGCATATAAGTGAGATTTTAGTACTAATGAACTAGTTGCATATTGTCGCGCCTAGGGAAACAAAGGGGTAGATAGATTTTTTGAAATAGGGTTTTGCCGAATTTATGCAACGAATCAACAGAGTTCAGTTTTATTTCAAAACCGTCAGTTGGTATTAATTTAAAGAAAATGATGTACCAACTCATCCAATTTTTATTTTTTGAAAACTTAAATGAACTCCATCGATTTTTTGATGACTCTATTATCTGCGAAACCAAAAAATTTAGGTTCGGAAGTTTGATTATATGAGGGGAAGGTGTTAGGCACCTCTCACATCCATGAAACCCGTGATTGCCGATTCTCTCTCTTATTTGATATTTGAAATAATTATTTGCAAGTGAAAGAAGATGAATTTACATTTAACGGAAATAAAAGATAACACTAAAAAAGAGGATTTTGATCTAAATGTCTACATTGTGACGGAAAGTGATAAAAGCAAATAAGTTTTGAAAGGCTTTGAATGTCCAACAGTGTTTGTGTGAGAATTTAAATAACAAATAAACTTCTATACTTGACTACAATAGGAATACTTGAATTGAATTAAAAAATGTACCTTGATTGCAAAATAAAATTACAGTAGTTGAGGAGCTCTCATTTACAATCTACGAGGCTTTGATATGAATTGAGAGTTACTTCTTCACGAGAAAATAAAAAGAGCCAGACTTCTTAATTTATTTCTACTGTATGAATTCCTCTATTTTTCTTTCTTTGCAAGAATGCTTGGGTATTTATAGGAGAGCTCCTAGGGTTGTTACAAAATTGAATCCAATTAGGAATTAGGTAATAAAATATTACAAAATCAATTCAGCACTTGATGGTTGCCTAGATCAGTGGCCCGGAATTCAGTTGTGCAAATTTGGTAACTTGTCATTTTGTTGATAGATATAGCATTCTAGAATCCTTTCATTTGTATTCTGGCGGTTGAATGGTAACTTGTCATTTTGTTGATAGCTGTAGCATTCTAAAATCCTTTCATTTGTATTCTGGCAGTTGAATAGAACTTGTAGTCTGCAATTTGGAAACAAATCTTTTCAAATTTGCAACTTACCTGATTCTATGCAAGTCATTCCAATTTTAGACTCCCCTGATTATGTTTAATTCAAATTTTCAATTTCAGATTTGATTGTATAATTTCCCTTCATGTGCAGATTTGCCATAACAAAATTTATCTGCTGATGAAAAATTTGAATTATCCTCCGATGGATTTTCTAAATATCCACTGATGAATAATTTCATTATCAGCTGATAGGTTACTTAGAATATCCTCTGATGGCCTATTAAATTTATCCACTGATGGAATATTTGAAATACCTCTTGATGAGCCATTTGAATTATCCGGTGATGGCCTTTTGAAATATCCATTGATGGTCTATTAAATTTAACCACTGATGGGATATTCTGATAGACCTTTTGAGATTATCCTCCGATGGCTTAGAATTTATCCACCGAGGGGTTGTTTGAAATATCCCTTGATGGGCCATTTGAATTATCCACTGACCAGCATCCCCTGATGAAGGATTTTGGAATTATCCCCTGACAAGCATCCCCTGATGAGGGACTTGAAATTATCCCTTGATGGGTTACGGTTTATCCTCTGACAATCTATTGAATTTATCCGTCGATGGGATACCTGAAATATCCCCTGATGGATTAGTTGAATTATCTGCTGGTGGACTTTTTGAATTATTTACTGTTGGATCAGAATTGCCAAATATCCTTTGCTTCAAAATGAAACATTGTTCATTGGTGTGTAGTTTGGTGCAGAGTTGTACTTCAATGGAGGGTATTTCATGAGCCAATGCAGGGTATTTCTCGACTGCTGAAAGATGTTCCTGTGCTGCAGCTTTATCCCCTAGTGGTGCAGAAATGATTTCTTTATCTGTTACTGGGCAATTTCTGCAAATTTCAGATTTCATCTTTCACGAATGGTTTCCTATTGGTGGAGATATGTTCTATGATGGATAATTGTAGGTGGTTCCTTGACTGATGCATAGTTCTCAAGGATTATCACTTGATGAATCACTGCACAAAGTTTTATTATAGCTCATTGAACCTGCACTTGAAATTATTAAATACTAGAGAAATCAAATAATAGATTACTTAAAATGCTATAACTGTTATGAATACATGCTAGATGTAATGTTTTTTGTATTTTTATATTTTTCTATAATTGCAAATTGAAATTAAATCTAATAAAATGACTAACAAAACTGCAAATGCGAGATGACTTAGAAAATTAATAATGATGAAATTAAAAATAGAAGATGGTCATGAATGCATGAAAAAATTACTAAACTTTCCTTTTTGTCGTAATTTTGCTCAATTTTATTGTAAAACTCTAGTTTATGTGTTTCATAAATATCTTGACCTACCCTACTTTTATTTAAAGTATTAAATGATAAAAGGGCAGGCCTAAGGTATAAAAATTGATTTGCCACCCTAAAATTTTGAAATTTTTGGGTGTCTACACATATATAGTCTAGTCTAATAAAAGAAGAAACAAATTAGGGAAAAGATGATTTAGTGTATTGTGGGAAAACAAATTGTGTTTCAGTCAAATAAATGTCTTATACTTGTTCTCAATACTTTTGGTATTAATTTTAGTACTTTTGTAATAATTTTAATAGTTTTGATAGTAATTTTAATATTCTTGATAGTAATTTCAATATTTCAACTAGTAATTTTAGTAATAAAGTGGAATTAATTAAAACTTTAGGGTCAATGACATTTCAGTATTTAGTAATGTACAAAATACCACTTTAATAAGTGAAACTTTCATTTATTCCGCTTTAGTACTAAAATTACTATCGAAAGTACTAAAATTACTATGAAAATACTAAAATTACTATAAAAAATAATAAAGTGAAAGTGTAAAATATTTTTTTAACTGAAGTGAAATTTTTCTTTCCAAGACGCTACCAAAGTGTCTTTTTCCTTAAATTTTACTTATTAAAGTGGTATTTTTTATGTTAACACATGCCAAAAAAATAAACATAGTTCCTCTTATTTTCAATTAGACATATGTTTTGATTTTTTGAATTAAATAATGACATTTTAAATTTATAATTGATAACAAAAATTTTTATCACAAGATAATTCACCTCACAAACTTTTATCAATTAAATTAATTCTAAAATTTAATATGTCTCATTTAATTTAATAGGTTAAAACATACAAAACATTTCGTCTCTTCTTAGAATTTAAATTTGAGAAATTTGAGAAAGCAAAAGTAGCGTGTAAATTTGACATAGCGCTCTTTTTCAGAAAATTAAATATTGAATGAATGAAATTTTGGGCAACTCGTGGAGTTCGATTTTGCAACATTTCTGTCAAAATCATAAACCAATATATGTTATCAATCTCTCCCTCCCTCCTCTCCGTTTGTTTAGAGATTACGGGAGTGTTTGATAAAATTAAAATTTAAGGTCTGAAAATTATAAGAGTTAAAAACTTAAAGTTACAAAAATTTAAATATATGTTGTTCGTTAACAAACTGAAAATTAAGAGTTGAAAAGATTAATATTGTTTAATAATTGTATGATATAATATATATCTGAAAAAGTCATATTTTATATTTTCTTTTGATAAATTTAAATGATATAAAAAAAATGCACAATTTACAACATCACAAATTTAAAACTAATCTCTACAAAATTCAAACAGTTGTAATAACTCAATGAAAATTAACTTAATCATAGCATATTAGTATTTTTAATCTGTGTGCTGAAAGCGGCATCCAATCATAATGATTTCTCTTAGTACCAAAAACATGTATTTTGCAATCAATTCATAACCTTATGCATGTACAAAGGCCAAGCATTGGGAGATACAAAGCATTAATCAAATGTTTATGAACTAGGGTCAAGTATTGGCTTTATAAGGTTTTCGGTTGCATGTCAATGTATGTCTAGTTTGTGGCATAGTAAAAAAGAAATGGTGCTGAGAATTTTAAATATAGAACATCTTGATGTTTCACGAATAATTTTTTTCACCGAATCAACAATTTTTGGGAGAGAAGAAGTATAAATTAAGGAACCGATTACCTAAATTTAAGAACCTTAAAAAAAATTAATATAGAAAATATGACTACGGTCGGATGGAGTGGAAGACGAAGGTATATTGCTACTTAGAGTTTGACAATCGATCTCTCCCTAAGTTTTCTTACGCCAATTCGATTAGCAGTTTAGCACTTTAAGACTTAAATCATTTTATTAGGCTGAAAATTTCTAATTGTATTAAGTTTAAACTTAAATTTTTAAGACACAAGACTTTTTACTTATTAAACAAATTTATTATAAAATAATACCGAATACATTCGATTTTAAGAAATAAACATAATATCAAACAATTCCTACATTCTTCTTCCGATGTAAGTTGAGACTTACAACAGTTGTGGTAAATTTTTCCTGATTCTCTGCTCTGATGTAAGTTAAGGTTTACAACCAAGTATAACAGCTGCTTCTTTTTTTTTTCTCAAATAGTATGATTATTATTTAAATTAGAATTATTGCTCGTGGAGGTCTTGAGTCTTGAATCTACCCCAACACCAAGTCTTTTGATTCTTTTCTTTTATTGTAAAATTAATTATTTATTATTCTTCTTTTCTATTCAAAATTTACAAGTAAAGCACGGTCTGTCTATTGTAGTGTAAATATGGAATTTAAAAGCTCTCTTCTGAGTGAGGTATTTTTTTAATAAGTGATTATCAAAATTTTCAATTTTCTGAAACAAATTATTTCTCAAAAAAAAAAACAAACAAACAGAACTTGTCATTTTGAAAAGGTTGAAAACACCTCAATTACTATTAATTATATTTTACAACTCGCAATCTTACTTATTTTCACACTCAAGAAACATCCCAGGATTCGATAAAAATATAAGACAAAGATAGATCGATATTTTTTTGAAATTATGGACAAAAAAATACCATGGTATTTTTAGCTTTCTCAAACAAGTATTACATTTAATTTTAAATTCCCCCCACCCCCTGTCCCACCACCCCCTGCCCCGCCGCCCTTTTCGATTCTCGTAGCTGCTTCTGCTGTATCCCCTCCCTTCCTCATAGTGCACAACTACCTCGTCGCCATCAACTTCTTCTTCTTCATCAGTTATACAATTATTATTTTTTTTCAATTTAGTGTTATGCCTTTGTAAACGTCGACAGACAATCACCATTGTCTTCGACATCACCTATTCTTCTTCTTCTTTAGCCTTGCAAATGACACATACTTTACTTTTAGTTTTAAAAATTAATAACTATTGATTGAAAATAAAATACATACTATACTATTGCATGATGATTTATCAATAAAAGTATCTAGTGTTTGTATTTTTATTAAATACTATTATACTAGGCACTTGTGGTCAGGTGGTTGTGGGGATGGAGGGATGGTTTTTAGAAAAATAATATAGTAAAAGATATATATTATTTATAATTTATAATAAACAGTAAATATTTTGAGGTGAAATAAGGTGAGGGGTAAGGGTGTTGTGATATTTTTCTTTAAATAAATAGTATTAAAAAAATATTATTTATTATTCTTAATAAACAATAGGTATTTAATGGTGGGATAGGGTGATGTGAGATGGTGATTTTAAAAATTGTATTTAACAAACAATATTGTTTGTAATTTATAATAATTAGTAGGTATTTTCAAATAAACGGTAAGTAAACCAGGGTGAGGTGGCGTTAGAGGTGGGGTTGTAGTGATAATTTTTCTTTTTAAAGTAATATTTTAAAAATACTTACTTTTGTAATTAATAAATAAAAAATAGGCATTTGGCGAACAGCGTGGGGTGAGGTGGTTGAAGGATTGAAGCATAGTTATCAGAATTGGATCAAATATTGAGTCGGTCGAAACACTGATTTAATGATTTAGTGGTTTAATCGATTGAACCGGTAGTTAAATCGTTTGGCTGAATTTTTATTATTATATATATGAAAATAATTTTATATACTTAAATTTTAATTTTTCTCTACCAAAATTAAAACATAACTATATTTTAAATATATAAATGAGCCTAATAACTAATTTTTATAATTATTACTATACAAAATTAAATAGTACAAAAATTAACAAGATAAACTACTTTTGACTATTATTATTTGCTTATTCTAAAAAATTTATTTTTAAACCCTAATTTTTATTTTTAATGAATATATAATGACATTAATAAGTGAATTATATGTTTAATTTTGTTATAAAATAAAAAATATGAATAAAAATAAAGTCATTTTAGTCATTTAAACAAAAAATTAAATCTGGTCCCATTTTTTTATAAACTCGCCCAGTTAACTCTAGACTGCACATTTACATGTTTCTGCTCTGAAATGAGTTGCTTTGCTGAATTAATGAGAAAGTTGGAGGTTGTACGGTGGACCTGGCAAAATAAAGCCCAAGTTCATCGGGGGTCAAATCCGCCCATAAATTTTAAGTGTTTTGATTATTTAATTTACGCTCTCAAAAAAATTAAACATTTTTAGTCCAATTCATGGATTGTCAAACTCATTTCGTAAGATATTTATTATATATTTAATTTAGAACTTATGTAAAGATTATATTCAGAAAATTGAAGTTGTATATATCAACTTTTTATTAGGTGGATGGATGCTAAGAAACACATTCACAACTATGTACTTTACTTTATTATGAATTTCTTCCAACTTATTTAGAATATTTTATAATTATGTGTTGAAATTATGAATCTTTTGAAAATTATTTGTGGAGTATTTTATTTTTATTTGGTATTGTAAATTTGATTGGTAATAATTAAAAAGTAGATCGTATTATTTTGTGCATACTTTCAGTATTTTATTTGGTGATATAATATGGTGCTCAACCTATTTAAAATTTAAATATTGTAAGTTTGTTTTGTTATTTAATATTTAAAAATGTAAAACGTCTGAGCCTGTCCAGCTCATTGAACATTAAGCTTAGGCTTCGAAGATGGGCATGAAAAAAAACTGGGCGTTCTTAGTTTAACCTATCTTAACCCAACACACTCATTTATCATGTTTAATTGTACTTTGATGAACGAACAATATTTTATTGTTGCTCAACTATAAGTCGTAACAAATGAGTACAAAAAAGGCAAAGTACGGTTTAGACCACCAAGACAAAAAAATTATAATCGTCCAAATCTAGATCATCAATTTAGCAAAGCATCGAGTTGGGGAAACATAGTAGCCAACATTCCAGTGCCAAAGAACACAAGATAAGCGAGTGAACCACAGTATCTCCCATGCCACCACAAAAACAACAATTTAGAGATGTCTCAATCCCCTTCGATCTGTGATTACTGGTCAAAAATTATTACAGGCGCGCCAGATAAAAAGTTTTATCTTAGGCAGAACATCAATGTTCCAAATCATATTCCAGGCTTTGGTATTTTGCAATCCCTCATCAAGGCGCCCCGAATTTTCTACTGCTGCCCAATAGGTGAATTTAACTGATAAATCGCTATTTTTGGTGAAGTGCCAACTAAGTTTATCTGGTGGACTTGAACTGCAAATAGGAATGTCGAACTTATTATCTCCACTGGGCTAGTAAATCTCTATTCCAACAGAAATTCTGTTACTTAACATAGTAGGAAACTGGCTTCAAGGGATCATTTGAATAAGAAACTCGAAAGTGCTCGTCCATAGGGAGCCAAGGATCCATACCAGAGCGAATAGATGCTCCATTTCCAACTCGCCATCGAAGTCCCAAGTCAAGCACTGGCCGACTTTGAGAAATGCTCCGCCACACGAACGAGGGATTTCTGTCAAGATTAGCCTCCAAGAAAGTTTACTTTGAAGTGCATCATTAAATACTCCGATCTCCCTGAATCCTAGTTAGTTCATCATTAACTAAATTTGGAAACCCCAGATAACATCCAAGCTCTGCCACTTCTTTAACATTAAGCAAAGATGAAAAGTCTCTACGACTATTCTTATTCTTTAAAAGATTATTTTTACTATTATTATTTTATAAAAAATATATATAATAATGTATATGGAATCCTTTTTGTTTGCCTATTCTCTGTTGTTGTATTAGACGAGTATCATACACTTGTTACCATATTCATACACTGCTCTACGCCTCTACCTTTTTAGCATGAAGTTAGTAGTACAAGGTCCACAAATTATATAAATTTTGAGTTCAAATTAAATAGCATCTCTAACCGAAGTGCGCATTATTCTGAATAATAGAAGAATACGTCAATATATTCCAGCATTTCCTGAAAATTATATCAGTTCTAATTTTAAAAGTTAATTTGATTGTTTTATTCTCATAATTTTAAAAGTTAATTTGATAATAACATTATATATAATAACATTAAAAAATATAATAACATAAACTTAATGAAAATAGTTAAAACATTGGAGAACTACACAGAAATTATTTTTATCAACACATAACAGCCAACAATTGCCCCAATTTTTAAATAACAAAACAAATCTACAACATTAAAATTTTAAATAAATTGAGCATAATTTTATATTTTTACATAAAATGCCGAAAGTCCGATCAACATAATATAAACTACTTTCTAGTTTTTACCAATCAAATTCATAGTATACAAAAGTAAAATATTTCACAAATAAATCTAAAGAAAATCATAATTTCAGCCCGTAATTATAAAATACTCCAAAAGTAAGTCACATAAAATTCATAATAAATAAATTAATTCTTTGTGAATGTCTTCTTTTTTCTCCGATCTCCCAATAAAAAGAACTAAATAGATCCATGAGAATGGGGAAGATGTAACTACAAGGTAAGGAAAAAACAATGCAACTCTTTTTTATTTGACTATGTTTGCAACCCCGCCTCTTAATACATTTGCCCCTGGCGACGACGATGAAGAGAATGAGAGAGGTGCAACGACGATGTTAGTGGAGAGAGAGAGTAGAAAACCTATAGGAGGAGAGAGAGAGAGAGAATAAGTAGCCGAATGGGGATAAAAAGAAAAGTTATTATGCTGTTTAATTAAAAAATATTCTTTTTGTTTCAAAATTAGATATACGTTTTAATTTTTTTAATTAAATGACGATATATTAAATTTTAAAATTTATGTAATCTATAAAAATTTTGGATGTAAATTATATTGTGATAAAAAAATTTTGTTATAAACTTTAAAAATATAATAATTGTATTAATTATAATTAACTTAATCGATAGTAATTTAAAATTTAATTTATCGTCATTTGAGTTAAAAAGTCAAAGGATATGTACTAATTTAGGAATGTTAACATTAAATCTATTTGTTTATAATTTTACAAAATAGTAGTGGCATGTCTTTACATAACATTGTTACCTTGGATAGGAATATTAATTGCATCTTTTATCATTCTCAACTCACATGAGAGGATTATTCTCTTTGCCAAATTTACAATAAATATTATTTTCAGATATTGATATCACAATCAGTCAAATTCCATTCTAAAAATGTTAAGATTGAAATAATTGGAATTTTTTAGAAATTGGATGGTTGGGCTCATTATTACTCAAACTAAGATAATGAAAGATCATTTCATCTTTTTAATTTAGAATTTTACTTTTTAGTCGTAACTTAATGTAGTTTTCTAGGAAAAATAGTGAAAAGAATTATACCTAAAATCAAACCTAAGAAGAATATATTTATCTATTATTATATTGTATTTCAATAAAATCATTTTGTTTTTGAAAATAATCTTATTATTTGAATCATATTCCATCTTTAATCATTAAAAATTAAAAAATCATATCACAAATATGTTTTTTAGAATGAAAAGTCAATCAATGATCATTACCATATAATATATATATATATATAACATTTTAAAAAAATCACGTCAATCTCTCAAAATTAAAGTATCACAAAAAAAAAAAATTAACAAGCTAATCAACAATCAAAAATATAAAATAAATAAAATCTACAACAACATATGTATTACTATATAGTATTTCGGCAAGACCATTTCGTTTTTGAAAATAAGCTTATTATTTGAATCATATTCCATCTTTAATTATTCAAATTTAAGAAACCATATCACAAATATGATTATTAGAATGAAAAGCCAACCATTGATCATTATCATACATATAAAAAAATTAAAAAAATCATGTTAGAATAAAATAGTCTCAAGTGTTTGTAGGAGGGAGGGAATTCAAACACTCAGAACTTTTTCTTCTTTAACAACTTTTTGCACAACAGGAAATAGCTACTATACTTAGAAAAACAAAAGCAAATAATCTGATGAACACACGTATTCAAGTTAAAATATATCTATTAAAACTTGAGATTTTTTTGGAAATCTAGTTAATCACAACTGTGATTAATCAGCTACAAATTCTGTAATGAATTATAGCTTTTAATTCACACTCACTAGCTTCTAACTTTCTTTGAAATATTTCTCTCAAGATATATTACAAAACTGCTCTAGTGATTTGTATGCTTCAATGTTTGTTTGATCCGTTGGATTGATATCTGTGTAATGAAAATTCTTTTGCACATATAGAAGATCAGTGGTTGAAGCCACGAGCGTAGATGTGTTGCTCTTTTCAACTTTGCCGCATATATGTCACATCGTTGTCCTTTAGAAACTATGTGTCAGACTGCTGCTACTTTTGTTTTTCTTTTTCATCCTCTGATCTGTGTGCATTTAATGTTCGAGAGTTGTCATTGGACCAACAAACTTCAAGAGATATCTTTCTAGTTGATATTTCTTGCTTCTTCAACAAGCTTCATTGATTTGCGTGTTAGACCTGATGACGAGTGTATGCAGTCACAACCATCCACTGACGACAAGCCCTGATGAGAACTTGATCAGCGTTTCTGGATCCCCTGATGACAAGTCTTGTTAAAGACTAGATCAGCGCTTCAAACTTCACTTGAGTTTACTAAGTGCTTCTTGATCCCCTGATGTTATGACTTATGACATACACTGATGGCTTCCACTGATGCAATGCTGAGCATTCCCCCTGATGGGTTAGCCAGACGCTATCATACCCTGATGTCTTCCCCTGACAAGTTGACATGTCTTGCTCATGCCCTGATGCATTTTCCCTGATGAGTTTGACTTGCTACAGCCATACCCTGACTCGTTCCCCCTGACAAGTTGGTCTGCCTTTGTCATCCCCTGACGGATTCTAATCGTTGAAGCTTTATTGATTTTGTTTGGAATGTCTGATGTGCGGAATACTTTGACTATCAAGCCCTTAGAAGTTTCCTTGATGACTTGACTTAGTGAAGAATATTTCCTCCCTTGATGATCAGATCGATCATTAGTGTATGCAAAACTTGTGCGGATACTTAGGTTTATTGAATACCATAAGTATTTACAAATGCACAATTTATTCTATAAACATCATCATCATTATTTAACTCTAACAATCTCCCCCTATTTATGATTATCATTTTGATAACCATAAATTTTCTTGATGCACTGATGATGATGCCAAAACCAAAACTATATACAAGAAAGAATTGTGTAAGAAAAAAATATATCATTGTACAAATATTTCCTATATCTATTACAACAAAAATATACAAACTTAGACATCAGGATCCCTTTTCCTTTTGGCTGAGACAAAGGGCAATGGATGACTTGATTCAATCGGTTGAGAGTCACTTCCAAGACCTTGTCTTCTTTGATTCGGATTTTGATCAAGAATCCTGAGTCTATTGTCTTTCCCTCCTACTTCCAGTTGTTCCAGCTCCCTTTGAAGAAGTCTTTTGAAGTTCACAATGTTGACATTTTTGCTTGATTCCAAAGCTTCAAGGACAGATTTGATCTCTTGTATATTGGCTGCAACAATTTGTAACCTATAAAAGGTAATGATCTCCCCTTTTGAATTTTTGAACTCAACGCCTATGGGGCTTGTGATCATTTTAGGATATTCTTTGAATCCTTTTATTGGTGGCACATCCTTTATTGCAGCAGCATTCCCATCATCAGCTTTGGTTTCTTCAATCTCTTTTACCACCCTCTGTATCAGCAGAATTCTGAACTGGATGACATGTTCATTTTTGTGATAAGCAATTTGGCTTAGAACATGCATCGCCTCCTCCAGGTCAAGGTCATCAACGTCTTTGATTCTTATGCTCTTTTTCTGCCCATCAGTGGATCTGTAGAATAGCTTCAATGGTCTCTCCAAGGCTGTGGGTAGGCTCCTTTCATCGTTGATAGCTCTCCTCAGCTTCTCGATCATCCTCCTCAAGTCTCTGTTAGCCGCTGATGATTTGGAGGTTAAGTTCATGATCAATCCCAGTTGTTCAGCATCCATTCTCCTAAACCAGTCCATTGTTAAATTGAATTGTGACCCACTCTTTAGTTGTACTGTAATTAGCTGATCCCTTTTATTATTGAACCTAACATTTATGTTTTTTATTGAGAACATAAATGTTAGATTTTTGTGCCTTTCTTCTCTTAGGGATTTAGCTAGAATGGATGGACCATATGCTATGATTATAGGAGAAGGTGCTTGATCCTTGGCTTCAGATGACTTGGGTTTGGTGTCATTAGCGTTTTCTTGGCTTTTATCCCCTGATACACCTTTGGGATTTTGAGATCTTTTTGGCTAAGGTTTGCAGGAGGTTTTTGGCCTGACATTCTTTATCTTTTTTTGTTATTCCTCATTTTCCTTTGTCATTTCCCTCTCCTCTTCTTCTTGAAGTTGTTGTGCATAGAGTGCATCAGCTTTTACGAGCTTCTTATCTTGAGGGTAGACTAGCTCCACTTTCCTGTCAATTACAGCTTCAACAGGTGTTGGAAAGTGGGCTGTCTTCATGGCATCTCCAAGTAGCTTGGGCCCTGATTGAGTGTATGATTTCTTCTTTGGTTCCTCAATCAGGATGCCTTCGCCTTTGCCCTTGGATTTTGGAGCAGGAGCAGTCACATCCCCTGATGATTGAATTGTTAATTTCTCAACAACATCCCCTGGCAATGGCCTGGTAGATTTCTCCCCCTTTTTGACAGCATCGTCAGTGGGAGTTGAGAGTCGGGACGTGACTTGAAGAACTTTGTTTAGAGTGTCAGCCATAGATAGTTGCAGAGTTTCCATGCTTGACATCTGAGTGGAGAGATCAACAAGTTTCTTGTCAACATTATCGGCTTGTTTCTTCATCCGTAGTAGAGTCTGGCTGGTCACAAGGGAGTCAACAACTTGTTGTACATTGTTGATTTTATTGGTGAAGTGTGTATAAAGCTTCTTGTTTTCAATATCTACAAACTGACCAATCATGATTTGTGATTTTAACACTTTTATCAAGATTGGATCAGTGGTTCTTGAGAGCTCCTGTTTGAGTAACTGTACAGTAGCTGCCATTTGATTTTGCTAAAAGTATAAATCAACTCCAATGAACTGAGAAAAATCACCTGTTGGAGTATCATCTTCATCACTTTCAAAGGAACTAGAATTATTTACAATATGTACAGTATTAGTAATTATATTTTCTCTATATTCTTTATTTACAAGGATCTCATCCTTATCTCCCTCAATCTCTCATTTTTCTATGTCTTCTAAGGTATCACTCATAGACTCTCCTTTTTCTTTGCCTTCTAAGGCAGTACTCTCTTTCTCTCCTTTTGCCAAAGTCCTCTCTAGGGTTTGACTTTGCCTTTCTTCACTAAGTATTCTCACATCCTAACTCAAAATTATCCTATAAGGGCTCCTATGGGCTGTGAGATCAACTACTGTGGTCAATTCAAGTAAATTATGTACAGTTACTGGTTCCACAGAAGTGATAGGAGAGGAAGTGGAAGAAATTTGTGTATGTACAATTGGAGAAGTGTATGTTTCTATAGATGAAGTATGTACAGGTGGGGGAACATAAAGACTTATTGTTGTTGTATATACAGATGAGTTTATGTCTCCGGACTGATCAACAGTGATTGTATCAAGTAAAAATGAGTCAACCATTTGAGTGTGTTGACTATCAATCACTGTGTTAGGGAGTGTTGGCTCCTCCATGAAATGAGAAAATGAAGAATCTGATTTTATGGCATTCAATGTTTGTGTCATAATATCTAAAGAAATTTGAGGAACAGAGAAAGAAGGAAGTGGTGTAGAGGGGAGTGTTGGCTGGATCACTGAATGAGGAGGTGATCCATCAAAAGAAGTTGTGTGTGCACTCACTGTGTCAGTTATCTGCAAGTGGCTCTCAGAGACCCTGATGTTAGTTTCATCAGGGGCTTTGGTCAGTGTATGTGCCTCACTCAACTATGTCCCTGATTGGGGACTGTTTTCAATAACTAATTCCTTTTGAGAGGAACTAGTTAGAAATATGTTTAATTCCTTATCAAAAACAGTATCATTTTGAGAGGATACTGCCTGGTCAGGTTGTTGGGTAACCCTCGTGGCTCCCTTTTTCTTTTTCAACCTCCTATAGCCAATCACTCTCTCTCCTCGCTCCCCCTCAGTTGATGTGGTAACTTCACTGAGTTTTCTTTTATTCCCCGTTGTCTTTTGGGAGACTATGGGTTGGGCTATAGAGAGTGGTTGTGTGGAAATTGGTTGTACTACTTGGGAAGGCAAAGAAGTGGTTGTGATCTCTGCCATAATAATTAAAGGAGAAGAATTTACAGGTTGGGAAGTAGAGGGAGAAGTACGCATTACCTATTCCATATGTAGTGGAAGAGCAAAGGGTTCTGCAGTGTACGACTTCTTTATTATTTCTACAAACAATTTCTTTGTTTTCTTGTAGGTCTGTACAATAATATCATTCTCAAAAGAGAGGTTAGTAATTTGTTCCTTAATAATTATATATAAAAATCTAGCAAAATAAACTTCTGATTTCCTAGAATTAACACTACCCATTTTACTTACAAGATCATCAAAAATCAATTTTCCAATATTTATATTTACATTTTTAATTATTGCATAAGCTATTTTTAAAGTTAAAGAGGTTATTACCTCAAAGTTAGAAGACTTACCTGAGAACACCTTAGTGATGGTGTCAAAGAGATAAAAAATCTCCCACTTCATATTAACCCTCTTGAGGTCCTTGAACTTTAACACTGTGCTAGGAGCAGCATTATAACCCAGTTCCCTTAAGAAGTTGAGTAGCTCAGCATCATTAGGTACTTCCATGAAGTCCTGTGTAGGTAACCCCAGTGCGAAGTTAATTCTGGAAGGGGTTATTTTTTCCTTCTCGGAGGAAATCGTGAATGAAATCCCTTTCACAGCATTTGGTCTTGTTGAAGAGTTCATAAATTTAGCACTCGACCAGAGTTGTCAAAGTGCTTCTCCGGACATTTCTTCATCAGTGAAGATTGCTCGACTATACCCAAATTTGAGTAGATAGTTCATCATTGGCTTGACGCAATCACTCACCTCGTCAATGTTGGAGAAGCCCACATAATTTGTAGGTAGAACCACCAAGTTTCTCGGAATCTTTTGAATATTGCTGGGTGCCATTGATATTGTTGAAGTGTTGAAGTTCTAGGGTTTCTGTGAATATGAGAGAGAGATAGAGAAAAAGAAAACTCGAGCAAATATTTAGAGATAGATTAAATGTTTTAAGGTGCTTTAAAGAGTAGGAGAGATAGAGTATAAATATCTGCCTTTTGACGTTTGAAAATTGCTCCTGAAAACACGCAATCAGGGAATCATTTCAGTTCTGTGATGACACGTCATCAGTGAGAGAAGAACTCCCTGGTGAGTTGTCATCACTTTACCAAACATAATCCCCTGATGTAGTTAAAAGCACTTTACCTTACCCTGATGCTCAATGTATGTACATACCTTGACCCCAATGCACAAGACAAATACCCTGACCCTGATGCACCGATCGGATACCCTGACCCTGATGCGCGAGTCGAATACCCTGACCCTAATGCGCGAGACGGATGCCTTGACCCTGATGCGTAGATCGGATACCCTGACCCTGATGCATCTTGACAAAGACCTTGATCCTGATACATTAGTCAAAAACAAATACAAACAAACACAAAATACAGTATACACAAATACATATATACATATTTACAGTATTAACATATATAATCACATATCAATTAATTTCATCAGGAATTTGTGAGATAAGTTAGGAATACCAGAACTTTAGGCATTTGATAGATTGTGTTGCTCCAACTACCTTTCTGACAAGACTTTCAGTTAGATATTTTACTTTCACTTTGCATAACTCACTATGCCCAGCTCTCCCTCAAGATTAAAGAATGTGGCTTTATCAAGAGCCTTGGTGAATATGTCTGCCAGTTGCTTGTTGGTAAGAACAAATTGTAGTTCAATAGTTCTATTCATAACATGTTCTCTGATGAAATGATATCTGATTTCTATATGCTTGATTCTGGAATGTTGTACAGGATTTTCAGCAATGGCAATGGCACTAGTGTTATTACACCTGATTGGAATTTTATTGAAATTCAGGCCATAGTCCATTAACTGATTTTTCATCCATAGAATTTGTGCACAACAACTTCCAGCTGCAATACATTCAGCTTCAGCAGTTGTTGAAATTGAGTGCTATTTTTTGCTAAACCAAGATACAAGCCTTTCTCATAGAAATTGACAGCTTCCTGTTGTACTTTTTCTGTTAATTCTGCATCCTCCAAAGTCAGCATCAGAATATCCCAGCAATTCAAATCCAGACTCCTTTGGATACCAAAGTCCCAACTCTGTAGTGCCCTTGATATATCTCAAGATTCTTTTCACTGCAATAAGATGAGATTCCTTTGGATCAGCTTGATATCTTGCACAAAGACATGTTGCAAACATAATGTCAGGCCTACTTGCTGTTAAATACAGTAGAGATCCAATCATTCCCCTGTAAGTCTTCAGATCAACTTTCTTTCCATTCTTATCAGGGTCAATCTTGGTTGCAGTGGCCATAGGTGTCTTTGCTACTTTTGAGTCCTCCATGTCAAATTTCTTGAGAAGTTCTTTAGCATATTTGGTCTGATGAATGTAAATCTCATCAGTGACTTGTTTGATTTGCAATCCCAGGAAATAAGATAACTCACCCATCAAGCTCATTTCATACTTGTTTTGTATGAGTTTAGAGAACTTTTCACACAGTCTAGTGTCAGTGGATCCAAATATAATATCATCAACATATATTTGAACCAAAATCAGATGACCTTGGTGTTGTCTAAAGAACAATGTCTTGTCCATGATACCTCTTGAAAACTTGTTCTCCACCAGAAACTTAGACAATGTGTCATACCAAGCTCTGGGAGCTTGCTTCAGTCCATAAAGTGCCTTTTCTAGTTTGAATACATGATTTGGGAATTTTGAGCTTTCAAATCCTGGAGGTTGTTGGACATACACCTCCTGATCCAATTTCCCATTGAGAAAGACACTTTTCACATCCATTTGATAAACTTTGAAGTTTGAATGTGCTGCATAGGCTAAGAAAATTCTTATAACCTCAAGTCTGGCTACTAGTTCAAAAGTTTCATCAAAGACAATCCCTTCCTCTTGAAGATAACCCTTTGCAACTAGTCTTGCTTTATTTCTTATAACAATGACAGCTTCATCCATCTTGTTTCTGAATACCCACTTGATGCCTATAATAATTTTGTCTTTTGGTTTAGGCACCAACTTCCATACTTGATTTCTTTCAAATTAATTTAGCTCTTCCTGCATAGCCATGATCCAGTCTGCATCTTGAATGACTTCTTCAAATTTCTTTGGCTCTACTTGTGAAAGAAAACAAGCATATAAGCATTCATTAGATGTTGCTTTTCTGGTCTACACTTTCTTGTTTGGGTCACCAATAATTAAATCTGTTGTGTGACTTCTAGACCATTTAGGATTGGAGATGTATCTTGATGAGCTCGCTTGATTATCATCTCCTCGCCCTAAGTCTGTGCTCCCAGCTTCTGCGAAAACTCCCCTTGAATTGATACTTAAATCAGGGTTAAAGTTATCCCCTAATGGTGCATTCCCTGATGGAGTATCCCCTGATCTGTTGTCCAGGAAATTGACTCTATCTGTCGAAGGTGCTTCTAAAGTGTTTGGATTGACATCAGGGATGGATAAATTCTCCATTTGTATGCACTCATCAGCTTCATTCTCTTGATAATCAAAGTCATCTTCATTTTCAAATCTTAGTTCTTCATGAAAACCAGGATTTTCAAGATCAGAAATCTCTTGATCATCAAAAGCTACATTTATAGACTCCATTACCACCTGGAGTTTTTTATTATAAACCTTGAAGGCCTTAGATGTCAGTGAGTAACCTAGAAAAATTGCTTCATCAGCCTTTGGATCAAATTTCCCTAGGTTTTCACCAAAGTTCCCTAACACAAAGCATTTGCATCCAAAAACATGTAGGAACTTGATACTTGGTTTTCTCCCTGTCATTAACTCATATGGAGTCTTGTTGTGAGCCTTGTTGATTAAGGATCTATTTTGAGTGAAGCAAGCAGTGGAAATTGCCTCAGCCCAAAAATAAGTGGGAATCCTTGCCTCTGCTAGCATTGATCTAGCAGCTTCTATCAGTGTTCTGTTCTTCCTTTCCACTACACCATTCTGTTGAGGAGTCCTTGGAGCAAAAAATGTATGATTAATGCCTTTCTCCACACAAAATCCATCAACAGTTGCATTCTTAAATTCAATTCCATTGTCTGTCCTCAAAATTCTAAACTCTGACCCTGACTTAGTTTCCACTTTCTTAGTATGGTCAATGATTTGTTGAGGAACTTCTGATTTAGAATTTTGAAACCTAACCCAAGTGTATCTGGTGTAGTCATCCACAATAACCATTGCAAATATTTTATTTGACAGTGACATAATGTTGACAGGGCCAAAGAGATCCATATGAAGCAATTGAATTGGATCTTTGATCATTTTGGCTTCTTTGCTGACAAAGGATATTTTCTTTTGCTTCCCTTGTTGACAAGCTGAACATAATCCTTCTTGAATGAATTTCATTTGAGGTAGTCCAGTTACCAACTCTCTCTTCACTAAATCATTGATAGCCTTGAAGTTTAGGTGAGAGAGCTTCTTGTGCCACATTCTGCTCTCATCAGGGGTTGTCTTACTGTAGAAACATGATTCTCCACTTACTGAATTGAAATCAACAATGTAGAGATCTTCTTTTCTTATTCCTGACAAAACCAGCTTCCCATCATCCTTATTTGAGATCAAGCACTGATCCCCTTTAAAAGAAATGATGTATCCTTTGTCACATAGTTGACTTATGTTTAACAAGTTGTGCTTAAGCCCATTAACTAGTGCTACATTTTCAAATGAGACAATCTCATTTGCTACTTTGCCATAACCAAGAGTCAATCCTTTGTTGTTATCACCAAAAGATATTACTAGACCAACCTTTTCTTGAAATTCTGTGAGCAGGGCTTTGTTTCCTGTCATGTGTCTTGACCAACCACTATCTAGAAACCAAATTTGACTGCTTTTGACTTTTCCCTGCACACACTAAACATTTAATTTGTTTTTGGTACCCAAATGGCTTTGGGTCCTTTAGGTTTATTCACAATTAATGGTAAAACAGTCTTTTCTTTATGAGTGACTTTTGATCTTGGCAAATTAAAAACTTTCTCCTTTTTAGGAGCTTCAAAATATGCTTTTGATTTATCAACAACTTCCTTATTTTTACCTTTATGGGTGCATCCTTGAACAGTAGGTAAATCATCAACATATAAAATTGTGCCAGATAAAATTTGTGGTTTTTCTTTACACTGAAAAGATAAATGATTATTACTACCACAATTCCAACACACTTTTCTAGGGGCTTCATGAATGGAAGTGTAATTACTATCCTTGTTTACACCTAGCTTACCATTCCTATTCTTTTTATTTTCCCTGATAGACCTTTTTCCCTCGAAGGGCTACGATGGCCTGATGCACTCTTATCCCCTGATGACTGTGTATCCACTGATGCACAGTCTAGTTCTTTCTTGACTGGGGACTTGAGTGCTTTGGCAAAAATAGTTTTCTTGCCACTTCCACCACTTGTGAAGCTTCACACATCGGGAAAACATTCCCTTTTTCCAACTTTGTTACAGCCTTTACAAACTTAATAGGTTGTAATGGCTTTTTTCCAAAGCTAGCTGCATTTTCAACCTCAATGGGAGGTTGCTTCAATAGAGTCTCTCCATAGCCTAAACCAGATTTGGGATCAGATTTTTGACTGTTCAACTGATCCTCCAGTTTCTTACTGGACTCATTCCATTTCTTTATGACTTCCCTTTCTTTACTTAGAAGATTTGAGGTTCATTCCTCTCTTTTAACAACACAATCAAGAAGATTTTTAGTTCTTGAGAGTTCTTTTTCAAGACTCTCAAGTCTGGAGAGTTCTGATTCTAAAAGAGTGTTTCTAGCAGTCAAATGTTCATTTATTTTATGCACTCTTTCAATTTCAGCAACAACATTCCTTAGGGTGTCATAACGATCATTTATCTCACAAGCCATTTCCTTAACAGTTTTAACACAATCATTTTTAGATATGTTAGAGGAAATTTCAAGACTTACTTGTGAGCTGCTACTGTCAATGGATGAGGCCATCAGGGCTAGGTTGATATATTCTTCATTGTCTTCTTCATCTGAGTCAACCCAGTCCTTTCCCTCAGCAATGTATGCTTTTCCCTTCTTGGAAGCATTAAGAAGGTCAAAGTACTTTTTCTTGTAATCCACTTCAGTTTCCTTTCCTCTGGATTCACCTTCCTTTGAGGTCTTGTGACACTCATTTGCAAAATGGCCCATTTCATTGCATTTGTAGCACTTTATTCTTAATTTGTCAATAAAGTTTTTAGTGCTACTGGGCTTCCTTGCTGAAAATCTTTTGGATCCTGCAGGCTTTTGAAATTTCAGCTTGGAAAACCTTTTTGCAAGAAAAGTCATGGTTTCATCCAGTTGCTCTAACTCTTCAGGAGTATATTCATCCTCCTTTGAGTCAGCTTCATTGTCCCCTTCAATTTCAGCATCCCCTAACTGCTACTGCATCAAGACACTTGGTCTTGCTTATTCTTTGTCTTTCTTGGCAGCCATCAGGGCTATAGATTTAAGCTTCCTGGCATCCCCTGACATTTCAGATCTTTGTTGAACTTCAAATTCATATGTCTTTAGGGTGTCATAAAGCCTATCCAAGTCTAGGATATTCATGTCCTTGTGACACGACCCAAATTTTCTCACATCCGGGAAAGTCATTCTACCCCGTAATTTTGGTGGTTCTTGCTAATTTGGCAAGTTTCTAGAAAATAATCTAAGTATGGGATTCTAGAAGATTCTAGAATTCTATAGAGAATTCTACACAAATATGAAATTAGGTTAGAATTCTCTAGAAACTTCTAGAAGCATGTGGAACTATCTAGAAACTTCCAGAAGATGAGGGAACCACCTGGAACTATTTAGAATATTCTAGAACCGTCTAGAATCATCTAGAATATTCTAGAACCGTGTAGAAATATCTAGAATATTCTAGAACCATATGGAACTATCTAGAATATTCTAGAGCCATGGAGAATATTCTAGAACTGTGTAGAAGCATCTAGAAGATTCCAGAGCCGTGTGGAAATATCCGGAAGAATCTAGAACTATAGGGTGATCTGTATAGAAATCTCTAGAAGTTAGGACACTTCAATACTTATATAGAACATTCTAGAATCATCAAGTGTTAATACTTGTATAGAATATTCTAGAATACTCAAAGGCTTGGGAAGCCAACTATAAATATCCCCAAGCCCCTCATTTGTAATCATTGAAGAGGAAATCCAAGAATTCAAGAATTCAAGTGATTCTCAAGCTCTCTTGTGCTCTCTAAGCTTTCTTAAGCTTTCCTCCTTTTCCATACAACTATTTCACAAGCTTTGCACGTTTATAAGGGTTAAGGCTGAGCTAGCATTCTTTGTTCATTGTTTCGAGTGCTAGTTGTCGCACCAATTTGCTAGGAAAATAGCAGCCCGTGACACTTGGATTCCCTGATGGCTGATGTCTTAGGATCCCATGATATGGGAAAGGCTCTTATGAACTTTCTGTTCACATCTTTATTAGCATAGGCTTTCCCATATATTCTTAGGTCATTTACCAACCTGTTGAATCTATCAAACATTTCAGTGAGTGTTTCACCATTTTCATCTTAAACCACTCATACTGTTGTGTTAACAGCTGTAGTTTGTTCTCCCTCACTTCCTCAGTTCCATTACAAAGTATTTGTATGGTATCCCATATAGATTTAGATGTTGTAAGATTTATAATACTATTCAGCACATCATCGTCTAAACCATTATATAGGATTCCTGTTATTTTCATATCCTTCTTTACTTTTTCTCTTTGCTCTAGCGTCATTTCATCAGTCGTCTTTGGAACTAATTTTTCTAGAATACTGACTCCATTGACAACTTCTTGAGGAATAAGCTTCTTTGGATCGTGAGGGCCTTCCTCCAGAATCTGCAAATATTCATCATCGATTGCTCTTAGATGAACTAACATTCTTTGTTTCCAGAAGAAGTATTTTCCCCTTTCCGACATGGGGACTTTACTATTTCCTGCTTTGTTGGCCATTGTTCATGATCGTCTAGCAAGTTTAATCTGCTAGTTGGCTCTGATACCAAATGTTAGAATAAAATAGCCTCAAGTGTTTGTAATAGGGGGGGGGGGGGGAATTCAAACACTCAAAACTTTTTCTTCTTTTT
>CM025782.1:12104025-12114871 GCA_014636745.2 Centella asiatica
GGGGGAGAATTCAAACACTCAGAACTTTTTCTTCTTTAACAACTTTTTGAACAACAGGAAATAGCTACTATACTTAGAAAAACAAAAGCAAATAATCTGATGAACACACGTATTCAAGTTAAAATAGATCTATTAAAACTTGAGGTTTTTTTGGAAATCTAGTTAATCACAACTGTGATTAATCAGCTACAAATTCTATAATGAATTACAGCTTCTAATTCACACTCATTAGCTTCTAACTTTCTTTGAAATATTTCTTTCAAGCTATATTACAAAGTTGCTTTAGTGATTTGTATGCTTCAGTGTTTGTTTGATCCGTTGGATTGATATCTGTGTAATGAAAACTCTTTTGCATATATAGAAAATCAGTGGTTGAAACCACGAGCGTAGACATGCTGCTCTTTTCAACTTTGTCGCATATATGTTACATCGTTGTCCTTTAGAAACTATGTGTCAGACTGCTGCTACTTTTGTTTCTTCTTTTTTCATCCCCTGATCTGTGTGCATTTAATGTTCGAGAGTTGTCATTGGACCAACAAACTTCAAGAGATATCTTTCTAGTTGATATTTCTTGCTTTTTCAACAAGCTTCATTGATTTGCATGTTAGACCTGATGACGAATGCATGCAGTCACAACCATCCACTAACAACAAGCCCTGATGAAAACTTGATCAGTGTTTCTAGATCCCCTGATGACAAGTCTTGTTAAAGACTGGATCAGTGCTTCAAACTTCACTTGAGTTTACTAAGTGCTTCTTGATCCCCTGATGTTATGACTTATGACATACACTGATGGTATCCACTGATGCAGTGCTGAGCATTCCCCCTGATGGGTTTCCCTGATGGTTTAGCCTGACACTGTCATACCCTGATGTCTTCCCCTGACAAGTTGACATGTCTTGCTCATGCCCTGATGCGTTTTCCCTGATGAGTTTATGTTTTCCTAGTGAGATAGCCGAGAACTTGTAGAAGGGGGGTTGAATACAAGTTCTTTGAATTCTTTTTTTTAATTGCTTGTTCTTCAAGAAATTAAATAATACTTGCAGAAATAAAGAACACAATCAAAATTATAAACAATTGATTTTTATTGCTTTAATAATTGATTATAACTTCTAACAATCACAATTTGATCGTCAGCTTCTATTCTGTATTGTAAAGATACAAACTATGAATTCTATATAGCTTTTAATAATAATTCTGTAAAACCCCATTACAGCTTCCTAAATTGAATAGTAATTAATTCAGTTACCAATTCTAAATCAATAATGATTCAGCTTCCTTATTCGAATCGAACACAACCTTTCCTTTTTGAATAGGAATAGATTTCTGATTAGTTTCCTTACCAGCTACGTCTTCAATAATATCTCGATCCACGTTGAAGAAATTCCTTATCCAATTCGAACTTTATCTTGCTTCAGGGAATGATCCACAACTAGTCCCTGACAGCTTCAACCTTACTCCCTGATCACTTTAGTCTTTGATCAGGTTGTGTAGTCTTCGACAGAGTTATTAGTCTCCGATGCTTTAGGCTTAGTCTTTGATGACGCCAACTTGGTCTCCGATGTATTAGCCTAGTCGTTGATGACGTCAGCTTAATATCCGATACACTAAGTTTAGTCTTTGATGACGTAATCATAGTCTCTGATGCTTTATTCTTAATCCCCAATGACATAAGTCGTAGTCTCTTGTAGGCAAAATCCTTAGTCTCTTGACAAGTTTGCCTTAGTCTCCGATAAGCCTTTTTGTAATCTCCGACGGATCAAATACACATAATGACTTGTTTGTTGAGGTACTTGGGGCTTTTACAATTGGTTTTTTAGAAGGAGGAACTTGTTTTGTTGTTGCTGCTGCTTTTATTGGTGCTTTAGCTATTGGTGTTGTTATTGATGGTGGTTTTGTTGTTGTTTTTGTAGCTGCCTCAAGATCTGAATGCTTTTTCAAAATTCTGTCCATCATTGCCTGCAACTCAGCATCAATAACTAGAACAGATTTTGGTTTTGGTTTGGGTACAGGTTGTTTAAAATGACCACTCTCCCCCTTTTTGACATCAACATCTTTAGGTTGAGAGGGGGTGGCCAGATGTGGATTTGCCTGTAGAAGTAGATCTTTGAGAGTGTCAAGACCAAGCTCCAGCTTGTCTTGTTTATGCAGAAGACTCTGGACATTAGATTCCAATGCCTGAAGTCGTTTATTAGTGGAAGATTGCTCCTTGAGTTTTCTGCAGAAGACTCTGGACATTAGATTCCAATGCTAAGTCTAGATGGATTCTCCTATTGCCTCCCAAAGTAACAATAACCAAGTACTTCCAACGCAGGTACAACCTAGAAGGATAACATTTAAAGATTTTACCAATAGTTGTTCACCTACTTTTAATGGTGATGGAGGTCCCACTGCCACTCAAATTTGGATTAAGGAAATAGAAAAAGCTTTTCGTATTGCTGGAGTAACTGATGATTTTAAGACGGAATAAGCTACATATTTATTGAAAGAAGAAGCTAGTTATTGGTGGGAAAATACTGAACGATTAGAAATGGCTAGGGGATTCTCCTAGTTCCGTCATCCATCTAGACTTAGCTCTCAGTCCGCACGGTCATTCCTTCCCTTGCAGTGGTTACCACTAACTCCCAACCCAAAAGAAAAAAAGAAGAAGGCGCTTAACAGCCCTATTCATTTCTCATAGCTCAAAGGAAGTCGAGCCCATATTACATTACTTAGAGTGAATGGACAGGAAAAATCAACCAACTTGGTCTTAATTAGTATGCTTACTCAGTGTTGTGAAACCAATGGTGAGGATTGGTCACATAGGTGACCTACAGTTGGGCATATACACAAAGAACCTAAAAAACAACAAATTGAAACACTCAATTCATGTGACAAATAGGAATTAACAAGCAGTTCCTGAAGTTGATCAAGTTTTCACCTAGTCCTAGTTTAAAGAATTTTTCTATAACCAGTATTTTCCACCCAGTGCTGTAAATGAGCTGGAAAAGCAATTTTTAGAATTAAGACAAGGAAACATGACTGTGGAAGAATATGAAAAGAAGTTTAATGAACTACAAAGGTATGCCCTGCATTTGGTAGATACTGAGAGAAGAAAGACAAGAAGGTTTGAGCATGGTTTGAATCCATGGTTGCATGATAAGATTGCTATTTTATGTTTAAACAACTATGCTGAAGTTGTTCAAAGGTCAAAGGTGGCAAAGAAGAGTGGCAAGCTACTTCAAGAATTTAATTGGGAGAAACGTAAGGAAGGAAAAAGGAAAGGGAGTTATTTTAATAACAATTTTAATCAAAAGATTGGAGGACAAGGAAAACCACAAACCAATTCAGTTGTGGTAAAACGAGAGGAAGGGAATATGCATAATAATAATAGGAAAAGGAATTTTAGTACGGACTTAAGTGAGAACAAATGGAGGATTATAGTTTGTGGCAAATGTGGAAGGAACCATGAAACTTCTTAGTGTTTAGTAGGAACTGATTTGTGTTTTAGATGTCTTCAATCTGGTCATACTGCCATTAATTGCCCAAGCCAGGCACCAATCGTTTCCCAACCAAGGTTTCCTCCGCAATAATACAACCACAAAGTGCTAGTCGTGCAGCTGGAGCTACAAGGAGATGTTTTAGTTGTGGTCAGGAAGGCCACATCTCCACTTCATGCCCTCAGAAAAAGAGTCAGGGTAAACCCCCATTGGTAGGACCTAGTATGGTAGCTAGCCGACCTCAAGCTAGGACTTACAATATGACTGCACAGGATGCACTACTGTCTGAAAACGTGGTTTCAGATACGATATTGGTTAATTCAATTGAAGTGCATGCTTTATTTGATTCTGGTGCGACTAGATCTTTCATATTTGAACGTCTTCTTAAGGACATGAATTTTACTCCTGAATGTTTAGAAACACCTCTAAAAGTTATAGTAGCTAATCAAGAGGTGTACATTGCCAAGAGTATACTACCTAATTGTAGTATAAGAATAGGAAAGTATGACTTTGAAGAGATCTGTGTAAACTTTGCAGAATTTCTTTGCAAAAGGGTTAAATTGCATAGAGTGTAGAGAGAAAATCAATTTCAGTGCTTTGAGTAGTTGTAATTGCAAAGATGTTTGAAATTACTTTTATTAAAGTGTTAGAGATGTTTGCAATTCTGAGTGAATTATGGGAAACTACTTATTTACCCTCGATCGGAGATTGCCCTAATCTCTACCATGTCCACTCATAAGAAACTCTACTCGATTAGTCTCCGATAGTGCAATTTTTTGTTTAGTCGGGGACTAAGTAAAACCATTATCAGGGACTAAGATAGTCTCCGATAGTTCATTTTTGACTCATCAGGGACTAAGTAAAAACAACTATCAGGGACTAAGTTAGTCTCTTACTCAAATGCTCTCAGTGACTAATTTAAGTTAGTCTCTACTGCAGTCCTGTTTTTTAGAATTTTTCCAACAATCAATCTTTTGATTATTAACTACAAAAATTTCTGTTATATTATAACAACTCCATTAATTTCTGTTCATTAAGAACAGCTTCATTTTCCAGAAATGAAATTCTAACTTCTCACAACTAAACAACTTTGTTAGTGCAATATTAGCACAAGCGTTTGTAGAAGGGGGGGGGGGGGGGGGGTTAATACACACACCTGAAACTTTTCGCACTTAAAAACTTTATATGGCTTATTGAAAACAGTCGAACAACCAGAAAAACTATATGGAATGAACACACAGATTCACGTTAAAATAGTTATATTATAACTCGAGGTTTTTCTGGAAATCTGTATAATCACAAATGTGATTTACAACTACAAATTCTGTGAATAAAGTTCACAGCTTCTCACACTCACTAGCTTCTAATATTCTTTAAAATATCTCTCTCAAGATCTATTGCAAAGCTTCTCTATAGTGTTTTGTGCTTCAGTGCTTGTTTGATCTGTTGGATGGATTCAATCAATCGTTATTTGTGTAATGAGAGCTCCGTTGCTTATATATTAATCAGTGGGTTGAAATCACGTTCTTGTGACGTGCTTCTCTTCTCAACTTAGCCGTAAGAATGTTTGAAGAAAAGTGTGTATACAAATTTTTGTTTTATATGTCTATGGACTGACCAATCATGATCTGTGATTTTAACACTTTGATCAAGATTGGATCAGTGGTTCTTGCTAACTCCTACTTTAATAACTGTACAGTATCCGCCATCTGATTCTGCTGAAAATACAAATCAACTCCGATGAACTGGGAAAAATCATCTTGTGGAGCATTAGCTTCATCACTTTCAGAAGTGGAAGTAATATTTACAGTATCATTATTTTCTCTCTGTTCTTTATTTACAAGGATCTCATCCTTATCTCTCTCATCCTCTCCTTTTTCTATACCTTCTAAGGTAGCACTCATATCCTCTCCTTTTTCATTGCCTACTAAGGCAGTACTCTCTTCCTCTCCTTTTGCCAAAGTCCTCTCAGGGGATTGACTTTGCCTCTCTGCACTAAGTATTTTCTCATTCTCACTCAAAATTGTCCTAGAGGGGCTCCTATGGGCTTGGAAATCATCAACTGTGACCAGTTCAAGTGAAGTATTTACAGTTTCTGGTTCAACAGTTGTGATAGGAGAAGGATTGGAAAAAGAATGTGTATGTACAATTGGAGAAGTATATGTTTTTGTATAGGATGTATATACAATTGGGGGTACATAAAGTGTTATTGCAGTAGTATGTACAGTGGTATTTATGTCCCCTGCCTGATCACTAGTATTTGTATCAATTAAAAATGAGTCAGTCATTTTATTGTGGTGACTTTCAAACACTATGTCAGAGAGTGTTGGCTCCTCCACGAAATGAGAATGTGGAAAATCTGATTGTATGGCACTTAAAGTTTGTGTCATTATATCTGAAAAATTTGAGGAACAGAGAAAGAAGGAAGTGGTGTAGATGGGAGTGTTGGCTGAATCACTAAATGAGGAGGTGATTCATCAAAAGAAGTGTGTGCCCTCACTGTGTCAGCTATCTGCAAGTGGCTCTCAGAGACCCTGATGGTAGGTTCATCAGTGTCTATGGTTACTGTATGTGTCTCACTCAACTGTGTCCCTGGTTGAGGACTATTTTCAATATCTAATCCCTTTTGAGAGGAATTAGATAGAAATATGTTTAATTCCTTATCAAAGGCTGTATCCTGTTGAGAGGATACGCCCTGGTCAGGCTGTTGGGTTTCACTCATGGCTCCCGTCTTCTTCTTCAATCTTCTCCTATAGCCAAGCACTCTCACTCCTTGCTCCCCCTCAATTGATGTGGTAACTTCACTGGCTTTTCTTTTAATCCCAACAATCTTTTGGGAGACTGTGGGTTGGGCTATTGAGAGTGATTGTGAAGAAATTGGTTGTTCTACTTGGGTAGGCAGAGAGGTGGTTGTTTTCTCTGCCATTGTAGATGAAGGTGAAGAATGTACAATGTTAGAAGTGGAAGATGTAGAATTTACTACCTGTATCATATGCGTTGGGAGAGCAAATGATTCAGTTGTATAAGATTTCTTCATTATTTCTGCAAACAATTTCTTTGTTTGCTTGTATGTCTGTACAGGTATATCATTCTCAAAAGAAAGATTAGTAATTTGATCTTTAATAATCATAAACAAAAATCTAGAATAGTATACTTCAGTTTTCCTATTATTTACATTACCTAATTTATTTACAAGATCATCAAAAATAATTTTACCTATATTTATATTTACATTTTTGATCATTGCATAAGCTATTTTCAAAGTTAAAGAGGTAATAACCTCAAAGTTAGAACACTTACCTGAGAACGCCTTGGTGATTGTATCAAACAGGTAGGAGATCTCCCGTTTGACATTCACCCTTTTGAGATCTTTGAACTTTAACACTGCGTTGGGAGCAGCATTATAGCCCAATTCTCTTAAGAAATCCAGTAGGTCAGCATCACTTGGAGCATCCACCAGATCTTGAGTAGGTAACCCCAAAACAGAGTTAAGTCTGGAAGGAGTTATTTTTCCTTTCTCAGATGAAACCTTGAATGAGATACCCTTGACCACATCTGGCTTGGTGGTGGAGTACATAAATTTAGCACTAGTCCACAGTTGTGACAGTGCTTCTCCCGACATTTCTTCATCGGTAAAGATGGCTTTGCTATACTCAGATTTGAGCAGATAGTTCATCATAGGTTTAAAGCAATCACTTACCTCATCAATGCCCGAGAAGCCCACAAAATTTGTGGATGGGACTGTCAAGTTCCTCTGTATTTGTTGACGTGCCATGAATGCTTTGAAGATTTGAGATTTTAGGGTTTCTGTAAAGTCGAGAGAAAAAGAACTCTAGCAAGTATCAGGTTTAGATTAAGTGTTTGAGAGTTTCAAAAAGTAGGAGAGATAACATATTAATACCCGCTAAAAGACGTTTGAAAACTTTCACTTAAACACGCTATCAGGGTGTCAGTTCAGTTTCTGTGATGACACGTCATCAGTGAGAGAAGAATTCAATGATGAGTTGTCATCACTTAACTGGCCTCGAAACCCGATGCAAAATAAATTTAAACTTACCCTGATGATTCACTGTATGTACATACCCTGACCCTGATGCACAAGCCGGACAACCTGATCCTGACGAACGAGTTGAGTACCCTGATCCTGACGAGAGATCCAGACACCCTGACCCTGACGCACAGGTAGGAGACCCTTACCCTGACGAACAGGTGAGATACCCTGACCCTGACGAACAGGTGGGATACCCTGACCCTGACGAACAGGTGGGATATCCTGACCCTGACGAACAGGTGGGATACCCTGACCCTGACGAGAGATCCGGACACCCTGACCCTGATGCGTCTTTAAGGAAGCCCTGACCCTGATGCATCAGTCAAAAACAAAAACAAAATAACAGAAGGCAGAATGTACAAGTATATACATATTTACAATTTGAACATATATAACCACATATCAGTTTGATTTTATCAAGAAATTATGAAATGAGTTAGAGATACCAGAATTTTTAGGATTTTGACTCTGACCCTGACGCATAATTTACCATTCCTAGCTCCACCATAAGATTTGAAAAAGTGGCTTCATCAAGAGCTTTGGTAAATATGTCTGCCAGCTGCTTGTTGGATGGTACAAATTGTAGTTTAATATCTCCATTCATGACATGCTCCCTGATAAAGTGATATCTGATTTCTATATGCTTGGTTCTGGAATGCTGTACTGGATTTTCAGCAATGGCAATGGCACTTGTGTTATCACACCTTATTGGAATTTTGGAATAGTTCAGACCATAATCCATTAGCTGATTCTTCATCCATAGAATTTGTGCACAACAACTTCCAGCTGCAATATATTCAGCTTCAGCAGTAGATGTAGAAATAGAATGCTGCTTTTTGCTGAACCAAGATACAAGCCTTCCCCCTAGAAATTGACAGCTTCCAGTTGTACTTTTTCTGTCAATCCTGCATCCTCCAAAGTCAGCATCAGAATATCCTAGCAATTCAAATCCAGACTCCTTTGGATACCAAAGTCCCAACTCTGTAGTGCCCTTGATATATCTCAAGATTCTTTTCACTGCAATAAGATGAGATTCCTTTGGATCAGCTTGATATCTTGCACAAAGACATGTTGCAAACATTATGTCTGGCCTGCTTGCTGTCAGATATAGCAATGATCCAATCATTCCCCTGTAAGTCTTCAAATCAACTTTCTTTTCATTCTTATCAGGGCCAATCTTGGTTGCAGTGGCCATAGGTGTCTTTGCTACTTTTGAATCCTCCATATCAAATTTCTTGAGAAGTTCTTTGGCATATTTTGTCTGATGAATATAGATTCCATCAGAGTCTTGTTTAACTTGCAATCCCAAGAAATAAGATAACTCACCCATCAAGCTCATCTCATAATTGCTTTGCATGAGTTTGGAGAATTTTACACACAGTCTTGTGTCAGTGGATCCAAAAATAATATCATCAACATAAATTTAAACCAAAATTAGATGACCTTGGTGTTGTCTGAAGAACAAGGTTTTGTCAATAATACCTCTTGAAAATTTGTTTTCCGCCAGAAATTTTGACAGTGTGTCATACCAAGCTCTAGGTGCTTGCTTCAGTCCATAAAGTGCCTTTTCTAATTTATAGACATGATTTGGAAATTTTGAGCATTCAAAACCTGGAGGTTGTTGGACATACACCTCCTAATCCAATTTCCCATTCAGAAAAGCACTTTTCACATCCATTTGATATACTCTAAAATTTGAATGTGCTGCATAGGCTAAGAAAATTCTTATAGCCTCAAGTCTGGCTACTGGTGCAAAGGGTTTCATCAAAATCAATCTCTTCTTCTTGAAGATATCGTTTTGCAACCAGTCTTGCTTTGTTTCTAACAACAATGCTAGCTTCATCCATCTTATTTCTAAATACCTACTTTGTACCTATTATGATCCTATCTTTGGGCTTGGGTACAAGCTTCCATACTTGATTCCTTTCAAATTGATTTAACTCTTCCTGCATTGCCAGAATCCACTCTGCATCTTGAAAAGCTTCTTCAACCTTCTTTGGTTCAATTTGAGAAAGAAAACAAGCATATAGGCATTTATTAGATGTAGCTTTCCTGGTCTGCACACTTTTGCTCGGGTCACCAATAATCAAATCTGTTGTGTGACTTCTGGCCCATTTAGGATTAGAAATGTGTCTTGATGAGCTTGCTTGACTATCATTTCCTCCCCCTAAGCCTGTGCTCCCAGCTTCTGAAAACTCTCCCCCTGAATTAGTTGATAATTCAAGATTCAAGTTATCCCCTGATGGTGCATGTCCTGATGAATGATCCCCTGATGAAGTATCCCCTGATCTGTTGTCCAAGAAATTAGCTCTATCTGTTGAAGGGGATTCTTCATTAATCGGATTAACATCAGGAATGGATATATTCTCCATTTGTCTGCACACATCAGCTTCATTCTCTTGATAATCAATATCATCTTCATTTTCAAACCTGAGTTCTTCATGAAAACCAGGGTCTTCAAGTCCAGATATTTCTTGATCATCAAAAGCTACATTTATAGACTCCATCACCACTTGAAGTCTTTTGTTATAAACCCTGAAGGCCTTGGATGACAGAGAATAACCTAGGAAAATTGCTTCATCAGCTTTAGGATCAAATTTTCCTAAGTTTTCACCAAAATTTCCCAGAACAAAACATTTGCATCCAAAGACATGGAGAAACTTGGTGCTTGGCTTTCTCCCTGTCATTAGCTCATATGGTGTCTTGTTGTGAGCCTTGTTGATTAGAGATCTATTCTGAGAAAAGCAAGCAGTGGAAATTGCTTTAGCCCAAAAATAGGTGGGAATCTTTGCCTCTGCTAGCATTGTCATAGCAGCTTCTATCAGTGTTCTATTTTTCCTTTACACTACACCATTCTGTTGAGGAGTCCTTGGAGCAGAAAATGTATGATTTATGCCTTTCTCCACACAAAATCCCTCAACAGCTGCATTCTTGAATTCAGTTCCATTATCTGTTCTCAACATTCTAACCACTGACCCTGATTCTGTTTCCACCTTCTTGATATGGTCAATAATTTGTTGAGATACTTCTGATTTAGCATGCTGAAACTTTACCCAAGTGTATCTGGTGTAGTCATCCACTATGACCATTGCAAATCTTTTCTTTGACACTGACATTATGTTGACAGGGCCAAAGAGATCCATATGTAACAATTGAATTGGATCTTTGATCATGGTGGCTTCTTTGCTGACAAAGGATGACTTCCTTTGCTTCCCTTGTTGACATGCTGAACATAAACCTTCTTGAATAAACTCCATTTGGGGTAGTCCAGTTACCAACTCTCTCTTCACTAGATCATTAATTGACTTGAAGTTCA
>CM025782.1:12125307-12185681 GCA_014636745.2 Centella asiatica
TCAGTGGTTCTTGCTAACTCCTACTTTAATAACTGTACAGTATCCGCCATCTGATTCTGCTGAAAATACAAATCAACTCCGATGAACTGGGAAAAATCATCTTGTGGAGCATTAGCTTCATCACTTTCAGAAGTGGAAGTAATATTTACAGTATCATTATTTTCTCTCTGTTCTTTATTTACAAGGATCTCATCCTTATCTCTCTCATCCTCTCCTTTTTCTATACCTTCTAAGGTAGCACTCATATCCTCTCCTTTTTCATTGCCTACTAAGGCAGTACTCTCTTCCTCTCCTTTTGCCAAAGTCCTCTCAGGGGATTGACTTTGCCTCTCTGCACTAAGTATTTTCTCATTCTCACTCAAAATTGTCCTAGAGGGGCTCCTATGGGCTTGGAAATCATCAACTGTGACCAGTTCAAGTGAAGTATTTACAGTTTCTGGTTCAACAGTTGTGATAGGAGAAGGATTGGAAAAAGAATGTGTATGTACAATTGGAGAAGTATATGTTTTTGTATAGGATGTATATACAATTGGGGGTACATAAAGTGTTATTGCAGTAGTATGTACAGTGGTATTTATGTCCCCTGCCTGATCACTAGTATTTGTATCAATTAAAAATGAGTCAGTCATTTTATTGTGGTGACTTTCAAACACTATGTCAGAGAGTGTTGGCTCCTCCACGAAATGAGAATGTGGAAAATCTGATTGTATGGCACTTAAAGTTTGTGTCATTATATCTGAAAAATTTGAGGAACAGAGAAAGAAGGAAGTGGTGTAGATGGGAGTGTTGGCTGAATCACTAAATGAGGAGGTGATTCATCAAAAGAAGTGTGTGCCCTCACTGTGTCAGCTATCTGCAAGTGGCTCTCAGAGACCCTGATGGTAGGTTCATCAGTGTCTATGGTTACTGTATGTGTCTCACTCAACTGTGTCCCTGGTTGAGGACTATTTTCAATATCTAATCCCTTTTGAGAGGAATTAGATAGAAATATGTTTAATTCCTTATCAAAGGCTGTATCCTGTTGAGAGGATACGCCCTGGTCAGGCTGTTGGGTTTCACTCATGGCTCCCGTCTTCTTCTTCAATCTTCTCCTATAGCCAAGCACTCTCACTCCTTGCTCCCCCTCAATTGATGTGGTAACTTCACTGGCTTTTCTTTTAATCCCAACAATCTTTTGGGAGACTGTGGGTTGGGCTATTGAGAGTGATTGTGAAGAAATTGGTTGTTCTACTTGGGTAGGCAGAGAGGTGGTTGTTTTCTCTGCCATTGTAGATGAAGGTGAAGAATGTACAATGTTAGAAGTGGAAGATGTAGAATTTACTACCTGTATCATATGCGTTGGGAGAGCAAATGATTCAGTTGTATAAGATTTCTTCATTATTTCTGCAAACAATTTCTTTGTTTGCTTGTATGTCTGTACAGGTATATCATTCTCAAAAGAAAGATTAGTAATTTGATCTTTAATAATCATAAACAAAAATCTAGAATAGTATACTTCAGTTTTCCTATTATTTACATTACCTAATTTATTTACAAGATCATCAAAAATAATTTTACCTATATTTATATTTACATTTTTGATCATTGCATAAGCTATTTTCAAAGTTAAAGAGGTAATAACCTCAAAGTTAGAACACTTACCTGAGAACGCCTTGGTGATTGTATCAAACAGGTAGGAGATCTCCCGTTTGACATTCACCCTTTTGAGATCTTTGAACTTTAACACTGCGTTGGGAGCAGCATTATAGCCCAATTCTCTTAAGAAATCCAGTAGGTCAGCATCACTTGGAGCATCCACCAGATCTTGAGTAGGTAACCCCAAAACAGAGTTAAGTCTGGAAGGAGTTATTTTTCCTTTCTCAGATGAAACCTTGAATGAGATACCCTTGACCACATCTGGCTTGGTGGTGGAGTACATAAATTTAGCACTAGTCCACAGTTGTGACAGTGCTTCTCCCGACATTTCTTCATCGGTAAAGATGGCTTTGCTATACTCAGATTTGAGCAGATAGTTCATCATAGGTTTAAAGCAATCACTTACCTCATCAATGCCCGAGAAGCCCACAAAATTTGTGGATGGGACTGTCAAGTTCCTCTGTATTTGTTGACGTGCCATGAATGCTTTGAAGATTTGAGATTTTAGGGTTTCTGTAAAGTCGAGAGAAAAAGAACTCTAGCAAGTATCAGGTTTAGATTAAGTGTTTGAGAGTTTCAAAAAGTAGGAGAGATAACATATTAATACCCGCTAAAAGACGTTTGAAAACTTTCACTTAAACACGCTATCAGGGTGTCAGTTCAGTTTCTGTGATGACACGTCATCAGTGAGAGAAGAATTCAATGATGAGTTGTCATCACTTAACTGGCCTCGAAACCCGATGCAAAATAAATTTAAACTTACCCTGATGATTCACTGTATGTACATACCCTGACCCTGATGCACAAGCCGGACAACCTGATCCTGACGAACGAGTTGAGTACCCTGATCCTGACGAGAGATCCAGACACCCTGACCCTGACGCACAGGTAGGAGACCCTTACCCTGACGAACAGGTGAGATACCCTGACCCTGACGAACAGGTGGGATACCCTGACCCTGACGAACAGGTGGGATATCCTGACCCTGACGAACAGGTGGGATACCCTGACCCTGACGAGAGATCCGGACACCCTGACCCTGATGCGTCTTTAAGGAAGCCCTGACCCTGATGCATCAGTCAAAAACAAAAACAAAATAACAGAAGGCAGAATGTACAAGTATATACATATTTACAATTTGAACATATATAACCACATATCAGTTTGATTTTATCAAGAAATTATGAAATGAGTTAGAGATACCAGAATTTTTAGGATTTTGACTCTGACCCTGACGCATAATTTACCATTCCTAGCTCCACCATAAGATTTGAAAAAGTGGCTTCATCAAGAGCTTTGGTAAATATGTCTGCCAGCTGCTTGTTGGATGGTACAAATTGTAGTTTAATATCTCCATTCATGACATGCTCCCTGATAAAGTGATATCTGATTTCTATATGCTTGGTTCTGGAATGCTGTACTGGATTTTCAGCAATGGCAATGGCACTTGTGTTATCACACCTTATTGGAATTTTGGAATAGTTCAGACCATAATCCATTAGCTGATTCTTCATCCATAGAATTTGTGCACAACAACTTCCAGCTGCAATATATTCAGCTTCAGCAGTAGATGTAGAAATAGAATGCTGCTTTTTGCTGAACCAAGATACAAGCCTTCCCCCTAGAAATTGACAGCTTCCAGTTGTACTTTTTCTGTCAATCCTGCATCCTCCAAAGTCAGCATCAGAATATCCTAGCAATTCAAATCCAGACTCCTTTGGATACCAAAGTCCCAACTCTGTAGTGCCCTTGATATATCTCAAGATTCTTTTCACTGCAATAAGATGAGATTCCTTTGGATCAGCTTGATATCTTGCACAAAGACATGTTGCAAACATTATGTCTGGCCTGCTTGCTGTCAGATATAGCAATGATCCAATCATTCCCCTGTAAGTCTTCAAATCAACTTTCTTTTCATTCTTATCAGGGCCAATCTTGGTTGCAGTGGCCATAGGTGTCTTTGCTACTTTTGAATCCTCCATATCAAATTTCTTGAGAAGTTCTTTGGCATATTTTGTCTGATGAATATAGATTCCATCAGAGTCTTGTTTAACTTGCAATCCCAAGAAATAAGATAACTCACCCATCAAGCTCATCTCATAATTGCTTTGCATGAGTTTGGAGAATTTTACACACAGTCTTGTGTCAGTGGATCCAAAAATAATATCATCAACATAAATTTAAACCAAAATTAGATGACCTTGGTGTTGTCTGAAGAACAAGGTTTTGTCAATAATACCTCTTGAAAATTTGTTTTCCGCCAGAAATTTTGACAGTGTGTCATACCAAGCTCTAGGTGCTTGCTTCAGTCCATAAAGTGCCTTTTCTAATTTATAGACATGATTTGGAAATTTTGAGCATTCAAAACCTGGAGGTTGTTGGACATACACCTCCTAATCCAATTTCCCATTCAGAAAAGCACTTTTCACATCCATTTGATATACTCTAAAATTTGAATGTGCTGCATAGGCTAAGAAAATTCTTATAGCCTCAAGTCTGGCTACTGGTGCAAAGGGTTTCATCAAAATCAATCTCTTCTTCTTGAAGATATCGTTTTGCAACCAGTCTTGCTTTGTTTCTAACAACAATGCTAGCTTCATCCATCTTATTTCTAAATACCTACTTTGTACCTATTATGATCCTATCTTTGGGCTTGGGTACAAGCTTCCATACTTGATTCCTTTCAAATTGATTTAACTCTTCCTGCATTGCCAGAATCCACTCTGCATCTTGAAAAGCTTCTTCAACCTTCTTTGGTTCAATTTGAGAAAGAAAACAAGCATATAGGCATTTATTAGATGTAGCTTTCCTGGTCTGCACACTTTTGCTCGGGTCACCAATAATCAAATCTGTTGTGTGACTTCTGGCCCATTTAGGATTAGAAATGTGTCTTGATGAGCTTGCTTGACTATCATTTCCTCCCCCTAAGCCTGTGCTCCCAGCTTCTGAAAACTCTCCCCCTGAATTAGTTGATAATTCAAGATTCAAGTTATCCCCTGATGGTGCATGTCCTGATGAATGATCCCCTGATGAAGTATCCCCTGATCTGTTGTCCAAGAAATTAGCTCTATCTGTTGAAGGGGATTCTTCATTAATCGGATTAACATCAGGAATGGATATATTCTCCATTTGTCTGCACACATCAGCTTCATTCTCTTGATAATCAATATCATCTTCATTTTCAAACCTGAGTTCTTCATGAAAACCAGGGTCTTCAAGTCCAGATATTTCTTGATCATCAAAAGCTACATTTATAGACTCCATCACCACTTGAAGTCTTTTGTTATAAACCCTGAAGGCCTTGGATGACAGAGAATAACCTAGGAAAATTGCTTCATCAGCTTTAGGATCAAATTTTCCTAAGTTTTCACCAAAATTTCCCAGAACAAAACATTTGCATCCAAAGACATGGAGAAACTTGGTGCTTGGCTTTCTCCCTGTCATTAGCTCATATGGTGTCTTGTTGTGAGCCTTGTTGATTAGAGATCTATTCTGAGAAAAGCAAGCAGTGGAAATTGCTTTAGCCCAAAAATAGGTGGGAATCTTTGCCTCTGCTAGCATTGTCATAGCAGCTTCTATCAGTGTTCTATTTTTCCTTTACACTACACCATTCTGTTGAGGAGTCCTTGGAGCAGAAAATGTATGATTTATGCCTTTCTCCACACAAAATCCCTCAACAGCTGCATTCTTGAATTCAGTTCCATTATCTGTTCTCAACATTCTAACCACTGACCCTGATTCTGTTTCCAGCTTTTTGATATGGTCAATAATTTATTGAGATACTTCTGATTTAGCATGTTGAAACTTTACCCAAGTGTATCTGGTGTAGTCATCCACTATGACCATTGCAAATCTTTTCTTTGACACTGACATTATGTTGACAGGGCCAAAGAGATCCATATGTAACAATTGAATTGGATCTTTGATCATGGTGGCTTCTTTGCTGACAAAGGATGACTTCCTTTGCTTCCCTTGTTGACATGCTGAACATAAACCTTCTTGAATAAACTCCATTTGGGGTAGTCCAGTTACCAACTCTCTCTTCACTAGATCATTAATTGACTTGAAGTTCAAGTGAGAGAGCTTCTTGTGCCATAGCCTGCTTTCATCAGGGGATGCCTTACTGTAGAAACATGATTCTCCACTTACTGAATTAAAATCAGCAGCATAGAGATCTCCTTTTCTTATCCCTGACAAAACCAGCTTCCCATCACTTTCATTTGAGATTAGGCACTTATCTCCCTTGAAGGAAGTGATGAATCCTTTGTCACTTAGTTGACTTATGCTTAGCAAATTATGCTTGAGCCCATCAACCAGTGCTACATTCTCAAATGAGACATTCCCATTTGCTGCTTTGCCATAACCAAGAGTTAGTCCTTTGCTGTTATCACCAAATGAAATTACTGGACCAGCCTTTTCTTGAAATTCTGAGAGCAGGGCTTTGTTTCCTGTCATATGCCTTGAACAGCCACTATCTAGAAACCAGATTTGACTGCTTTTGCTATTTCCCTGCACACAATAAAACATTTAAATTGTTTTTGGTACCCAATTTGTTTTGGGTCCTCTTGGTTTAGTCACAGTAACAAGTAATGCAACTTTTTCTTTATTAGTAATTTTTGGTTTTGGCAAATTTAAAACTTTCTCCTTTTTAGGAGCTTCAATGTATGCTTTTGATTTCTCAACAGTTATTTTACCTTTTTCCTTGGAGGAGCAGGTTTTAATAGTTGGTAAATCATTAGCATACAAAATTGTGTCAGTCAAAATTTGTGGTTTTTCTTTACATTGAAAAGACAAATGATTACAGCTACCACAATTCCAGCACACTTTTCTAGGGGATTCATGAATAGAATAATAATTTCTAGATTTATTAACACCTAGCTTACCATTTCTATTCTTCCTGTTTTCCCCTGACAGGCCTTTTTCCCTTGACGGGCTGCTATGGCCTGATTCACTCTTTCCCCCTGACGACTGTGTATCCACTGATGCACAGTCTAGTTTTTTCATTACTGGAGGATTGAGTGTTTTGGCAAGGATACTTTTCTTGCCTCTCCCACCACTAGTGGAAGCTTCATTCACTGGGAAGACATTCCCATACTCTAGCTTTGTTGTTGCCTTAACAAACTTGATAGTTTGTGATATCCTTTTTCCAGAGCTAGCTGTCATCTCAACCTCAATGGGAGGTTGCTGCACATGAGTCTCATCATAGCCCAAACCAAATTTTGGATCAGATTTCTGATTTTTCAAACGATCCTCCAGTTTTCTGCTTGACTCATTCCATCTCTTAATGACTTCCCTTTCTTGACTAAGAAGATTTGAAGTCCATTCTTCCCTTTTAACAGCACAGTCAAGAAGATTTTTAGTCCTTGAGAGTTCTTTTTCAAGACTCTCAAGTCTGGAGTTCTCTGATTCTAAAAGAGTGTTCCTGACAGATAATTGTTCATTTATTTTCTGTACTCTCTCAGTTTCAGCTACAACACTCCTCAGGGTGTCATAGAGATCCTTTATCTCACAGGTCATTTCCTTAACAGTTTTAACACAATCATTTTTAGACATGTTAGAGGAAATTTTGAGGCTTACCTGTGAGCTGCTACTGTCAGTGGATGAGGCCATCAGGGCTAGGTTAACATACTCTTCATTTTCTTCTTCATCAGAGTCAGCCCAGTCCTTTCCCTCTGCAATGTATGCTTTTTCCTTCTTGTTTGCATTAAGAAGGTCAAAGTATTTCTTCTTGTAGTCCACAACAGCTTCTTTGTCTCTGGATTCACCATCTTTTGTGACCTTGCGACATTCATTTGCAAAGTGACCCATCTCATTACATTTGTAGCACTTTATTCTTGATTTGTCAATAAAGTTTTTCGTGCTACTGGATTTCCTTGCTGAAAATCTTTTAGATCCAGATGGCTTTTGGAATTTCAGCTTGGAAAACCTTTTTGCAAGAAAGGCCATGGTTTCATCCAGTTCCTCTAACTCCTGTGGAGTATATTCTTCCTCCTTGAAGTCAGCTTCTTTATCCCCTTCAATTTCAGCATCTTCTAGTTGCTGCTTCATCAAGACACTTGGCCTTGCTTCTTGTTTGTCCTTCGTGGCAGCCATCAGGACTACTGATTTAAGCTTTCTGGCATCCCCTGACATTTTAGATCTTTGTTGAACCTCAAGTTCATATGTCTTTAAGGTGCCATAAAGCCTATCCAAGTCTAGAAGATTCATGTCCTTGGATTCCCTGATGGCTGTTGTCTTTGGATCCCATGATATGGGAAGGGCTCTCATGAACTTTCTGTTCACATCCTTGTTAGCATATGCCTTCCCATATAATCTCAGGTCATTTACCAACCTGTTGAATCTGTCAAACATTTCAGTAAGTGTTTCACCATTTTTCATTGTGAACCACTCATACTGTTGTGTTAACAGCTGCAGTTTGTTTTCCCTCATTTCCTCAGTACCATCACAAAGGATTTGTATGGTATCCCATATAGATTTAGACGTGGTTAGATTCATGATACTATTCAGTATATCATCGTCTAAACCATTATACAGGATTCCAGTAACTTTTAGATCCTTTTTCACCTTTTTTCTTTCCTCTATCGTCATTTCATCAATTGTCTTTGGGACAAGCTTTTCAGGAATACTAACTCCATTAACGACTTCTATAGGAATGAGCTTCTTGGGAACGTGAGGTCCTTCCTCTAGAATCTGCAAATATTCATCATCAATAGCTCTTAGATGAACTATCATTCTTTGTCTCCAGAAGAAGTATTTGCCCCTTTCCAACATGGGGACTTTACTGTTTCCAACATGGGGACTTTACATAATCATCATCATCATTATTTTATCTCTAACAAACTTGCTTTCTCAGATTTTAATCAATTTTTAGTGGCGTAATTCAACATTCCTAACTCATAGACTAATCTAGTGAATGTAGATTCATCTACAGGCTTTGTGAATATGTCTACAAGTTGTTTGTTAGTTGTTACCCAGTGCAATTCAATATTTCCTTCACTTACATGTTCTCTTATGAAATTATATCTAATATCTATGTGTTTTGTTCTTAAATGTTGCACTGGATTTTCTGTTATAGCTATGGCACTTGTATTATCACAATAGATAGGAATTTTGGATAATGACATACCATAGTCTAGGAGTTGATTTTTGATCCACAATATCTGAGCATAGCAACTCCCAGTTATGATATATTCAGCTTCTGCTGTTGAATTAGAAACTGAATTTTGTTTCTTGCTAAACCAAGAAACAAGTCTGCCTCCAAGAAGTTGGCAGCTTCCACTTGTGCTTTTTTTATCAAGCTTGCAACCTGCATAATCAGCATCTGAATAACCAATTAGTTTAAAATCAGATTCTTTGGGATACCATAACCCAAGGTTTGGGGTACCCTTTAGATATCTGAGTATTCTTTTGACAACAGTCAAATGTGATTTTCTAGGATCAGCTTGAAATCTAGCACATAAACATATAGCAAACATTATATCAGGTCTACTTGCAGTTAGATATAAAAGAGAGCCTATCATGCCTCTAAAGCTAGTAATATAAACTTTTTTTCCTTTTAAATCCTTATCTAGCTTAGTGGCAGTAGGCATGGGTGTTTTTGCAGATGCACAATCAACCAAATCATATTTTCTCAATAAGTCTTTAATGTACTTGGGCTGACTGATAAAAATTTCATCAGTTGATTGTTTTATTTGCAATCCTAAGAAAAATGTTAATTCTCCCATTATACTCATTTCATATCTAGACTGCATTAGTTTTGAAAATTTTTCACAGAGTTTTTCATTTGTAGAACCAAATATAATGTCATCTACATATATTTGCACAAGTATAATGTCAGAGCCTTGAATTCTATAAAATAAAGTTTTATCTATGATACCTCTAACAAATTTGTTTTCAAGTAAAAATTGAGATAGAGTGTCATACCAGGCTCTTGGTGCTTGTTTTAAGCCATAGGGTGCTTTATCTAACCTGTACACATGATTTCGAAACTTGGAATCCATAAAACCTGGTGGTTGTTGAACATAGACTTTCTCTTCCAATTTTCCATTTAGGAAAGCACTCTTGACATCCATCTGGTACACCTTGAAGTTTTTGTAGGTTGCATATGCCAAGAAAATTCTAATTTCTTCAAGTCTTACTACTGGTGCAAAAGTTTCATCATAATCTATTCCTTCTTCTTGAGAATATCCTTTTGCAACCAGTCTTGCTTTGTTCCTTGTGATTGTACCAGTTTCATCCAATTTATTTCTGAAAACCCATTTGACACCTATAATTGATCTGTTCCTTGGTTTGGGTACCAATCTCCAGACTTTGTTTCTTGTGAATTGGTTCAATTCCTCTTGCATAGCAATTATCCAGTCAGGATCTTGAAGTACTTCCTCAATTTTCTTTGGCTCAATCTTTGACAGAAAACTAAGATATAAACATTCATTTTGAGTTGCACTTCTAGTCTTGACTCCATCCTCTATACTTCCAATGATCAAATCTGTTGTATGATCTCTTAACCATGGTCTTGCTCGTGGCAGATTTAATCTCGAAGTTGAGGCTTGATCTTCTAGATTGATGTTGTGTAATCTAGCTTCTTGATCAGAGACTACTCCCCCTAAACCATTGACTTCTTTATTATTAGCTCCCCCTGAGCTGTTTATTTCAACAGTCCCTAGTGTTAAGATAGTCTCTGATTGTGCATCAGTGACACTAGTCCCTGGTGAACCATTAGTCTCCGATGGTACACTAATATCAGAGACTAGAGTATTAGTCCTTGGTACTTTATGCACAACTGTTAACTCCCCCTCAATTACATAGGGATCATCACTATCTTGGGATTTATCACTAGTCTCCGAAGGATATTCCCATGCATCCAATTCATTCTTAAAACTGAGAGGTTCATGCAATCCTTGTCCAATCATTCCTGAAATCTTTATATCATCAAATTCAACTTGTATAGATTCCACAATGACCTTTTTTCTTAGATTATATACTCTGTATGTCTTGCTTGACAGAGAATAGCCTAAGAAGATTGCTTTATCAGACTTGTTATCAAACTTTCCTCTTGTTTCTGATGAGTCTCTCAGTACAAAGCATTTACAACCAAACACATGTAAAAACTTGAGAGTTGGTTTTCTCCCAGTCATTAGTTCATAATGTGTTTTGTTGTATGCTTTGTTTATCAAGGATCTGTTCTGTGTAAAGCATGCAGTGCTTATAGCTTCCTCCCAAAAATAAGTTGGAAGCTTTGACTCTTGTAACATGGTCCTTGCTGCTTCAATAAGGGTCCTGTTTTTCCTTTCAACAACTCCATTTTGTTGAGGAGTTCTTGGAGTAGAGAATTGGTGAGTTATACCTTTTTCAGTGCAGAATTCAATAACTTGGGTATTCTTGAATTCTGTTCCTCTGTCACTCCTTATTACCCTTACTGTCTTCCCTGACTCAGTTTCTATCTTCTTGACATGATCAATAATTAACTGAGCAGCTTCATCTTTTGTATGGAGGTATTTTACCAAAGTATACCTCGTGTGATCATCCACTATAACCAAAGCATATCTATTCCTCAAGATAGACATCACATTCACTTGACCAAACAAATTCATGTGTAACAATTGTAGAGGGTCAGTGATTGATGTTGTTGGTTTACTCTTGAATGATACACTTCTTTGTTTCCCTTTCTGACATGAATCACACAATCCATCTTGTGTAAATTCTAACTGTGGAATGCCAGCTACCAATCCTTTCCTCACAAGTTTGTTGATATTCTTGAAATTCAAGTGGGAAAGCTTCTTGTGCCAAAGCCAACTTTCATCAGTTGATGCTTTGCTATAGAGACAAGTGATTTGATCAGTGAAAGAGATAAGGTTTGCAATGTACAAATTTCCTTTTCTTTTTTCTGTCAAAATCACATTCCCTGATTCTTTGTCACTCACTAGGCATTTATCTTCTTTGAAGATAACATCGAATCCCTTATCACATAGTTGACTCACACTCAATAAATTGTGCTTTAAGCCATCAACTAGTGATACTTCTGTAAAGATGACATCTCCATGTTCAACACTGTCATAACGCTTTGTATGACCTTTGCTGTCATCTCCAAAAGTGACTTTAGGGCCACTTTTCTCTTCATACTGTTTTAGCAGGGACTTGTCTCCAGTCATATGTCTTGAACAGCCACTGTCCAAGCACCATGTTTTCTTCTTTTTGCCCTGCATTGTAAAGAATAACTAGTTAGAAATTTTTGGGACCCAGACTTTCTTGGGTCTTTTCTCACTAGTTGTAAAATCAAGACTTGACTCAGATTGAGTTGACTGTCTTTTATTAATTTTTATTTTAATTGGACAATCATTAGTCTTACTTTCTTTTTGTGAGAGACTGCCAAGGTTTGAAGTTTCACAGTTAATGCAAAGATGATTTGACCTTTTTACAGGTGATTTATCTTTTATTGTCTTTGAATGTGCAGTCTCTATTATAAGAATTTTATTTTTACTCCTACAATGCATAGCTATGTGATTTGGATTACCACATATATGACATGTCTTTCTAGGAGCATCAGACATTCTAACATAATTTGTGTATTTATTAATGCCTTTCTTTCCATTCCTATTTCTCTTACTACTACTAGACTCCACTAATGTTTCAGCCTTTTTCATAGGAATATTTTCCAATTTTTTGTTTAATTGAGTCTTTGTCATTAACCCAATATTTAATCTTTTATTCTCACTCTTATCAACAGTGTTCACTGTCTTTTGATCAACCTTTGATTTTGTAGTGACTTGTTGGTATTGAGTGTTAATAAAATTGGGTTCATTAATAGGAGAAACAAAATTAATTCTTTTCAAAACATTTGGCTTACTAGTAGTGGAGTTAGCAGCTTCAATGGTCTCAATTAAAATTGTTTCCTAGGCACTCATCATAACCTAGTCCAGACTTTTGACCAATCATTTGACATCCTACCAAGTCTATCAACTTTTTAGAGGAACTGTTCCACTGTTTTATCTTAACCTATACTTTTTCAAGTTGTTCGACTAAGTAAAATTCCCCCTTTTTCAAAGCATTGATCATATGATGAGCTTTGTCTAGATCAGACTTAATAGTGTCAAATTGTACCAGTCTCTCTTCAAGAAATTTAATTCTTTTCAAGAGATGGTCATGTGATTCTTTAACACTGGTATGCTCAATAGTTAATGATCTAAAACTAACATGCAAGTCAGACATATCTTTTTGTATGCTTTCAATACTGGATGTATCAAGTAAATTAAGCACATTAAAATTCTGAGTTGCATCATATACCTTTGTAGAATCACTTGACTTATCAGTTTGAGCCATCAAGGCAAAGTTGACAATTTCCTCCTCAGAATCACTATCAATCCAATCCTTGCCCTCAGTAATCAAGACTTTGCTTTTTGATTTAAACTTCTTGTCAGCAAAGTCATTCCTAGTTTTCCTTAATTTTTCATCCTTAGATCTATCAGTAGATCTAGGCTTCCTGCACTCATTGGCAAAGTGCCCTACCCCATCACAGTTATAACACATGATTTTCTTTTTGTCATAGGTCACAGTTTGACCTTCTTTTTTAGGGGTAAACTTTCTTGATGATCTTTTACCTTTTTTACCAGCTCTGAATTTCTTGAACTGTTTCACCATGAATGCCATGAATTCCTCCATGTCATCATCAGTGCCCAATTCATCTTCCTCATTAGTCGAGCTAGCATTGGAAGTTTCATCATCAGGCTTCTCTTGAGACTTGCTTTTCTCAACCATTAGTGCAGCTCCTTTGTCCCTGCCATGCATTCTTTGTCTTTACTCTACTTCAAGTTCATACGTCTTTAAGTTTCCATAGAACCTATCCAGTGTGAGTATGTCCAAGTCATGAGCTTCCCTTACTGCAGTTGTCTTTGGATCCTAGCTTGGTGGGAGTGCTCTCATGAACTTGGTATTGACATCTTCATTGTTATAAGACTTTCCAAGTATTTTCAAGTCATTGAGCAAAAAGTTAAACCTGTCATAAACTGACGTGATTGGTTCACCAGGCTTTGCTTGAAAGAATTCATATTGTTGAGTCAACAATGATCTTTTACTCTTTCAGACTTGGTCAGTTCCTTCACACAAGACTTTGATGGTGTCCCAAATCTGCTTAGATGTTGTGCAGTTGATGATTGTTGTGAACATATTTTTGTCAATACCATTGTAAAGTATGTTCATAACCTTAGCATCCTTTAACACTTGTAACTTGTCTTCGTTTGTATAGTCACTTTCAGAAGCAAGTTCAAAGTGTTCAGCAACAACGGATCCTTCAACAATTTTAGCAGGAACAAATTTCCTGGGTAGATAAGGACCCTTTTCAATCCTTGCAATATAGTCAGGATCTGTTGCTCTCAAGTGCATGTACATCTTTTGTTTCCACATAGGATACTCTTCTCGTTTTAGAATTGGAATCCTGGTTCCACCATCACGACTTCCTACATAAGTCATTATGCAAGAGTTGCTTCCTTCATCGTTGACCATCTCAGAATCGTGTTAATTAATTAATTTCAATTAAAGGCTCTGATACCAATTGTTTTCCCAGTGAGATATCCGAGAACTTGTAGAAGGGGGGTTGAATACAAGTTCTTCGAATTCTTTTTTTTAATTTTTTGTTCTTTAAGAAATTAAATAATACTTGCAAAAATAAAGAACACAATCAAAATTATAAACAATTGATTTTTATTGCTTTAACAATTGATTACAACTTCTAACAATCACAATTTGATCGTCAGCTTCTATTCTGTATTGTAAAGATACAAACTATGAATTCTATATAGCTTTTAATAATAATTCTGTAAAACCCCATTACAGCTTCCTAAACTGAATCGTAACTAATTCAGTTACCAATTCTAAATCAATAATGATTCAGCTTCCTTATTCGAATCGAACACAACCTTTCCTTTTTGAATAGGAATAGATTTCTGGTTAGTTTCCTTACCAGCTACGTCTTCAATAATATCTCGATCCACGTTGAAAACATTCCTTATCCAATTCGAACTTTATCTTGCTTCAGGGAATGATCCACGACTAGTCCCTGACAGCTTCAACCTTAGTCCCCGATCACTTTAGTCTTTGGTCTTTAGTCTTTGATCAGGTTGTGTAGTCTCCGACAGAGTTATTAGTCTCCGATGCTTTAGACTTAGTCTTTGATGACGTCAGCTTGGTCTCCGATGTATTAAGCCTAGTCGTTGATGACGTCAGCTTAATCTCCGATACACTAAGCTTAGTCTTTGATGACGTAAGCTTGGTCTATGATGCTTTATTCTTAATCCCCGATGACGTAAGTCGTAGTCTCTTGTAGGCAAAATCCTTAGTCTCTTGACAAGTTTGCCTTAGTCTCCGATAAGCTTTTTTGTAATCTCCGACGGATCAAATCCACATAATGACTTGTTTGTTGAGGTACTTGGGGCTTTTGCAATTGGTTTTGTAGAAAGAGGAACTTGTTTTGTTGTTGTTGCTGCTTTTATTGGTGCTTTAGCTGTTGGTGTTGTTGTTGATGGTGGTTTTGTTATTGTTTTTGTAGCTGCCTCAAGATCAAAATGTTTTTTCAAAATTTTGTCCATCATTGCCTGCAACTCAGCATCAATAATTGGAATAGATTTTGGTTTTGGTTTGGGTACAGGTTGTTTGAAATGACCACTCTCCCCCTTTTTGACATCAACATCTTTGGGTTGAGAGGGGATGGCCAGATGTGGAATTGCCTGTAGAAGTAGATCTTTGAGAGTGTCAAGACCAAGCTCCAGCTTGTCTTGTTTCTGCAGAAGGCTCTGGACATTAGATACCAATGCCTGAAGTCGTTTATTAGTGGAAGATTGCTCCTTGAGCTTGAATTCAATTGAATTAAGAGTCCTCCTTGGTAAATGACCTTCATAGCACCTTCTTATTTTGTCTGTCTCAAGGTCTATCTTATACTCTAGCTTGGTGAATGCTTCATTGAGGCCAGTGACCAAAAAGTGATGAAATTTTGTGTGCTTTTTGTTCACTTTGGTCACTTCCTCAAGAACTTCACTATTGGTTGGTTCAGCTGCACCAGATCCAATGTTGATGATGTAATCTTGTCTAAGCTGGGCAGCTGCTTCTGTAAGAGAGTTTGTGAAGCTTGCATCGAGCCAAGCATCCACATTCTCCTCTTCTGGTTCTTCAGGGACAGGTTCATTTGGAAGCCATGTCTTCAATGCAGAAATGTGATCTTGAGTTTGTTGTAATCCACAAAGAGTCTCAAAATCTGCATTGGACATTTCAGAAATAATGTTTAAGGCTGCATCCCCTGTCCTGGAGCTTCCCCCAATTTCTGATGGGGCTTCTGGTGTGGAGGAGGGCTAAACAGGTTTTAAGAATTCACCTACTGAGAATTTCTCTATTTTCTTTTCTCCAAAGATCTCATCCTTTCTCACACCCTCTCCTTTTGCCTGGGGTTGGGCACCCAGCTTCACTTTCTCTCCTTTTTCCAAGCTTGCTAAAGCTTGACTCTCTTGAATTTGTTGCTCTCCTTGTTCCAAGGCAAGAGCTTGACCCTCACTAAATATTCTCTCATCCTCACTCATTTGGATATACTCACTTGTTCCTACATAAGGAAGGGTTTGAGAGGGAATATAAGTCTCACCATGGAGAGGGGGTTCCCTTTGTGTGTCTGTGGCTAGGGATCTCTCCAAAGAAAGTTTTTGAGAGCTTGTCTCGAGTATTGGCTCCTCTAGGAAAAAATATAGAGAATTTGAACTTTCATGTTCAAAAGAATCAAGAAATGGAGAAAAAGGAGAAGAATGTACAGGGAGGAGTGTTGGTTGTTCCTGAGAAATGGAAAATGGAGGAACATCAATAAGAGACTCTGTGGGTGCACTCCTAGTGTCACTCTTTTTCTTTGATCTTTTCTCTCTCTGTGATTCCTCTTGTTGGTGTACAAGAGGTTATGCAGACTCTGTACTTGGTGTTCTTGGTTGGGAACTTTCTTCAATGCCAACATCCTTTTGAAAGGACATTGACAGTTTACTGTCTTTCCTTATAGTCTCCATTGCCTTTTGGGAAGCAATGGATTCCTGTTGTCTAAGGGTTAGAACTCTCTTCTTTCTCTGAGGTGCCACCTCAGCTTCATTTTCTCCCTCAGCCTCACTTACTCCCTCAATTATTTTTCTTTTTACAGGGAGCTTCTTGGCTTATTTGGATTTTGCAACCATAGGCTTTTGGGAAACTGTGAAGGGGGCTATAGATTGTTGTTGTGAAGTGGTTGGAGGATTAATAGGGATTTGTTGTTCAGTATCCTCAAAGAATGACAAAGAATAAAGATTTGGAAACCTATCAATGAGAGTAGATCTCATGACATGAGGGAAGAATAAAGGAACCTTTACCTTTTCAGATTTATTCTTCACATCAGTAAAAATCCGTTTGCTCTGCAAAACAGTGGGAACAACTTGCATACCAGTAGTATTCAGGTTAGGGATTAGATAATTTTTGTGAGGTAAGTGTGGTAATAGCATCATAGCCACTGCATTTAGAAGAAAAAGTTTTTGTGATAATGTCAAAGAACAATGACCACTCCTATCTTAGATGGGGTTGAGTTATGGACCCAACAGAAACAATTTCTGAAGAATAATGTAAGTTTTTAAACATAGCAAAAATTTCTTCATCAGAGGCAGGAGAGTAAAAGTTTTCAAAAATAGGTAAATGTAAAGCTTTATTCACAATAGTATGATCTATATTATATACAGTATTATCATATCTGATGTGACGACCTGAAAAATTTGTTTATCTATAAATAATTTATTCATTCATTTTTTGTTTTCTTATTAACGTGTATAGTTAATACAGGATGTTTTTGAATGTTTAAATATTTGTGGACCCATTAAAGGGTTATAATTTATTGGAGGTTGATTATGAGGACAAATGAAAAATTATGTTTATATTGCTTGAAGGAGTCAAGCGTCCAGATCAGTAAATCTCTTGCTGAACAGAATGACATACGTAAGAATGACTACATCATAAGTACGTATGTTAATTTGATTAATAAGTTGCTTATGTGTCATTAGTTGATGAAGGTTATGTGCATGAAGGACAGCAACTGCTTATTACATGTATCAGCTGTTAAGAATCATGATGAGTAGCACGTTTTATTAACCAATGATTTTATCTCAAAGCTAAATTTTAGCCTGCTATAAATACCTCATTTTGAGGTAAAATTTAAATCTCTTTTCTAAAAATTTCTCTTCCAAAGTTTTTCTTTAAACCTACCATCTTCACACAATTTCAAGTTCTTTCTTTTGGACGATTTCTTCTAGACAAGCTTTGAAGTTATTCCATCAAAGTCAAGAGGTAAAAATCTTAAGTTCTCCTCTGTTTTTCCTTTTTGGCATGACATCCAAGAGTAGTAGCTGTGTGTGCCAAGTTTTCAGGAAAGAATAAAGCTTTTAAAAGAGTATGTTATTTTGTGTTTATGAAAAGAAGTTTACACACAACAGGTAGGATTTTAGTGCATCCTAGGTTTGAGTTTGTTCATTTATGGGCATCATTCTTGTTCCTGAAAGATTTTCTTTTATAACAGAGACAAGTTATACAAACAGTCTCTTATGAGTTAATTAGTCTCCGATGATGACGTCAGCATTAGTCTCTTATGGGTTAAGATGATGTCATCAGTCTCTTATGGGTTAAGATGATGTCATCAGTCTCTTATGAGTTAATTAGTCTCTGATGATGACGTCAGCATTAGTCTCTTATGGGTTAAGATGACACCATCAATTTCTTATGGGTTAATTATAAACAATTGATTTTTATTGCTTTAACAATTGATTACAAGTTCTAACAATCATAATTTGATCGTCAGCTTCTATTCTGTATTGTAAAGATACAAACTATGAATTCTATATAACTTTTAATAATAATTCTGTAAAACCCCATTACAGCTTCCTAAACTGAATCGTAATTAATTCAGTTACCAATTCTAAATCAATAATGATTCAGCTTCCTTATTCGAATCGAACACAACCTTTCCTTTTTGAATAGGAATAGATTTCTGGTTAGTTTCCTTACCAGCTACGTCTCCAATAATATCTCGATCCACGTTGAAAACATTCCTTATCCAATTCGAACTTTATCTTGCTTCAGGGAATGATCCACGACTAGTCCCTGACAACTTCAACCTTAGTCCCCGATCATTTTAGTCTTTGGTCTTTAGTCTTTGATCAGGTTGTGTAGTCTCCGACAGAGTTATTAGTCTCCGATGCTTTAGGCTTAGTCTTTGATGACGTCAGCTTAGTTTCCGATGTATTAAGCCTAGTCATTGATGATGTCAGCTTAATCTCCGATACACTAAGCTTAGTCTGTGATGACGTAAGCTTAGTCTCTAATACTTCATTCTTAATCCCCGATGACGTAAGCCGTAGTCTCTTGTAGGCAAAATCCTTAGTCTCTTGACAAGTTTGCCTTAGTCTCCGATAAGCCTTTTTGTAATCTCCGACGGATCAAATATACAGAATGACTTGTTGAAACTTCAATACAATTCTAGTAGTTCTTTACATAATAAATTGAATCTATCTCTTTATAACAGATGAATGAATTACAAACAAAGAGATCACTACTGGTTACAAAACTTCAATGCTACTAATTAGCACTTTCTGTACATTTATAATTTAAGTAATCTAAAGACAATCATTATCAAATGTTATAAAACCTAACAGTTTGACTTGCTACAACCATACCCTAACGGGTTGGTCTGCCTTTGTCATCCCCTGATGGGTTCTCCTGACGAATTCTAATCGTTGAAACTTTGTTGAGTTTGTTTGGAATGTTTGATGTGCGGAATACTTTGACTATCTTTGAGTACCAACAGACATTCCTCTTCACATATCAAGCCCTTAGAAGTTTCCTTGATGACTTGACTTAGTGAAGAATATTTCTTTCCTGATGATCAGATCGATCATTAGTGGATGCAAAACTTGTGCGGATACTTAGATTTATTGAATACCATAAGTATTTACAGATGCACAATTTATTCTATAAACATCATCATCATTATTTAACTCTAACAAATCATGTTCATCTCTTAAAATTAAAGTATCACAAAAAAACAAAAAAAAACTAACAAGATAATCAACAATCAAAAATATAAGATAAATAAAATCTATAACAACATATATGCAAAAAATAGATCACCACAATAAAATTACTTAAAAGGAATAAAAAAGATTTAAGAAATTTATATCTCTTAAATTATTTTGATTAATATAAAGTAAGATATATTTCGTATTAACTCGTGTAAATTATTTTAGATAATTAAAATAAATTAATAAACCTTAAAATATAAAAACAACTTCAAAAATATAATCAAATGAAATAATAACTTATTAAATAACTTATATCTAAGAAAATAAAATACTCCTATCATTTTTCAAATTTATAAATATAAAATTAATATATTATATAAAGAATATGAATTATTGATCCCATATTTAATATAAAAAATAATACGTATTATAAACATAATAACTTTAATCAATTCTAAAAAAAAAATGAATGTTGTTTACGGTCAACAACCTAGTAAACTAATGTTTTTTCGTAGAATCGGTCGTAGTTTACTTACAATTATAACTTTTGTAATTGTTCAACTAAGAGTCGTTACAAAAATTACTTATGAAATTTATACCAACAGAAATTTTTCTTCAAGAAAAATAAAAAACTACTGCGATGTTCACACTAGCAAATATGTAAACATCGTATGTAAGCATCTCATGATATTTTAAAAATCATGTTCGATTTTATTCTTTTTCATTATCTTTCTTTTTCTCACTGTACCCGATAAATTTGAATATAATTTATTTTTAATTAATTTTAATCGTAAAAAAAGATAGAAAATTAATGGATGTCTCAAATTATAAACAGTTTAATAATATAAAACATATACTTTTATCAAATAAAAAATTATCAAATATGAAATACTTAAATTTGATTAAATATGTTTAACATTGTCAATTTATACAAAAAATGGTAGAACCTCCTATATTATTATTTATATCCATTTGTACGGTCTAAATACGTAAGGTAACTTTTATTTAAATTTATAGATTGCAATAAAGGAAATTGACGAAAATAAATAATTAAGAGGAGTCAAGTGACAATATTTAAAAAAATAAAAATAATTTAGAGCCTAATTAACTAGAAGTCGACTGAATAGCCTAATTGTACATTTATTCTATTATCTATCCATTTATTCATTATTATATACTAATTCATAAGAAAAGAACGTATTCAAGAAAATTCTTGAACGTTCTTCTCTTAATTGGACTTTTTGATATTTTTTTTCTAATCCTAGTTACACAACAACTCTACCATTTATGTCTAAATCTCCTTAATTATATTAGAAATAATTGTCCTCATAAATAATAACCAAACACTATTTCTAAATTTTGCAAAATAACTATTATATATAATAATAATAATAATAATAATAATAATAATAATAATCTAATCAGTTTAAAAAAGAATAATTATGCAACCGATTATAAATAATTCATAATAAAATAATTACAGTCAAATTAATTATAATATTAATCACTAATAAAATTGAATTAAATAAAATAATAATGACCAAAACAATAATAAACATAATCATATAATTTACCTTAATTGATCGATTACGATTCAATCAAATTATAATAAAATCAGTCATCTGTCAAATTTACAACAATATAATAAATTCTATGTAGAGTACATACACACGTATAATTTCTATGTAGAGTACATACACACATATAAATTCTATGTAGAGTACATATAATAAATTTCTTAATACAAATTTATCTTTAATACACACATGTCAAAAAAAAAAGTTTTGTCAATTAAATGTAGTGTAAATACATAATTTACATAAATAATAATTAATTAAGTCATTTGGTTAAGATTATTGAATTAATTAGAATATGTAATGATAAATTTCACTAGGATTTGATATTAAAAAAAAGAGCCAACAATTACAATAATAGTGTGATATCAATGTATAATATCTTTCAAAATAATGTTCCGTACAAATTAAGTACATTAAATCATGCACAAAATACAACCAAGTGATAAAATTTTGTTTTACTTTCTTTTATAAAATAATATAAAATATCAATATGTTAAACACAACCTGCAATATGTAAGATATAACTTTGGATAAATTGATCTTATTTTAATAATTATTTATTATTTTTTCTCGACTTTGCTTAATATGATGATAATAATAAAGTGCAGAAAACGTAAAAATATTTATTTAGTTAATTGAAAAATAAATATTTGAGTAAAATATTACATCAATTCATATTATTATTATTACATTTAAATTGTAAAACAATTAAATAATAATACATGAAAATAATTTGTGAAACATGAAAACATTACCGATAAAAGAAAATTTCTATTAAAACATTAAAAATAAAAAATTATCAAAATACTAAAAATTAATTTTAAAAAAACTCGTGTTGTTCATGAATTTCTATGATAGTATATTTAAAAGTATAAACATAATTTCATCAAATACTCCTAATTTACTTTTATTTCCTCAATTCTTATTTCTATTAGGACTTAGAAAATATATGCAACAAATGACATATAATAAAATAACTTAATATTCATGACTAATAGAATTATGGACAAAACACTAAATACAATATTTGATAGTTTAATTAACATAATTATCAAACATATTTAAATGTTATTTCATGTAGTAAGTACAACAATTGTTAAGTGTATATTAAGTAATTTTGAAGTATATACTATCATAATTAATTATTTTGACATATATATATATATAAACACATTATAAATTATACAAATAAATCAATATTTCAATTAAAATTATATCATTTTACTCAAAGTATTATTTATTTTATTAGTTGAGCTATTTTTGTGCAGTTATTATATTTTTAGGGTTACTAATATTTATCATCATTATTTTGTTATAATTATTTTAATTAATATGTTCAATAATAATTGATTAAATTGAGATTTATTTCATTATGTTTATTTGTTTCATAATTGATTAGTAGATTTTGTTATATATATTTATTATATTTTATTTTAGTTGGTAATTGTTAAAATTTACCATATATTTCAATTTTATTTTCTAAGTAATTTGTAGTTTTTAATATGTTTTAAAAACGTATTCTCTAATGATATAATTTTTTTAATATTTTTTATATTTTATTTTTGTATAATTTCTCTAACTTTGTATTTGGATATCTAGAATACGTTTTCAATTTATAATTAACATAATATCTATAATATATATGAGTAATTGTAAGATAATATGTTTTAATTAGAGTTTGAATTATAAATTATGTTGGCTTCACTTCAATTTAATTAGAAAATTTAACACAACTTAAAGAAATATTTATGAAAAATCTAAAATATAGTTTTAGACATCATATTCATTGCAATTCTTATTTTATTATCTATTTCTTCTTTTAATTCCTATTATCAAAATTATAAGTTTTTCTTTTATTGATATTATAAGTTCTATGTGATGAAATTATTAATGAATATGTTAGTATTATATTGATAATAAAGTATATAAAGATATATATTAAATATAAATAAAAAATATATGAGATCAAATTTGAATTCATAAAGTTAATTTAATTTGGTGAAATCATGAAATTAGTAATATTTGATATATGTACTAAAATATTTTTATATCGTAAGATTAAAATTAAGTTAATTCATACAAATTTGATATTAAACAACAATAAAATATACTTTATATTAATTTAAAATATAAGAAATATTAAATTATAATTATTAATAAAATATTTAAATTAAAAAATAAAATAAAAATAACTCATGCATCCAGTATATGTTAACATATAATACATATATTGCACATATTCATTTCAAATGTTACATTATTATAAATTTTAGTCAAAATCTGTTTGTGCAGAATTTATCGATAAAAGTGTGAGTGAAGTATAAGTTTCCGAATAGTGCAAAATTTTTTGACCCTAATGACTAAAAAAAATCATCAAAATATAATTTATAAATACATCAATCATCTTTAACATGTCACTTTCAATATTTTTAAAAACACATATAGGGTTATTCTTATAAAAACATATACTCTTTCCGTTCCAAAAAAATAGTTACCTTTGAAAAAAAAATATTCAAAAAAAGAGTTACATTTGAAATTTTATTTTACTATAAATTAAAAAACTTTCAACTACAAACTTATATATATCGTCATAACTTAAAGATTCATAACAAATTTCATGAAAAAAACTTATTATTTGTACATTTAATTTTTAATTAAAAATATAAGATTAATCGTAGTCAAAAGTTAATTATTTTTTTTTTTTTTTTTGCAACGGATGGAATATATGAAAAGAACCAAAATAATTTAGTAAGTTAATCACTGAGTCAACTCACTAAGTTATAAATTTAAATTTAAATTAATTTTTACCTTTTACAAGAACTTTGACTCATTCTAATATATTAATTTTGTTATACTTCGTACAAAAATTGATTTGGAAAGAAATTATAATTAAGAAAACTACAATTTTATATCACAATTCTTAAATTGACTTTAAAACTTTACTTTGCCAAGAATTATTTTACCAAGTACATATCAAATGCATATAAAAATTTATTCTTTCTTATTTTACTTTAAAATTATTTAAAATTCACTAAACTATATCCAATTATTAAATTGTTAAATATTTAAAATTTATTAATATATACCCCCTCCTTTTCAGAAAAATAACTATCTCACTTTTGTATATAGTTAAGATGCAATTTGGTATTTGTTGGACATTTATTTAATTTAATAATTATTATAAAATAAAATTATAGTGAATAAAGATTGATATTAAGAAAAAAGATAAGATTATGTATAATATCTGAATTTTGATATCACGTATTCATATTATCAACTTTCTTTTTCTAGGTTACATGAGCACTTACAGCAGATTCACTGAATTTAAGTAGAACTGTATTTCGGAAAACAAAAGCAATGAATTTGACAAAAATTTAACTCCAACATATTTTTTATAATAGAGTCACTTGTATTTTAAGATAATAAATTGAACAATGATTTTCTATTTTTGAAAAATCACTATTCACATTTATTTCCTTAACAAAATATTAAAATATTACTTTAGACCCATCATTTTTAATCTTTTAACATAATTTTAATATATATAATGTAATATATACTTTATCTAATATAGTATAATATAATATTAGTAATATATAATATACTATATTATAAAATCTAATATATATTAAATAATACGGAGTAATATATAATATTATGTAAAACACACACACACACACATATACATACATATATATATATATATATATATATATATATATATAAAACACTATGTATAAAATATTTAAATAATTTCATTAATATAAATTTTATATATTATATTAAAATATACATAATATGTGATATATATTATAATATATAATATAATTTCATATTAATATAATTCATATATTTTATTATAATATATACACTTAATTATATAATTATAATATATATATATATATATATATATATTATATGAATTATATAATAAATGAATTATATATTATTATATATATATATATATATATGTATTATGAATTATATATAATTATATATATTATGTTATATATTATATATAACATAATTTATATATATATGATATGCTATATCATGATTTTGTTGTATTATAAATAATTATATAATAAATTATGTAGCTTTATTATTTTTTATATTATATAATACAATATAATTTCATATAATATAGTATGTTCCTTTCTATAATATTATGTTATATTATATTATATTATACAAGATATTAAATCTTAATTAATATTTATGAAATGAATATATGATTATGTTACGTCCCAAAGGAAAAAATATTAGAAGGGATTGAACAGTATTTTTCAAAATTTAGGTCTTACTTATAAAATTTTTAGTTTAAAACACTTCTTACTTATTAAAGATTTTTCTTATATTTTGAAAAAAATTAGCAGCGAAATTTATAGGAAAAAACCCCTTAGCTATTAAACGAATGGCTTGAAGCAGCAATATTAGTAGATCTTTTCTAATGAAGCTTAGCCGGGACAGAGCAAAAAAGGAATAAAGGAATAAGCAATGTAAAAAATAAGCAGTTAAGTAAAGTGAGTAGGAGAATTTTTATAGTGGTTTGGGCTAAGTTTACTTCACTTTTCTTCTCTTTACTTGGGAAGACATTCACTAAAAATGTTCACACAGAACAAAAAATACAGCAGGATACTTAGTCCGAAGGTCACTAAGACTAGATTGAGTTATAAGAAATAAAAGAAGATAAAATATTTTGTTTGCTATCTATTTCTAAGTAGTAAGCTCTTTATTGAGCAAATTAGATAACACTTGTTTAGGCTTAAAAGATTGTGTCTTGCTGAACTTTTAGGATGTCAGATTGTCAGAGCAATTTCTTAGTAGTTCAGTAGTCATAAATAAAATTTATGACTCCTATTTATACTACTCCAAAAATCTATCCATTGAGAATTTAAAATAGATCCGTTGGAGTTGTAGTGTCTTGACAGTGACTTGTACCTTTACAGTTGTTCCTTACTTAAATCAAATAGATAGTCATTATTTTATCTTCTAATGCTTTTTGAAAAACCTTCTAGAAGTTGACTAAGAAGGGATCCTTTTATGTCATTCTTACTTTGATCAAAGTAAGGGATTTTGTTGCATCAGATCTTGCTTATTTCTATTATAAACAAGACTATCCTTGAAAGTTTTTTCGCAGCTTCAGCATCCTTCCTGATCAATGAGCAGAATCTTCACTTGTCATCAAAACAATTGTTAGCAGAATATATCCACCTAACAAGTTGGATATTTTTCTAAGTCCTTTTACAAAATATAAGTGAGGACTATATTACATCATCAATTCTTATAAAAGTAAAGATAATTCTTTAAGTAAGAGTGCATTAACAATCTCCCCTTAATTGATTATGTCAAAACGAGTCATTTTGATCACCTCAACAAGCAAAAAGTTGTATTTCATTTCATTAGAAAAATATGGTACATAAGCAAATGAAATTCAATACATAAAAGACAACTAAGAAATAAAATACTATTCTTGCTACTCTGACTTTCTTGCATTTTATGTAGATTCTTTAGACTCTTGTTGTTGTTCCATTCCAAAGTTCAACAACTTCAGCCTTCTTCTTTCTTCAGCCTCCTCATTTTCTCTCTTTAAGGCTTTTTGTTCTTGTTTCCTCTTTTCCATCCTTTCCTTTTTACGGTTGTATTCCCTTTCATTTTGTTGATCTCTGAGTTTCTTTATTTCTAACTCGTACTGCTTGATCTTGGATTCAAAATCTTTAATACTAGCTAGCAATTTGAGACTTTCACCAAGCCCTGACTTCTTCGACATTACATCGACTTCCTCAAGTGCCTTCTGAAGTTTCATGTAAGGAGAAGGATTTAGAATTTGCACAACAGAGTCAGCGAAGGCTTTGGGAACTCTTCTTTTAATAGCTGAGACTAGAGCAGTAGAAAGAGAAGTCAGAGTTAGATCTTGTTGTTGATGTGCTTCTTTTCTCTCCCCCTTGTTGATATCATCAACCATCAGAGGAAGGAAGTCAATCAACTTGTTGAGAGTTAGCAAGATCTGATCCTGCTTCCGCTCAATTTTGGTGATTCTATCTTCAAGGACAGGAGCAGTAGGAGCGGCCTTGAAGTTCTGCGTAGAGTCAACAAGTTGAGAGTTAAGACTGGCCAACACATTATCCATTTTGGAATCAAGTTCAACAAGCCTTTTCTAGTTGACTTGAAGTGCGAGCGAGCTGATTTTGTAGATTTGGAGGCAGTAGATGGAAGCTTGCGAAGATTGGAATAATAGGAGTCTTCAAGCCTAACTGGGACAACAGATTTGGAGCGAATGTAAGTTATGCAGCGTGCATAAGAGCAGTCTTCTGAAGAGTGGTTAGCAGGAGGAACATATCCTTCAGTAGCAAATAAGTTGGCAGGAGGGATCATAGGAAATTTATGTTTGCGCATATCCATACAAAACCTTCTGGCAAAGTTTGATGTGGTTCGATTAGAGTAAGGAGTTGCCGTAATCATGTTCCAAGCAGCTCTCCATGGATTTTCAATAAGAATAAGGAAGTTTGGCATCCTTCTAAAGGAATCGGAAATTGCGCGCATACCCATTCCACACTAATAGGCATGAAACATGGGTAGGAAGAGTAGAAAGTCAGCATGGAGCATGTATGAGAAGAAATCATCATTAATTCCAAGCCATAGCCGTCTGTTCCTTGTTGATGCTTTAGAGGGAATGATCTCTTCTTGAAGTTTTCTTCTTTGGATGGTCGACTTCCCATAGATGCTGCTGATATTGTCAGCATGAATATCCTTGTTTCTCTGATCGACCAAATGTTTTAGAAAATGCTCATAAAGCACAATTTCCTTTTCAGCTCGAATGTAGAAGGAGGTGTGCCTGACAGGCGCATCAAAACCTAGTTCTTTGAGGCGTTTCAGCAGGATGCATCTAAAGTGCCTCACTATGAAGTCAAGATCATACTCAAGGAGACAGTAGTTATTTTGAAGTTCATAGCTATTGTCCTTGGTGAGATCTCTCTTGACCATCCTAATAGCAGTAGCAGCAGCCTTGGCCAAACGTTCTTCTGCTGATTCTTCAGGTGAAGCTTGTTCCCCCTCAGCAGTGTTCTCTCCAATAGTCATAATATTGATATCTTCTACTTTATTGTCCTTCTCTTCTTCAGCCGGCCCCCCTTCAACAAGTGCCTGCAGAGGTGATGACACGTCGTGTTAGATATAAATGATGATGATGATGATGTTTAGAGAATAAATTGTGCATCTGTAAATACTTATGGTATTCAATAAACCTAAGTATCCGCACAAGTTTTGCATCCACTGATGATCGATCTGATCATCAAGGGTGGAAATACTCTTCACAAAGTCAAGTCATCAGGGAAACTTCTAAAGGGTTTGATATGTGAAGAGGAATGTCTGTTGTTACTCAAAGTTATTGTTATTGATATGTGAAGAGGATTATCTGTTATTGTTTTTCTACGTATAATAGCTATTTCCTTTTGTGCAAAAAGTTGAAAAAGAAGAAAAAGTTTTGAGTGTTTGAATCCCCGCCCCCCCCCCCCCCCCCCCCCATTACAAACACATGAGGCTATTTTACTCTAACAATTGGTATCAGAGCCAACTAGCAGATTACACTTGTTAGACGATCATCATCAATGGCCAACAAAGTAGGAAACAGTAAAGTCCCCATGTTGGAAAGGGGAAAATACTTCTTCTGGAAACAAAGAATGATAGTTCATCTAAGAGCAATCGATGATGAATTGCAAATTTTGGAGGAAGACCCTCACATCCCAAAGAAGCTCATTCCCTAAGAGGTTGTCAATGGAGTCAGTATCCCAGAAAAGCCAATTCCAAAAACCACTGATGAGATGACACTAGAGGAAAGAGAGAAAGTAAAGAAGGATCTAAAAGTAACAGACATCCTTTATAATGCCTTAAATGATGATATGCTAAATAACATCATAAATCTAACAACGTCTAAATCCATACGGGATACCATCCAGATCCTGTGTGATGGAACCGAGGAAGTAAGGGAAAACAAACTGCAGCTATTAACACAACAGTATGAGTGGTTCACAATGAAAAATGGTGAAACACTCACTGAAATGTTTGACAGATTCAACAGGTTGGTAAATGACCTGAGATTATATGGGAAGGCCTATGCCAATAAAGATGTGAACAGAAAGTTCATGAGAGCACTTCCCATATCATCGGATCCAAAAACTACAGCCATCAGGGAATCCAAGGATATGAACCTTCTAGACTTGGACAGGCTCTATGGCACCCTGAAGACATACGAACTGGAGGTTCAACAAAGATCTAAAATGTCAGGGGATGCCAAAAAGCTTAAATCTATAGCCCTGATGGCTGCCAAGAAGGATAAAGTAGAAGCAAGACCAAGTGTCTTGATGCAGCAGCAGTCAGGGGATGCTGAAATTGAAGGGGACAATGCAGTTGATTCAAAGGAGGACGAGTACACTCCTAAAGAATTAGAAGACCTGGATGAAACCATGGCCTTTCTTGTAAAAAGGTTTTCCAAGCAGAAATTTCAAAAGCCATCTGGATCAAAAAGATTTTCAGCAAGGAAACCTATTAGCACAAAAAACTTAATCGACAAATCAAGAATAAAGTGCTACAAATGCAATGATATGGGCCATTTTGCAAATGAGTGCCGCAAGGCCACAAAGGAAGGTGAATCCAGGGGAAAGGAAGCTGAAGTGGATTACAAGAAGAAATACTTTGACCTTCTAAATGCCTCCAATAAGGGAAAAGCTTACATTGCAGAGGGAAAGGACTAGGCTGGCTCAGATGAAAAAAGTAATGAAGAATATGTCAACCTAGCCCTGATGGCCTCATCCACTGACAGTAGCAACTCACAAGTAAGTCTTGAAATTTCCTCTAACATTTCTAAAAATGATTGTGTTAAAACTGTTAAGGAAATGGCTTGTGAGATAAAAGATCTTTATGACACCCTAAGGAGCGTTGTAGTTGAAACTGAGAGAGTACAGAAGATAAATGAACATTTGACTGCAAGAAACACTCTCTTAGAATCAGAACTCACTAGACTTGAGAGTCTTGAAAAAGAACTCTCAAGGACTAAAAATCTCCTTGAATGTGCTATTAAAAGAGAAGAATGGACCTCCAATCTTTTGAGTCAAGAAAGGGAAGTCATAAAGAAATAGAATGAGTCCAACAAGAAACTAGAAGATCAGTTGAATAGTCAAAAATCTGATCCCAAATCTGGTTTAGGCTATGGAGAGACTCTAGTGAAGCAACCTCTCATTGAGGTTGAAAATGCAGCTAGCTTTGGAAAAAGGCCATTACAACCTATTAAGTTTGTAAAGGCTGTAACAAAGTTGGAAAAAGGGAATGTTTTCCCGATGAGTGAAGCTTCCACAAGTGGTGGAAGTGGCAAGAAACCTATTCTTGCCAAAGCACTCAAACCTCCAGTCACAAAAGAACCAGACTGTGCATCAGTGGATACACAGTCATCAATGGGAAAGAGTGCATCAGGCCGTCGTAGCCCATCAGGGGATTATAAAAAGAATAGGAATGGTAAGTTAGGTGTAAATAAAGCCAGTAATTACACCTCTACTTATGAAGCCCCTTGAAAAGTTTGCTGGAATTTTGGTAGTAATAATCATTTATCTTTTCAATGTAAAGAAAAACCACAAATTCTCACTGGCACAATTTTATACACTGATGATTTACCAACTGTTCAAGCTTGTACCTCCAAGGGCAATGAAAAGAAAACAATTGTTAAATCAGAGGCTTATATTGCAGCTCCTAAAAAGGAGAAAGTTTTTAATTTGCCAAAATCAAGAGTCACACATAAAGAAAAGGTTGTTTTACCATTAACTGTGACCAAACCTAGAGGACCCAAAGTCACTTAGGTACCAAAAAAAAAATTAAATATTCTTTGTGTATAGGGAAAAGTCCAAAGCAGTCAAATCTGGTTTCTAGATAGCGGTTGCTCAAGACACATGACAGGAAACAAAGCCCTGCTCACAGAATTTCAAGAAAAGGGACCAGTAATCTCTTTTGGTGATAACAGCAAAGGATTGACTCTTGGTTATGGCAAAACAGCAAATGGGGATGTCTCATTTGAAAATATAGCACTAGTTGATGGGTTTAAGCACAACTTATTAAGCATAAGGCAACTATGTGACAAGGGATACATCATTTCTTTCAAGGGGGATCAGTGCTTGATCTCAAATGAAGATGATGGGAAGCTGGTTTTATCAGGGATAAGAAAAGGAGATCTCTACATTGCTGACTTGAATTCAGTAAGTGGAGAATCATGTTTCTAAAACAAGGCAAGCCCTGATGAAAGCAGACTATGGCATAAGAAGCTCTCTCACCTAAACATCAAGGTTATCAATGATTTGGTAAAGAGAGAATTGGTAACTAGACTACCTCAAATGGAATTCATTCAAGAAGGATTATGTTCAGCTTGTCAACAAGGGAAGCAAAGGAAATCATCCTTTGTCAACAAGGAAGCCACAATGATCAAGGATCCAATTCAATTGCTTCATATGGATCTCTTTGGCCCTGTCAATATTGTGTCAATGTCAAAGAAAAGATTTGCAATGGTTATTGTGGATGACAACACCAGATACACTTGGGTTAAGTTTCAAAATGCTAAAAAAGAAGTACCTCAACAAATCATTGACCATATAAAGAAAGTGGAAACTGAGTCAGGGTCAATGGTTAGAATGTTGAGGACAAATAATGGAACTGAATTCAAGAATGCAGTTGTTGATGGATTTTGTGTGGAGAAGGACATCAATCACACTTTATCAGTTCCAAGAACTCCTCAACAGAATGGTGTAGTGGAAAGGAAAAACAGAACCCTGATAGAAGCTGCTAGAACAATGCTAACAAAGGCAAGGATTCCTACCTATTTTTGGGCTGAGGCAATTTCCACTGCTTGTTTCACTCAAAATAGATCCTTAATCAACAAGGCTCACAATAAGACACCTTACGAGCTAATGACAGGGAGGAAACCGAACATCAAGTTCCTGCATGTGTTTGGATGCAAATGCTTTGTGTTAAGGAACTTTGGTGAAAACTTAGGGAAATTTGATCCAAAGGCTAATGAAGCAATTTTTCTAGGTTACTCCCTGACATCTAAGGCCTTCAGGGTTTATAACAAAAGACTCCAGGTAGTGATGAAATCCATAAATGTAGCTTTTGATGATCAAGAAATTTCTGGACTTGTGTTTTCATGAGGAGCTCAGATTTGAAAATGAAGATGATTCTGATTATTAAGAGAATGAAGCTGATGAATGCAGACAAATGAAAAATTTAACCATCCCTGATGTCAATCCAAATGTCACAGAAACCCCTTCAACAGATAGAGTTGATTTCCTGGACAACAGGTCAGGGAATACTCCATCAGGGGATCAACCATCAAGGCATGCACCATCAGGGGATAACTTTAACCATGAGTTAAGCATTAATTCAGGGGGAGTTTTCTCAGAAGCTGGGAGCACTGACTTAGGGGGAGGAGATGACAATCAAGCAAGCTCATCAAGATACATCTCTAATCCCAAATGGTCTAGGAGTCACACAACATATTTGATTATTGGTGATCCAAACAAGAAAATGCAAACCAGAAAGGCAACATCTAATGAATGCCTATATGCTTGTTTTCTTTCACAAGTTGAAGAAGCCATTCAAGATGCAGATTGGATAATGGCTACACAAGAAGAGCTGAATCAGTTTGAAAGAAATCAAGTATGGAAATTAGTACCTAAACCCAAAGATAGAATTATAATAGGTACCAAATGGGTATTCAAAAACAAGATGGATGAAGATGACATTGTTATAAGAAACAAAGCAAGGCTGGTTGCAAAGGGTTATCTTCAAGAGGAATGGATTGACTTTGATGAAACTTTTGCACCAGTAGCCAGACTTGAGGCTATAAGAATATTCTTAACCTATGCAGCACATTCAAACTTTAAAGTTTACCAAATGGATGTGAAGATTGCCTTTCTCAATGGGAAATTGGAACAGGAGGTATATGTCCAACAACCTCCAGGGTTTGAAAGTTCAAAATTCCCAAATCATGTATTCAAATTAGAAAAGGCACATTATGGATTGAAGCAAGCTCCCAGAGCTTGGTATGATACACTGTCTAAGTTTTTAGTGGAAAACAAATTCACAAGAGGTATCATTGACAAAACATTATTCTTTAGACAACACCAAGGTCATCTGATTTTGGTTCAAATTTATGTTGATGATATTATCTTTGGATCCACTGACACTAGTTGTGTGAAAAGTTCTCCAAACTCATGCTAAGCAAGTGTGAAATGAGTTTAATGGGTGAATTATCTTATTTCTTGGGACTGCAAATCAAACAAGTCACTGATGGAATTTACATTCATCAGACAAAGTATGCCAAAGAACTTCTCAAGAAATTTGACATGGAGGACTCAAAAGTAGCAAAGACACCAATGGCCACTGTAACCAAGATTGACCCTGATAAGAATGGAAAGAAAGTTGATCTGAAGACTTACAGGGGAATGATTGGATCATTGTTGTATCTAACAAGTAGGCCTAACATTATGTTTGCAACATGTCTTTGTGCAAGATATCAAGCTGACCCAAGGGAATCTCATCTCATTGCGTTGAAAAGAATCTTGAGATATATCAAGGGCACTACAGAGTTTGGGAATTTGGTATCCAAAGGAGTCTGGATTTGAATTGCTAAGATATTCTGATGCTGACTTTGGAGGATGCAGAATTGACATAAAAAGGACAACAGGAAGCTGTCAGTTTCTAGGAGGAAGGCTTGTATCTTGGTTCAGCAAAAAGCAGCACTCAATTTTAACATCAACTACTGAAGCTGAATATATTGCAACTGGAAGTTGCTGTGCACAAATCCTATGGATGAAAAATTAGTTAATGGACTATGGCCTGAACTTCAACAAAATTCCAATCAGGTGTGATAACACTAGTGCCATTTCCATTGCTGAAAATCCTGTGCAGCATTCCACAACGAAGCATATATAGAAATCAGGTATCACTTTATCAGGGAACATGTTATGAATGGAACTATTGAACTACAGTTTGTACCAACAAGCAAGCAGCTAGCAGACATTTTCACCAAAGCTCTTGATGAAACCACTTTTTCAAAACTTGTGGGGGAGCTAGGTATGGTGAATTATGTTAAATGAACTTCAATAATCTGCTAAAAACTTGTCAGAAAGGAGGTTGGAATCACACGAACTGTCTAAAGCTTAAGTTCTAGTACTTTTACTTCACATCATGAATACCTGATAAATTTAGAATGACATGTGATTATATATGTTAAAAACGTAAATATGTACATACATTTTTGTGTTTGTGTTTTTGCCTTTGTTTGTTTCTGTCTGTTGCATCAGGGTTAGGGTATTCGACTCGCGCATTAGGGTCAAGGCATTTGATCTGTGCATCAGGGTCAGGGCATGTATATACTATTTTTGTCAGGGTCAAGTAAGAGACTTTTGACTGCATCAGGGGATTATATCCAGTAGTGCGATGACAACTCATCAGGGAATTCTTCTCTCACTGATGACGTGTCATCACAAAACTGATACGACACCCTGATTGCGTGTTTTCAGGGACGGTTTTCAAATGTCAAAAGGCGTGTATTTATACTTTCTCTCTCTTCTTTCTGGAACATCTCAAAACATTAAATCTGACTTTGATATTTTCTCAATTTTTTTTTCTCTCTCTCTCATATTCACAGAAACCCTAGAACTTCAAATCTTCAAAGCATCAATGGCACCCAGTAATGCTCAACAACTTCCAAAAAATCTGGTGGTTCCACCCACAAACTATGTGGGTTTCTCCGACATTGATGAGGTAAATGATTGTTTCAAGCCGATGATGAACTATCTACTCAAATCTGAGTATAGTCGAGCAATCTTCACTGATGAAGAAATGTTTGGAGAAACACTTTCACAATTCTGGTCAAATGCTAAGTTCATGAACTCCTCAACAAGACCAGAGGCTGTGAAAGGAATCTCATTCAAGATTTCTTCTGAAAAAGAAAAAATAACCCCTTCCAGAATCAACTCTGCACTGGGATTACCTACACAGGACTTTGTGGAAGTGCCTGGTGATGCTGAACTGGTCGACTTCTTGAGGGAACTGGGCTACAACGCTGTTCCTAGCATTGTGTTGAAGTTCAAGGACCTCAAGAGAGTGAACGTGAAACGAGAGATCTCTTATCTCTTCAACACCATCACAAAGGTGTTCTTAGGTAAGTGTTCTAACTTTGAGGTAATAACCTCCTTAACATTAAAAATAGCATATGCAATGATTAGAAATGTACATATAAATATAGGTAAATTAATTTTTGATGATCTTGTAAATAAATAAGGTAGTTTTAATTCTAGAAAATCAGAGATCTATTATGCTAGATTCTTGTCAGTGGTCTTTAAAGATCAATTTTCTAATATTTCTTTTGAGGATGATATTACTGTATAGACCTACAAACAAACTAGGAAGTTGTTTGTGGAAATAATGAAGAAATCGTATACTGCGGAGCCATTTGCACTTCCATCGCATATGGATCAGGTATCACGAACTCTTCCTTCCACCTCTCAACCTACTAATTCTTCTCTTTCAACTACTATGGCTGAGATCGCTACCACTTCTCAACCTACCCAAGTAGTGCAACAAGATTCAACTCTACCACTCTCAATAGCCCAACCCTTAGTCTCCCAAAAGACTAAGGGAATCAAAAGAAAAAACTCTGAAGCAGATACACTAATTGAGGGGGAGCAGGGAGAGAGAGTGATTGCCTACAGGAGATTAAAAAAGAAGGTGGCAACGAGTGTTACACTACAACCTGACCAGGCAGTCTTCTCTCAAAAGGATACTGCTTTTGAAAAGGAATTAAACACATTTCTAACTAATTCCTCTCAAAAGGAATTAGATATTGAAAATAATCCCCAACCAGAGACACAGTTGAGTGAGGCACATACACTGACCATTGCCCCTAATGAAATTAACATCAGGGTCTCTGAGAGCCACTTGCAAATATCTGACACAGTGAGTGCACACACAACTTCTTTTGATGGATCACCTCCTCATTCAGTGATCCAGCCAACACTCCCTTCTACACCACTTCCTTCTTTCTCTGTTCCTCAAATTTCTTCAGATATTATGACACAAACATTAAGTGTCATAAGATCAGATTCTCCAATTTTTCAAATCAAGGAGGAGCCAACACTCCCTGACACAGTGATTAATAGTCAACACACTCAAATGGTTGACTCATTTTTACTTGATACAATCACTGTTGATCAGCCCGGAGATATAAATTCATCTGTATATACTAATGCAATAAGCCTTTATGTTCCCCCACCTGTACATACTTCTTCTATAGAAACATACACTTCTCCAATTGTACATACACAAACTTCTTCCACTCCCCCTCCTATCACTTCTGTGGGACCAGTAATTGTACATAATTTAATTGAACTAGCCACAGTGGTTGATCTCACAGCCCATAGGAGCCCAACTAGGACAATTTTGAGTGAGAATGTGAGAATACTTAGTGAAGAGAAGCAAAGTCAAACCCCTGAGAGGACTTTGGCAAAAGGAGAGCATGAGAGTACTACCTTAGAAGGCAAAGAAAAAGGAGAGTCCTTGAGAGATGCCTTAGAAGGCACAGAAAAAGGAGAGATTGAGGGAGATAAGGATGAGATCCTTGTAAATAAAGAATATAGAGAAAATATAGTTACTGAAACTGTGAATATTGTAAATAATTCCAGTTCTTCTGAAAGTGATGAAGATGATAATCCAACATATGATTTTTCCCAGCACATTGGAGTTGATTTATACTTTTAACAAAATCAAATGGTTGATACTGTACAGTTACTCAAACAAGAGCTGTCAAGGACAACGGATCCAATTTTGATCAAGATGCTCAAGTCCCAAATCATGATTGGACAATCTGTAGATATTGAAAATAAGAAACTCTATACACACTTCACAAACAAAATAAACAGTGTACAACAAGTTGTTGACTCCCTTGTCACCAGCCAGACTCTACTCCGGATGAAGAAAAATGTTGACAATGTTAACAAGAAGCTTGCTGATCTCACCACTCAAATGGCAAGCATGGAAACTCTGCAACTGACAATGGTTGACACTCTATAACAAATTCTTCAAGTCACATCCCGATTCTCAACTTCCACTGATAATGCTATCAAAAAGGGGGAGAAATCCATGGAACCATCATCGTCAGGGGTTGTTGCTGAGAAAATGACAAAGGTTCAACCATTAGGGGATGTCACTGCTCCTGCTCCAAAACCCAAGGATAAGGGCAAAGGCATCCTGATTGAGGAACCAAAGAAGAAATCAAACACTCAGTCAGGGCCTAAGCTGCTTGAAAATGCCATGAAGACAGCCCATTTTCCAACTCCCATTGAAGTTGTAATTGATGGGAAAGTGGAGCTGGTCTTTCCTCAAGACAAGAAACTTCTTGAAGCTGATGCACTTTATGCACAGCAACTTCAGGAGGAGGAGGAGAGGGAAATGGCAAAGGAAAAGGAATAAGAAGATAAAAAGAAGAAGAGTGTCAGGCCAAGATCCTCCAGGAAACCTCAACCAAAGAAATCTCAAAATCCCAAGGGTGGATCAGGGAGTAAAAACCAAGAAAAATCTGATGACCCTGATGCCACTAAACCCAAGACATCTAAAGCCAAGGATCAAGCACCTTCTCCTATAATCACAGCATATGGACCACTCACTCTAGCTGAATCCCTAAGGGATGAAAAGTGCAAGAATCTGACATTTATGTTCTCAATAAAAAGCATAAATGTCAAGGTCAACAACAAAAGGGATCAGCGAATCTCTGTTCAACTAAAGAGTGGGTCCTAATTCACTATAAATATGGATTGGTTTAGGAGAATGGATGATGAGCAACTAGGCATGATCCTGAATTTAGTTCCTCGAACGTCAGGGCTTAACAAAAACTTGCGAAGGATGATTGAGAAGCTGAGTAATGCCATCAACGACGATAGAAGCCTGCCTAAAGCTTTGGAAAGGCCATTAAAGCTATTCTATAGATCCACTGATGGGCAGGATAAAAGCTTAAGGATAAGAGAAATTGATGGGCTTGATCTGGAGGAGGCGATGCATGTTCTGAGCCAAATTGCAAATCACAAAAATGAACATGTCATCCAGTTCAGAATCCTGCTACTGCAAAGGGTGCTAAAGGAGATCGAAGAAACTAGAGCTGATGATGGGAATACAGCTGTAGTAAGGGATGTGCCCCTAGTAAAAGGATTCAAAGAATATCCTAAGAGGATCACAAACCCCCCCCCATGGGTGTGCAATTGAAAAATATAGAAGGGGAGATCATCACCTTTTACTGGTCACAACTTGTTGCAGCTAATGTACAAGAAATCAAATTTGTCCTTGAACCTCTGGAATCTAGCAAGAATGTAAACATTGTGAACTTCAAAAGATTTCTTCAAAAGGAGCTGCAACAGTTGCTGGAAGGAAGGGAAGACAACAAACTCAGGATTCCTGATCAAAATCTGGATCAAAGGAGACAAAGCCTTAGAAGTGACACTCAACTTATCGAATCTAGTCATCCATTGCCCTTTGTCTCAGCCCAACCGAAAAGGGGATCCTGATGTTTATACATAAATATTCTTTTGTAATAGTTATAGGAAGTACTTGTACAATTATTCTTTTTGTTCATACAAATACATTAGAGTAGATAGAAACCATTTGTTTATATAAATATAGTTTTTGGTTTTGACATTATCATCAGTGCATCAAATAGATTTATGGTTATCAAATTGATAATCATAAATAGGGGGAGATTGTTAGATATAAATGATGATGATGATGATGTTTAGAGAATAAATTATGCATCTGTAAATACTTATGGTATTCAATAAACCTAAGTATCCGCACAAGTTTTACATCTACTGATGATTGATCTAATCATCAGGGCAGGAAATACTCTTCACAAAGTCAAGTCATGAGAGAAAATTCTAAAGGGCTTGATATGTGAAGAGGAATGTCTGTTGTTACTCAAAGTCAGTTAAAGTATTCCGCACATCAGACATTCCAAACAAATTCAACAAAGCTTCAATGATTAAAAACCATTAGGGGATGACAAAGGCAGACCACCTCGTCAGGGGAATGCGTCAGGGCATGAACAAGTCATATTAACCTGTCAGGGGAAGACATCAGGATATGACAGTGTCAGGCTAACCCATCAGGAGGAATGCTCAGCACTGCATTAGTGGAAGCCATCAGTGTATGTAGTGAGTCATAACATCAGGGAATCTAGAAGCACTTAGTAAAATTAAGTGAAGTTTGAAGCACTGATCCAGTCTTTGAGAAGACTTGTCATCAGGGGATCTAGAAGCATTGATCAAGTTCATATCAAGGCTTGCCATTAGTGGATAAGTTATGATTGCATACATCCGTCATCAGGTCTTACACGTAAATCAATGAAGCTTGTTACAGAAGTAAGATATATAATCTGGAAAGATATCTCTTGAAGTTTGTTGGTCCAATGACAACTCTTGAACATTAAATGCACGCAGATCAGGGGATGAAAAAGAAGCAACTAAAGTAGCAGCAGTCTGACACATAGTTCCTAAAGGACAACGATGTGACATATATGCAGCAAAGTTGAAAAGAGCGGCACGTCTATGCACGTGGTTTCAACTACTGATCTTCTATATGTGCAAGAGTTCTCATTACACAAGATAAGTAATCCATCATATCAACAAGCTTAGAAGCACACAAGTCACTAGAAAGAAGCTTTGTAATGTATCTTGAGAGAAATATTTCAGAGAAGATTAGAAGCTAGTGAGTGTGAATGAGAAACTATAATTTTATTACAGAGCTTGTAGTTGTTTAATCACATTTGTGATTAACCGGATTTTCAGAAAAATCTCAAGTTTTAATAGATCTATTTTAACTTGAAATACGTTCATTTGATTATCTGTTATTGTTTTTCTATGTATAGTAGCTATTTCCTTTTGTGCAAAAAGTTGAAAAAGAAGAAAAAGTTTTGAGTGTTTGAATTCCCCCCCCCCCCCCCCCCATTACAAACACTTGAGGCCATTTTACTCAAACACGCCGCTTAGTCCTTCAAGAAAGTGTTCAGCAAGATATTCCTTGGGAACAACGCCGACTTGTTCAGCATCATCTAGCAACAAGGCTCTATTGAGTTCCTTAGATTTTTCTTGCGTTTATCTTTTAGCAGGAACGTCATCAAAGCTGCTGTCAGAGTCACTACTACTTGATAGCAATGTGTTTTCTCTTTGATAATTGCACATTATCTCTAATGGCAACGAGAGGCAAAACAAGTCTTCGAGTTGCAATAGGTTTGTCTATGTCATCTGTAGTCTCTATTGATTAATCATTTTGGAATTCTTCCTTTGTGATTCGCTCTGCTTTGATCAAATCAGCAAGACATATGTTCATATGCTACTGTGCTCCAGTTATCTCGACTTCAGCAGCATCATCCTTCGCTTCTAAACTTGTTACACTCTTAGGTGTGTCAACAAATTCCAATACTTCAGTGGTGCTGACCACTTCAGTAGGGGTGGCAACATCGTTTACTAATGGTAGTTCAACAGTAGGGGTCGGTTGATCTGTAGCAAGGACCTCCTCCGTAACAGCATCAGTCTCCTGGAAAAGTTCATCATATGAACTTTTCGAAGTGGCAATAGCAACAAATGGAGACTTGGCAGCAGCATAATTGTGACAGCCCCAATTTTCATTTTTCATATACCAGTGTCATCAGTTTAATATTAACTGTTAAGACTTGGGTCTTTCGATGGAAAATTGGGTCGTCAAAGGAGGTACAAAATAGTTATCACACAAATAACTTTTTTCCTTTATAATAATAATTAAATCAGAGTATTCTCAGTGATTATTACAAACATTATTTTGGAAAATTCTAGCAGCGGAATAACATAACTTTTCTTAAAAGCAAGTTCAAACCAAACTGAAAATAATATCTATGAGCCTATAATAGCCAGTCCTACTGATACTGAAACATCCCTTCTTTACCCTTGGAATTTTCTCCTTCTCGTGTTTAGCTAAAAGAGTATCAAGCAAGTATGAGCGATAAAAGCTCAGCAAGTAATATAATATAGGACAACTGAAAGGAATGAGAATTTGAAGCTAGTTTTGAAATACCATTTTCAAGACAATATTAACATATTTAAGAATTCAACTGTTGGATTTCCATTGCATCTGGGAAAGAAAATCCATATTTTCATATTGAAGGAAATTGGCAACATAATGCTTCTAAAATAAATCCACATAAGCTCTCTTGATGTCTTTTAGTACCATGAATTACTTAATCGCCTTAACTCTATTCAGCACTAGGGCCTACTGAGAGTATCTCTTACCACTTGACAATAGCTGGCCAGGGCTATCTCAATGTGGTCTGCTATGTACTTACGTAAGACATTTAGTAGATTTAATTACATCTACAATCTCTAGGGCCCAACAGAATAGAGTATCTCATTCTCACATCCGAGTTGGTTCCCTTCTCTTACTTATTAAGTGGATAAATCTTGACACCTTAGTGAAGATTATCAAGGTACTCACACAGCTGACCTTGTAATTTTCAATGAGGAACACAAGGTATTCACACAGCTAACCTTGTAGAAGACATTAGATAACTTAATACTGAATTGAATAGTTTCAAAGGTCAGGTGTTGACATGGAACAGATAGAATACTTGTAAGCCAGATACAAGTAGGCAAGCATTTAACAATAAGATTTAGTTCAAGTTGAACAAGTAACAATTATTCTCAATTAGTACGTATATGAAGCAATTATGTATATGTAAGGAAAAAGTCGAGTATTTGCACAACATGTTTTAACGTTGATCGAGTTAATGGATTAGACATTTAATTGCAATAAGCATCATATCACATGTATGCATACATAAACAACTTTGCTATATGCTGAAGAATAGTAAATACAACACTTGCAAAATCACGTATAATGGAACAACTGAGTTATATGTTGGAAGAATAACAAATATATTACTTGCCTTGGTCGGAGTGACAATGTATGACAGGTTTATGTGTTCCTGTGAGACCTAATTAAAGGAAAATAGCTATGTTTAGGTAAAAGGGTTCTTGTTATTGAAACCATGTTAAGTCTGCATCAGGGGGTGAATTACACTTGTCAGGGGATAAGCTTTAGGTTATCAGGGGATAGCTACCCATCGGGAGATAATTTACTCATCAGTGGATATCTACCCGTCAGGGGATAAACTACCCATCGAGGGATAAATTACTCATCAGTGGATATATATCCATCAGGGGATAAACTACCCGTCGGGGGATAAACTTCGGCCATTAGGGGAATGACCCTTGGCCATCAGGGGATAACTCTCGGTCTTCAGGCGATGAGTTGGTTGTCGCCAAACTCATTAGTGGATAACTTGGCTATTTCCAAACTCATCGAGGAATAAATTGTCTAGCGCCAAACTCATTAATGGATAGGTTGTTCAGCTCCAACTCATCGCCAAACTTACAAGCTAGCGCCAAACTTGTCGGGGACTAGCCTTTTGCTTCTCGGAGACTAAGATATTTTTACCTATCAGAGATTAACATAAATTTTTACTTATCAGAGACTAACATAAATTTTTAACCATCAGAGACTAACATAATTTATTCATCAGTGTCTAAATTATTCTCTGGTAACTAAAAACAACTCATCAGTGGATATTTATCCTCCGATAAATTGCAGTTGGGTTCTTCCATAATGAACATATATTTGTTTTATCTTTTGTGAATATCAAAAGGACAAAATAAAATCTTTTCAAGATATGACAAAGTTATAGAATTCTTTCTCGAATAGAGATTATCCATGTGATTGATCTTTTATGAGAAAATTATCGGAAAGGATTACATTTAGGTTATCCTAGATTTTATGCAATCTCAACTTTAAGTTAAATAGTTAAAATAAACAACTTAATAAAATCTTTTAAAATTACCTTGTGAGCTTTTACTTCTGCAATATACGCTAAAAAGATTTTTATTTTGAGATGACAGTGTTTAAAAGATGAGGAGTAGTAGGCAAGGATCCTCCTATTTATAGGGGGAGTCAAAGGAGATCAAAATATTTGATGTGAGATATTTCTTACTGTAGATTAACATCGAACGTGAAATTTACTAAATCACTAAAATATGTTAACAATTACATGATCATTACATTTACACGTAAGTTTGAATTACTAATAGGTTTCAAATGGTAGTATATTGTTCTACTAATGACTCAGCTCTTAAAACACTTACTCATCATACGGGGTTCCATCCTCTCATAATAGATTACTAATACATAAATTAACTCAGATAATATCTTATACTAAAATTTATTTCTTTTGGTATTTATAGAGGAATAATTGCTCATGCTCGTAAATAAATTTTTGACTAAAATTTATTTATTAATTGTCTTATTATTATAATAATATTTACACATATCTAGGGTATTACAATAATAGTTGTCAATCTCCTTGAAGATTTCATCTTCAGCAGGTGTAGCAGTGAGGGGGACTGCAAAGGGAATATCTTGTTGGCCTTGTCTTTCCTCCTCCTCATCAGTAAGAGGTTCAATGTCTAATCCTCCTTATTCAATGACCTTTACAACAACATCTTCATCATACAATTCCATGAAATAATCATACATTTCCTTTTCTTCGGGATTTAGAGTGGCTTGATCAAAATCTGCATCAGCAACAACAGACTTCGTTTTCTTTTTAGGTCGTTGCATCTAAGCAGCAGCTCCTCTTTTCCTGGTAGGTTTTGGCTTACCAATAGGAGTTGTCTCAGCAAGTCGTTCCATGTCTTACTATTCTTCAGCAATCTCCTCAGCATAGTCTGTTGTGTTCTTTGTTCTTCTCTCAATAGTAGCTTTTGCTAGGGCATCAGGATTTCTTTTGGATATCAAATTTCTAAGTTAGGAGTTCCTCTGAGATATCTGAAAATTCTCTTAACATAAGCTAAATGTGATTCCTTGGGGTTAGATTGAAAACGTGCACAAATATATGTAGCAAACATAATGTCAGGTATGTTTGCATTAAGTAAAGCATGGATCCGATCATACCTCTAGTTTGTTATGTCTACAGATTTATCTTGTTCATCTTTGTCTAACTTTGTTGTTGATGACATGAGAGTCTTCATGGGGCTTGCTGTTTCTGAACCAAACTTCTTAAGCAGGTCTTTGGTATACTTGGATTGGTTTATAAAAATGCCATCACTGTTTTGCTTAATTTGAAGTCCAAGGAAGAAATTCAACTTTCCCATCATGCTCATCTCAAATTTGCTCTGCATAAGCTTAGAAAATCTCGCACAAAATTTTTCTTCAGCAGAACCAAATATTATGTCATCTACATAAATTTGTACAAGCAGTGTTTTATCTTTATGCTTTTTAATAAATAAGGTGGTGTCGACTTCACCTCTATTGAAACCTTCACTAACTAAAAAGGAAGATAGAGTGTCATACCATGCATGTGGTGCTTGTTTAAGTCCGTATAAAGCTTTGTCAAACTTATATACATAGTTTGAATGGGAATGATTAGTAAAACCTGGGGATTGCTAGACGTAGACTTCCTCCTAAAGTTGTCCATTCAGAAAGACACTCTTGTCATCCATTTGAAAGGCTTTGAAGTTTTGATAAGCAGCATAAGCAAGGAAAATTCTTATGACTTTGAGTCTTGCTACTGGAGCAAAGGTTTCATCATAGTCGATATCTTCTTCTTGTGAATAGCCCGTAGTTATAAGTCTTACTTTGTTTTTTGTGATGATTCCATCTTCGTCTATCTTATTTCGGAATACCCACTTGGTGCCTATTACTGTATGATTTCTTGGCCTGAGAACTAGATTCCAAACTTTGTTCCTACTAAATTGATTTAGTTGTTCTTGCATAGCAATGATCCAATTAGCATCAACAAGAGCATCCTCAATTTTCTTTGGTTCCATCTGAGATAGGAAACTTAGAAAATTATTTTCATTTTGAGTAGATCTTGTTGTCCTTATTGAACTTGTGCGATTCCAATTATTAAATCTTCCGAGTGGGATTTGGTCCACTTTATTCTTCTTGGTAGATCTACTCGAGTGTCTTGCTGTCTTAGTTCCTCCAAGTTGGGTTCATCATCTTTTACTTTAACAGGGCTGCTTTTAACTGGGATAGAGTGTTGTGAAGGTTCTTCAGTAGGATCTTCCTTAGTTTGGGTAGCCTGTTGAGTTTGATCATGTTCCTACTTAGCTATAGTAGGGAGTGAACCACTTGGTTCCTCATGATTAGATTCATCAAATACTACATGCATAAATTCTTCAACAATGAGAATTCTTTATTAAAAATATGAAAACCCTTGCTATGAGTGGAATATCCTAAGAAAATACCTTCATCAGATTTTGCTTGAAATTTAGTTAAGTACTCCTTACCATTGTTGTGGACATAGCAGGGATATCCAAAGATATAAAAGTAACTGATGTTGGGTATCCTTCCCTTCCATAGCTCATATGGAGTCTTGTTTAGAGTTGGGTGAATGAGAAAACAATTTTGTATATAGCAGACAGTATTTATTACTTCTGCCAAAAAATACTTGGGGAGTCTAGAATCAACAAGTAATGTTCTTCCTTCTTCTTCCAAAGTTCTGTTATTCCTTTTAACCATTTCATTTTGTTGTGGAGTTCTTAATGTTGAGAAGTTGTGAGAGATTTCTTGCTTATCACAGAAAGGGTTACACTGACGCTAGTTTCCAAACTAACAAGGATGACTATAAGTCACAGTCAGGTTATATGTTTTGCCTTATTGGTGGAGCTATGAGCTGGAAGAGTTCAAAGCAAGAGACAGTTGTCGATTCTACAACAGAGGCTAAGTATATTGTTGCTTCTAACGCAGCTAAGGAGGCTGTATGGATAAAGAAGTTCATTACTAAACTTGGTGTTGTTCCTTCTATTGTTGATCCAGTAGACCTCTACTACGATAACAATGGTGCCATTGCACAACCGAAGGAACCTAGATCTCACCAACGATCCAAGTATATACTTAGGCAATTTCATCTCATTCGAGAGATCATTGAGAGAGGTGATGTATATATATATATATATACAGAGTACCGACAGAAGAAAATGTTGCAGATCCACTGACCAAGGCTTTGTCGCAACAGAAGCATGATGGTCACACTATTTCTATTGGTATTAGATATATGAGTGATTGGCTCTAGTGCAAGTGGGAGACTGTTGGAGTGTATGTCCTAGTGGTCAATTATGTAATAATTATGACACTATATTTATGTTATGTTTTGGTTAAATGATAATTTCTTTTATTATGTTTTATTTACTGCATTATATAAATATTAGCATAATAAATGTCCTTAGAAGAATGATACTAATTATATATATTCAAGTATGTGACTTAAATATGAGATCATATAAGTATGTTATATATCATTATTCTTAAATGGCCCTAGTCGAGTATTATTGTTACTGGGACAACAATAATACATTGAGACTAGTATGTGAATTGACTGATGGTCACATCTCATTGGTCTTAAATATATACGAGATATATTAAGTTGATGCATATGTACATGTTAGAAAATAGTGTACTAGACAGACCCACCGTGAAAATTCCACATGAAGCGTTATGCTATGTGTCATAAGTAATTCTCATAGTGACAATGATGTAATGGTCCATTGACCTGAAGTCATGACATTTCTACATAAGGAGTTATGTGTTTTGATATTGCCAAAAGACACCTTTAACCGAGTGGACGATAAAGTTGATTATTGGATGCATCTAGTTATGTGGAAAATGGGAATGATTAATGGGTGTCGAATCCAACAAAAATAAATTCCTACTAAGAAAAATAACTAGCTTGTAGCAAGTGATAGTAGGGTCGTACCCACAGAGATTGGTTAAGATTTATTTATTTTGTCAAGAACAAATAAAATAAAAAGAGGGTTTTGAATTCAAGTGCAAGAATTCAAGTAATATAAAGTGCATGAACAATAAATATAAGGATTTAACAAATATATATGAGAAAACTAGTCAAAGGATTATTCTCAACTTTGATTCTTTGAATTGATCATCGATGCAAGAATTATTCAATTATCCTAGAATAAATTGGTTATAGTTGTCGAACATGTATCAACAACCAATCTCTCCTTAATTTATCGATAACCAAGATACGATCTAATGATTACTTCTTTTACCAATGAACAACCATATATACGATCATATGATTTAATTCACCAATAACATTAAGAATTAGAGAAACCCAATTCTAATCAACAAACTCGAAACGTTCAGTTCATTTAAACTAGATCACAAAATCCCATAACAACAATCAGAAACTTGACCATAACCAACGTTGTTAATTGCTTCAAATATTAGAACCATCAAACAATTACGGATTTGATATTCTAAAAAGCGACATATTATTTTGACAATTAAATAGTTGCGCACCTACCCAATTAATCAAAACAATAATAAACTTGTAAAACAGAGAAATTGCAAATATCTAACAATAATAGAATAGATAAAATCAGTTAGATTTCACAATTGATGGCGAATCAAAGCCTTGAATATCCTTTGACTAGAAATATACTTAGCCACACATAGTAGATGAAGAATACATAAAAGAGAGAATAGAATTGCTGGAAAACTCCATGCCAAGAGTCCTCTCTAGGGTTGTAGAATTATCTCCTTAAATAAGGAAGAAGTTGATCTCATATAGGATTCCTTCTTTACATGGAGAATAAATCTAAAACTCTTTTCCTATTACAAATATGATAAAATAAGGTTTTATCTCTCTAAAAACGTGACTAAGAGTTTACAACTTAAAATATTACAATAGATATTAAATTTCCTAGTTTGACTCAAAATCCTGTACAAAAGCCTTCAGGGGATAGCTTATGACTTCCTATAGAGTGTGCCCACGCCTTATGTCATATTCAACACTAATTTCTGCTTTCGAAATACTTTGTAGCTCTTTACTCCATTTTGCATTCTTAAAGATAAATAACACTCAAAACACACAAAATAAACATAGATAATATTTAAGAACATAAAAATGACAATAAAAGACATGATCAAATTACAACTTATCAAATTCCCCCTCACTTAGACTTTGCACATCCTCGAGTAAATCAAACTCAAGAAATAAAAGATAAGATAAAAAAAAATAGTGGCACACTCTTTCGTAGGTATCATGATTGCATTTAGCGTATGCAACAAGCCTTTAAACCCCTATGTTCCCCATAGTGGTCGAGTTGTGTCTCGTGAGGGTTTGCAATGAATATACCCACAAAATTCATCAAAACTTATCCTCGTCATGAAACAATTACTTAAATTAATTTAGATAACTATGACACACAATAAATTAAATAATTGAAGAACACGAAATAAACAACTCTCAATTATTAACAGATATGTAATTAATATCAGTTAAATACACATAGCAAATCAACAATAGTTAGAAAAAGAACTTCTCCACTTAATCAATATCTCATACTCCCTTTATAAAGAATCAAGAAGTGATCTTGTGCATTAAGTGCTTGTGTACCGGCTTAAAAACATATTGACACTAAATTAGACACTTCATCTCCTTAGAATTAGTTATATCTTATTTCTCGTAAATCATCCTAAGTATCTTCAACCTAAGGGAATGCAATTAAAATGACCTTAGAAAACATAACTCACACACACCAATAATAGAATTTCACTACACACATTTTTTTTCTTTTTCAAGCTCATGCAATGTCTGGTTTATTGCTTTCTATGTTACCCATGTAGCGAGCTTTTGAACCAACGACTCCCAGATCCACTAGGGATCTTAGGGCGCTAGGTGTAAAGACAATCCTCTAGGGCCTACTTGGGCGAGTAACAAAGGCCACAACCGAGACTTAAAGTTTTCAACAATTTTTTTTCTTTTTTTTTTCTATAACATTTTCTTTTTTTTACTCAACATTGCAGCATAATATTGCAACATAACTCACTCAAAGAACATGGAGAAAAGAATAAAAGTAAAGTCATCTCTCAGCTACTCTTGACACAAAAAGATACTAAGTCATGAGAAAATAAGATCAATTACGTAAATTAAGTCCGCTTTAGTAATCTCAATGATTTAAACCAGTGAATAAGTGAGTAAGATCAAAAAAAGATTAATTAAAAGGAACTAGGGACAAATCTCAAGATTTGAAGTTCTAAACCTAACAAAAGTTACTCAACTATGTAATATAAACCAAACATAATTACACACAAGCTAGTAATGAGAGTTATCCATTTCACACACTTCAAAAATACAATTTATTACTATCATAATTCTCTAAAAAAACTTCAAATAATAATTCATGTCTTAGAAAATATTTATATATATGTTTTGGTTTGGTTTGGTTTTTTTTTTTTGTTTTAGAATACCCAATCTATAAGGTGTGGGCACGCCTTGTGAAATATAACAAGCTAAAATTGTGGTGTTCAAAATTCAATATTTGTGAAATTGGAAATTTGCAACAGGGTGTGGGCACGCCTTGTGCAAAGTTATAAACTAAATTATATATATATATATATATATATATATATATATATATATATATATAATAATTTCTTTTTTTTTACCCAATAAAAGAAACACAAACTAAGTAACAAATGTAAGGTATAAAACAAATAAGTAAATGACCAAAATCCTCCCCCACACTTAGACAATACATTGTTCTCAATGTATCAATTAAAATTTCACATTCAAGAAAGCAAATTGATAATAATAAGTAAAGATCAACTTCCCTGAAAAGTGAGCATGTGAAGAAGTATTATTGCGAAACCGGATAATAGGGATGTATGAAAGTCAATCTCATTGCATTAATACTATCCATCAAAATTCGAAACAACTTCTCATCATATAGAGGCTTTAGTTTGTTGGAGATGTTCTTTAATAATGTTCCTCCTCCATCTAAAAACAAGTACTTCAATTGATTCGACAACTTCTTGAGTTCCAATTCTGGTGTCTGTAGAATAGATGGCAAAAGTTTAGCATTAGAAACAGAAAAATTAACATATGAAACATTATGCTCAACAGATTCCAAAGAATTCAACTCAGAAGTTGCATCATGCAATTCTGGGCTTAGCACGACTTCATTTGTAGTGTCTTGAAACTTGTCATTATTAAGAGCAACTTTGAGTGGATCATCATCATGAGCTCAAAGCTTTGCTCAATTTTGCCAAATGTCTCAAGGATCTCCTTCTCTTGCTCCTCCGTTTTAGAATTTACAAATTGACTAGGAAAAGGAGGCGGTATCACTATTGCCTTGGCTTGTTGCTTGCTTAATTCTTCAGGTTGAGAAACTTGAGGTGATATTATTTTCTTCTCTAACTCATTCTCCATCTCAAGCTTGGATATCACAGAAGGTTGCTCCAAGACCCTTTCACTTCCCAAAGTAATTGTATTCACATTATGTTCTGAGTTAACAATGGTTTGCGAAGACAACTCGTTTGATAATTGAGACTCCAATCTATTCACTAAGGTAGCCATTTGTTTGAGTTGATTCTCCAAATTTTGAATGCTGACCCTTGTCTCTTTTTGAAATTGTTGAGTGTTAGTAGTAATTGAATTAACAATTTCTCCGAATGATATGTTTGATTGAGAGGATGAATGATATGCCCTTGTCTCTTGTTGAAATTGTTGAGTGCAAGTACCAATTGAATTAACAATTTCTTCTAAGGACATGTTTGATTGGGAGGATGAATGATATTGTGGAAATTGTTGTCCACCTCAATATGGTGTTGAAAAATCTGTAGGACATTCTTCATAGCTCAAATTAGGATGATCCCACCATTCTGGATTGTAAGTGTAAGAATAAAGATCTGTTAGAGTAAAATAGCCTCAAGTGTTTGTAATGGGGGGGGGGGGGGGGGGGGAGGAATTCAAACACTCAAATCTTTTTCTTCTTTTTCAACTTTTTGCACAAAAGGAAATAGCTACTATACGTAGAAAAACAATAACAGATAATCAAAAGAACACACGTATTTTAAGTTAAAATAGATCTATTAAAACTTGAGCTTTTTCTGGAAATCTGGTTAATCACAAATGTGATTAAACAGCTACAAGCTCTTTAATAAAATTACAGCTTCTCATTCACACTCACTAGCTTCTAATCTTCTCTGAAATATTTCTCTCAAGATATATTACAAATCTTCTTTCTAATGACTTGTGTGCTTCTAAGCTTGTTGATCTGATGGATTGCTTATCTTGTGTAATGAGAACTCTTGCATATATAGAAGATCAGTAGTTGAAACCACGTGCATAGACATGCTGCTTTTTTCAACTTTGCTGCATATATGTCACATCGTTGTCCTTTAGGAACTATGTGACAAATTGTTGCTACTTTAGTTGCTTCTTTTTCATCTCCTGATCTGCGTGCATTTAATGTTCAAGAGTTGTCATTGGACCAACAAACTTCAAGAGATAACTTTCCAGATTATATCTCTTGCTTCTGTAACAACCTTCACTGATTTGCGTGTAAGACCTGATGATGGATGTATGCAGTCATAACTTATCCACTGATGGCAAGCCTTGATGTGAACTTGATCGGTGCTTCTAGATCCCCTAATGACAAGTCTTCTCAAAGACTAGATCAGTGCTTCAAACTTCACTTAATTTTACTAAGTGCTTCTAGATCCCCTGATGTTATGACTCACTACATACACTGATGCAGTGCTGAGCATTCCCCCTGACGGGTTTTCCTGACAGGTTAGCCTGACACTGTCATATCTTGATGTCTTCCCCTGACAGGTTGACATAACTTGTTCATGCCCTGACGCATTCCTCTGACAAGGTGGTCTGCCTTTGTCATCTCCTTATGGTTTTTAATCATTGAAGCTTTGTTGAATTTTTTTGGAATGTTTGATGTGCGGAATACTTTAACTGACTTTGAGTAACAACAGACATTCCTCTTCACATATCAAGCCCTTTAGAAGTTTCCCTAATGACTTGACTTTGTGAAGAGTATTTCCTCCCCTGATGATCAGATCGATCATTAGTGGATACAAAACATGTGCGGATACTTAGGTTTATTAAATACCATAAGTATTTACAGATGCACAATTTATTCTCTAAACATCATCATCATCATCATTTATATCTAACAAGATCATAACTACCACATGACAATTCTGAAAATCCACCAGTAGCTTGGGCAGGTTCGTACAATTCATATCGAAGTGTAGGATGCATATTAGTTAAATGCCCACGACTTGAACAAACACCACATGATCTCACTTGTTGCGCATTATTAGTGAAATAATTCTCCAAGAGAACTGTGAGATTATCAAGACGTTGATCAATTGAAGAATTAACAAATGGGAACATGTTAAAGTTTTGATTATTACTAAAATAAAATAAAATAAATAAATCTGAATGCGTAACAAAAGAAATAAATCTAAAAACCAAAATTTAATGGGTGTCGAATCCAACAAAAATAAATTCCTTCTAAGAAAAATAACTAGCTTGTAGCAAGTGATAGTAGAGTCATACCCACAGAGATTGGTTAAGATTTATTTATTTTGTCAAGAACAAATAAAATAAAAAGGGGGTTTTGAATTCAAGTAATATAAAGTGCATGAACAATAAATATAAGGATTTAACAAATATATATGAGAAAACTAGTCAAAGGATTATTCTCAACTTTGATTCTTTGAATTGATTATCGATGCAAGAATTATTCAATTATCCTAGAATAAATTGGTTATAATTGTCGAACATGTATCAACAACCAATCTCTCCTTAATTTATCGATAACCAAGATACGATCTAATGATTACTTCTTTTACCAATGAACAACCATATATACGATCATACGATTTAATTCACCAATAACATTAAGAATTAGAGAGACCCAATTCTAATCAACAAACTCGAAACGTTCGGTTCATTTAACCTAGATCACAAAATTCGATAACAACAATCAGAAACTTGACCATACCAACGTTATTAATTGCTTCAAATATTAGAACCATCAAACATTTACGGATTTGATATTCTAAAAAGCGACATATTATTTTGACAATTAAATAGTTGCGCACCTACCCAATTAATCAAAACAATAATAAACTTGAAAAATAGAGAAATTGTAAATATCCAACAATAATAGAATAGATAAAATCAGTTAGATCTCACAATTGATGGCGAATCAAAGCCTTAAATATCCTTCGACTAGAAATATACTTAGCCACACATAGTAGATGAAAAATACATAAAAGAGAGGATAGAATTGCTGGAAAACTCCATGCCAAGAGTCCTCTCTAGGGTTGTAGAATTATCTCCTTAAATAAGGAAGAAGTTGATCTCATATAGGATTCCTTCCTTACTTGGAGAATAAATCTAAAACTCTTTTCCTATTACAAATATGATAAAATAAGGTTTTATCCCTCTAAAAACGTGACTAAGAGTTTACAACTTAAAATATTACAATAGATATTAAATTTCCTAGTTTGACTCAAAATCCCATACAAAAGCCTTCAGGGGACAGCTTATGGCTTCTTGTAGAGTGTGCCCACACCTTATGTCATATTCAACACTGATTTCTGCTTTTTAAATACTTTTTAACTCTTTGCTCCATTTTGCATTCTTAAAGATAAATAACACTCAAAACACACAAAATAAGCATATATAATATGTAAGAACATGAAAATGACAATAAAAGAGATGATCAAATTACAACTTATCAATGATGTAGATAGAATTTAACCCTCCTATAAATTAGAGGTGATATCTATAAGTCTCTTGATTGAGTGGGACTATGAAATGCATGGACATTCTCAAATAGAGATTTGTTTCATATACTCTACTCATTGATCAAGAAAACTGAGATTAAACTGTGAAGAGAATGACACATTCATGCCTTGAATTTAATCTTAGATATCAAGGTTAAAAGGATTAAATTATATTGAAACATTAGTCACAGAAAGGTTGTGTCGAAACGACTATATTATTACTTGGGTAATAATGATGTATTACTAGATGTTACTCACTGATTATAATTTTATAATATGTTTTAAAATTATTGTCAACATAATAATAACCTACAGGATCGCACACTAAGAACATTCATTAAAAAGATATAATTTAAATGTCGGTGATTTTAATATATCAATAAGATTAATTTTATTTAAATCATGACTTTAAATTATATATATATATATAATCTGTATATAGTAGAGTCCCTTGGAAGGTAATACAAATATATATATTTATTTGTGTGTGTGTGTGTGTGTGTATTAATTAAGTGAGACTTGATTAAAATATATAACAAATATAAAATTTGAATTTTATTCTCCTAATTAGATTAGGGTTTGGGATTACTCTATACACAACTGTGACGACCCCAAAATCCCTCAATGGATCAGGACTTCGTCAAAAGAAGGAAAAGATAACCATACATCCATTCATAGCATAAATACTAGATAAGGGCAGTATTAGAGAGTTATTACAACCCAAGAATAATACAATTACAGCAGAAGCTATTACATAATCTTTAATTACAAACCAAAATCAACACTACTTCTAATATCTTCCCCCCTTCCTTCATATCTTCCTTCCTTCCTTCCTCAGTCTTATCAAAAGAGTAAATAACTTAGTAGTTTATCATCTTTGTTTTCCCCTTATCAGAGGGTTCAGCCTTAGCGTTCTGTCCTGCAAGACATTAAAATTCAACATGGGTGAGATTTACGCCCAGCAAGTATATACACATCGAAGAAGTATATAAGAAATTTAAAAGAATGTATCTGGAACATCGAAGGAAGTTCAAGTCTGTTTAGAGGCTTGGTGAAACAATGCCAAGGCCTGAGAAACCTTCAAAGATCATTGAGGGTTCACTGATGATACACAACATGTGATCCTCCTTGAAGAAAGACAGGTATACACCTGAGCATAACTTTCTCAGAATATCCATCGGGGCTAAACTCGTGGATCTGCTAACCATACAGTACACAGCTGGCCAAACTAGACTGCATGATCCCTCTTGTGTGGACTACGTAGCCACTTATCATTCCTCTAGGTCAGGTGAAGAACACATAAGCACCTTTCCTTTCCTCTTGCCAACCATGTGGCATAACCCATTTAAGGGACACCATTCTCATTCATTTGCACAGATATAAGATTGTAACATAGCTGAAATTCAAAGCTCATTTATATCAATGCATCATCATTCATATCATGCTAGTGGAATCTAAAGCATAGCATGCTCATTCATAAAAAAAACAATTTAAAACATAATTCAAGCCTTGCACGCATATCGAATCAAATGATAATGCGTTAAACTGAAATAAACATCAGATTGAATGTATATACTTGCATCAACTTGCAATTAAACATAAGATTGTGAATATACTTGCCTTGGTCCTTTGCACTCAATCAAATTTAATTTACTCGTGAGTGGAAAATTCTGTAAGAATATACATATCACAAGATGAATTTAATATCTTGGCTAAAGTATGAGAGAAAATACACATGTGATGTCCTTAACTTTTAACGTCTCAATTTGATATAAAAGCTGTTGAGGTTAAGAAATCAATTAAGACATCTTAAAATAATTTAAGAAAATAATATCAAATAATATCTTAATTGATTTCTTAACCTCAACAGCTTTTATATCAAATTGAGACGTTAAAAGTTAAGGACATCACATGTGCATTTTCTCTCATACTTTAACCAAGATATTAAATTCATCTTGTGATATGTATATTCTTATAGAATTCTTAAAGAGAAGAGGTAAGCAACACACACAACACAACATACTGCATTTGAGATATTATTGCTACCATATGATTGGTCACATTACTTCTCTTTGCCTTGCAGATCCTTACTATATTGTTGGATCTCAAAGACCAAAAATGAAACAAGTATGGGTCCTCAAGGGTACTAACCTATTTGAACCTTAAGTCTTGTTGGGTACCAAAGTGACTTTGCTTATGAATTGTAGGTTATGAGCAAGAAACAAATTTGGTACTTGGACAGTGGATGTTGAAGACACATGACATGAGACAAAGTCTTGCTCGCCAATTTTAAAGAGAAAGATGGACCTCAAGTAATTATTGGAGATAATAGCTCTAGAAAAACAAAGGGATACGGTTCAGTAGGAGACGGAATAATTTACTTCAACAAGGTTGCTTATGTGGAAGGTCTCAAGCATAACTTACTTAGCATAAGTTAGTTGTGTGACATAGTGTTGGGGTTTCGATATATAAAATGCAGTAGAAAAAAAATGAAATTCTATCCCAAGGATCCATGTGAAACAATTTAGTACAGATGGTCTAAGATTTTACCGATTAAAATTGTAGAATCCGAAACTTTGATGAAGGTGTTAATTGTTTCTAAATCTTTAACGCAATCCAACTGGATAACGCCTCTACGGTATCCACACGAACAATCCATGAACCGTCTTACGATCCGAAGAAAGGAGAATTGCAGTACTAGCTGTTGAATCTATGACGACCCTAAAATCCCTCACTGGATCAGGGCTTCGTCAAAAGAAGAAAAAGCTAACCACACATCCATTCATATAATAAATACTGGAAAAAAAAACAATAATAAAGAGTTATTACAACCCAAAATATTACATTTCAGCAAAAGCTATTCTATCTCTATACTATAATACAAAACATCACTTTTCAGATCCTCTTCTTTCCTTCCTTTCTTATCAGCACTACAGAGGGTTAGCCAAACTCAGTAACCGATCATCTTTGCCTTCCCCTTGTCAGAGGGCTCAGCCTTTATATTCTGCTCTGCAAAACATTAAAATTCAACAAGAATGAGCGATTTACACCCAACAAGTATATAAATAATTTGGGAAAGCAAATCTGGAATGTTTCAAAAGATTCAATTCTGTTGAGAAGCTTGGTGGAACAATACTAATGCCTCAGAGATCTTTAAGAATCTTTAGGATTACTGATGATAAACAATTGTGTAATCCTTCTTAAAACAAAGCATAACTTCCTTGAAGTAAAAATATCCATCGGGGGCTAAACCCGTCGGATCTGTTAACCATACGGTATACAACTGGCCTAACTGTGCCCACGTGATCCCTCCTTGTGTGAACGTACGTAGTCACATAAAATTCTTCTAGGTCAGGTGAAGAACAAATTAGCACCTTTCCCTTCCTCTAGCCATTCATGTGGCATAACCCTTTAAGGAACATAGCATTCTCATTTATTGCACAAATATAATATTGAAAAATAACTGATAGAGCAAAGCTTCTTTACATCCATGCACATTCATTCATATCATGCTAGCGGAAATTAAAGCATAGCATTCTGTTTCGCAAGGAAATTTAAATATACACGTCATAATTTTGTACACATGTCGAATCAATTGATCATGCGCTTAACTGAAATAAGCATAAGAGTGAGAATATACTTGTCTCGGTCCTTTGCAACAAAGATTCAAATTCAACTTACTGGTGAGTGAAAGATTCTGTAATTTATGCAAGTAATATTTTAATACCTTAATAAGAATTTATGAAAGAAAATGTGTGTGTGATGTCCTTAGACTTTACTGTTTTAAAGAATAACTTCATATAATAATTTTAAGAAAATAATGTTTTATAGTCTTGATGACAGACTATGCATCGGGGAATAATTTTCTCATTATCAAACTTGTCAGGGACTGATATCCTTAGCCATTAGAGACTAGGAAATTCCTCCATCGAAGACTAAGAAATTTTGCCTGTCAGAGACTACGGATGACGTCATCGAGGACTAAACTTTAGCCTATCGGAGACTAAGAATGACGTCATCAAAGACTAAACTTAGCCTGTCGGAGACTAATGCTGACGTCATCAGAGACTAAACTTAGCATGTCGGAGACTAAGGGTGACGTCATCAGAGACTAAACTTAGCCTGTCGGAGACTAAGGCTAACGTCATTAGAGACTAACAACATCTCATCAGAGATTAACAATATCTCATGAGAGACTAACAATATCTCATCAGAGATTAATAATATCTCATCAGAGATTAACAATATCTCATCAGAGATTAACAATATCTCATCAGGACTAGAATTATCTCGTCAGAGTCTACTATTAGAGCTTGTTTTTGCTACCATGGAAGGCTTATCATGAACAAACTCAGCCTAGGATGTCTTATGAAGATGCAAAAAAAATATAAACTTAGCATAATTCTTTGATGCTAGGCACGAAAGAAACTAAGTAGAGTATTAGGTTCTTACCTCTTTGTTCTTAAGGGTGAAATCAAAACTTGTCTGAGAATAATTTTCCGAAAGAACTTGGGAATTTATGGAGGTGACAAGTTTAAATGAAACTTTTAAAAGAGAAATTTTGGTAAAGGAATTAAAATTTCATCTCGAATGGGGTATTTATAGAGTTCAAGAGCAGTAAGCTAAGGTTAAACTTTAGGATAAAATGATTGGTTAATTTAGACAATAAAACGGCTGTTCATCATGACTTTTTGACAGCAAACAGTTGTTGTCCTACATGCATGAAGACTTAGCCACCCTAACAGTTCCTAATCAACCACGTAATTACAAGACCACATAATCCTCTCATTTTCTTCCAAGCTGATCAATAAAATCTTATATGGGATTTGTTAATCCCCTTTTTGTACCTTTTTAAGGAACTTAACCTCAAAATTATGGATATCACATCATTATAAAAAATTTCATTGTAAATATGAATTTATCATTCATATTTAAAAAGGCTAACTTCCATGCAAAAATATAATAACTCAAAATAAAATTATTTCTTATCATAAAATACATTTAAAATTTTCGGGTTCTCACAGAATTTGTTTCTCTCCCTCTTACTCTCTCTCTTAACTCTAGTCTCTCTCTTTTGAGCGGTTAGGGTTTTTTCAAAAAGCATAAGTGAGAGGAAACAACTAATATATCATATATATTGTTGTTGTGAGAACCCGAAAATCTCAATGAAATTTTGATTATGAGATTTATTTTATTTTCTGCATGAAGGTTTATTTCCTTATTGGTTATAAATAATGAAATTAAATTTTTCTTATAAAAAAAAAATTTTCTATGGCAATGTGATGTCCGAAAGATTTTAAATGTATTTTGAAGCTCAAGTATTTAAAAGGTTATTGCATTCAAGAATTGTCTTGTGAGAGGGTGTGTTCACGCGGGAAAGGGCTCACCAAGTGTGAACAAGATTAGCTACAGTACCCGTTTTTATTTTTAAAACCTACTGCGGGGAGACAGTAGCATTTAATGTGCATCACCTCCATCAGTACCATAGAGTGGGCTATGATAAACGACCGATGGGTACTAGCAGCCGTTGCAACCAACCTTTTTCTCATCAGTCTCTTCTTTTCTTTTCATAGCCAACGACTTATATCAAATAAATCCGATGGCGCTTGTTGCTAAACAAGTGACATATATATATCACGTTGGTACAACCCTTGCCCCACTTTCATAAACTTCTATACGGTGTACCATCAAATCCAAACTTACTCTCTAAACAACTGTCCTTTTAGGAAGAACAACTAGAGCTTTTACCTCTTTCTTGCCACCAAGGTGGTAAGAGCATTTCATTAAAGTTCTGCTCTATTTCTTACACTTTTGTTTGGTCATACATATCACGTTTAATACCTTGTTCATTATTTCCAAAAGTATGACTTGATGCATGTTTTAACGCCCGGAGTTAATGTCATTTATTTCAAAAAGCTACCCAAGATAAGTGTAAAAATGTTGACAACCACCTGGTAGACAAACCTTTAACTACCAAAACATTCTTTTGTCAGTAGTTGCAACCCCTTGCTTGAGTATTCTTCAACCTGAGTTTGAACCCTAAATCGTGTCTAGGATGGCATTGCAGACCATAGGAAATGTTATGTATCACTGAGAGAATGATGAGTTTTGACCTAAGTATGGTTATGGTTGCGAACACCACCCTTGGAGGAGTGATGAAGACATTACTGTATCTGAGACAGGCCTTAACCTAGCCTCCAACGGGTTTGAGTTAGTCTCTGATGAGATGAGTTAGTCTCTGACGAGATGGGATAGTCCCTGAGAGACTCTAAGTTAGTCTTTGATGAGATGAGTTAGTCTTTGATGAAAGAAGTTTAGTCTCTAATAACGCCAGCCTTAGTCTTCGACAGGCTAAGTTTAGCCTCTGATGACGTCAGCCTTAGTCTCCGAC
>CM025782.1:12190382-12239918 GCA_014636745.2 Centella asiatica
TCGGGGATTAACTCATCGGGGATTATCAACCCGTCGGGGATTAACTCATCGGGGATTATCAACCCGTCGGGGATTAACTCATCGGGGATTATCAACCCGTCAGAGACTAAGTTAAAGTTTGTCTCAGATACAGGGTCGTCTTCCTCACTCCTCCATGTGTGGTGCCCTCAACCATATCCACACTTTTGTCAAAACTCATCATTCTCTCAGTGATACATAACATTTCTTTTGGTCTGCATGCCATCCTAAACACGGTTTAGGGTAAAGAAAATCAGGTTAAGGAATACTCAAGCATGGGGTTGCGACTACTGTCAACAGAATGTTTGGTAGTTAAAGGTTTGTCCATCAGGTGGTTGTCAACAACACTACACCCAACTAGACAACTTGAAATAAATGACATTTACTCCGATCGTTAGAATATGCATTAAGTCATACTTTTGAAAATAAATGAACATGGTATTAAAGGTGGTAGGTAGAGCAGAGACGCAAGAAATTTAGCAAGACTTAAATAAGATGCTCTTACCTCCTTACTGTAGGAAGAAAATAAATGCTCCGGTTTATCCTTCAAGAAGAACTGCTGTCTCGAAAATTAAATTTAAGTTTGATGGAAGTTTAGAAAGGTAGAATCAAGGTTACAACAGCGTGATGTGTATATATATCACTTGGTTGAACAACAAGAACCGTAGGATCAACTTGATCTCAGCTGTTGGTTATGAAAAGAAAGGAAATGACTGAAGAAGGAGAGAGTGATTGAAATGGCTGCTGTGTCCTTCGGTCATCTTTCATAGCTGACTCTAGGGTAATGATAGGGATGATGAGCATTTAATGCTGCTGTCCCCCACCAGTGAAGTATTTTAAAAAAAAGATGGGTACTGTAGCTACCCGCGAAACACTCTTTTAAGGGTAGAACAACTCATAACCTCATGAGCTTTACAAAATAATAAAAAAAATCTTTTGGACATCACATTGCAGATAAATTTTTTTTTTCATAAAAAGAAATATATAATTTCGATATTCACAACTTATAAGAAAATAATTTTCATGAAGAAAATAAGCTAAAATAATTAAATTTCATAACGAAATTTATTTACAAATCCGGGTCTTCACAACGTACAAATCATAAGTTTTTTCATGAAATTTGTTATGAATCTTTAAGTTATAAGAATATCTATAAGTCTTTAATTGAAAGTTTTAAATTTATAACAAAATAACAAAAAAAAAATATGTAATTATTTTTAGAACAATTTTTTTTTCAAATACAACTATTTTTTTAGAACAAAAAAAGTATACAACATTATTTATACCAGATTCCTAGAGATTATCGGGTAGGATTCAAATTGTAAAAAAAAAAAAAGAGAATTTTTTTTAATGCGACAAATATTTAAATATTTATTATAAATAATAGAGAACACATTAGAATAATGTATCTCAATTATATATTTTTGATTACATGAGCGAATGTTAGTATCTCTGTCGTATAAATTATACATGAAAGAAATACTACAATTGCTTGCCCTTTTTTTTTCTTCCTCAATATTTTGTCACCAAAAAGTAGATATCCTTTTCAGACTCCTAATTTAGTTTTTCTAAAAACCACAACATTAAAGGAAAAAAGGTATTTCAAGTTTGTGAGCAAAGAAACTGAGCCACAACTTAAAAGTTGGTGGTGGACAAATAGGTGAAATTGAAATAATTAGATTTTTATTGATATACACAAATTGCGTTTTTGTCATATATAAAATGGGCGACTTTCCGTAAAATAGAAGCATCATTATATAAAGCTTTTATATAAGACTCCTAATTTATTTTCCCTAACTAAGGTTTATATAGAATTGTGGAAGAGTGAATATAAGGAAGGGTTTTAGAGTTGTTGAAAGGATTTGCAAATACAAAAGTTTTAAAATTTAATTAGGGAGCTAGTATTCTCGGCTAATATTTATTAGAATAAAATTTAGAATTTTCTATACACAAAATCTCTTATCTCCCTTTCTTTTGTAGATAAAAATAATTTGATATAATTTATTATAAAAAAGTTGACCATTAATAATATTATATACGTGTGAGACAATAAGAGAGAGAAAATATTAAATATATTATGATCAGCTATGGAGGAAAAGAGAAATTGAGATGGGCAGATATACGAATGTGCGTGTATCTCGTTTTAATTTATTGTGAATAGGATACATATAATATTCGGATACTATTAAATATGAATATTTAGATGTGATATAAATAAAACTAATTTTAATACGTAGTAACTTATGTGGCATATAACTAAACGAATTCGCATTCAACAAAACCAAATACGATAAAGTATTTCTTTTATCTGTTTCATAAAAAGATTATTTATTTATTTTATTTAAAAAAAATCTTATTTAATCGAAACTTTTACTATATTTATATGTTTTGAATTGAAATTCATAAAATTTACTTCAAGTTTTAACTTTGAATTGTAAAAAGTATATCTATGGAAAACTTGAAGGCATTTATTTTGTGGAAGACAGAGAGCAGAATGGTGATGTAAAGTAATTTGAGCATAAAACTTTTATTCAAAATTGCTTTCATCAGAAATTTGATGTTGTGTTTGGCTTTTGTAATCGTAAAGGTTCTCTCGACAAAATGAATGATAATAATAATTTAATGATAAATTTTTGTATTAAAATTAAAGATTTGAGATAAAAGGCTCACTAGAAGTTCAAAACAAAACATATTATTGTTTGAAATTCATATGGGCAATTTACAGTAGGGGTGTGCATTCGGTTCGGTTAACCGAAATTTGAACCGAAAAACCGAAAAAAATTCGGTTCGGTATTCAGTATAGAAAATCAAAGAAATTCGGTTTTCGGTTATTTCGGTTCGGTTTTCGGTTTAACCGAAAAAAAAACCAAAAACCGAATTTAAAAAATGGTGGTGGTAGTTTGTTAGTGTTTATGCCGTAGATAGGAAGGTAAGTCTCTTGTCCTTTTTGTATCTCCTTTTTTTTAATACATACACAATTTAGCAAAAAAAAAAACTCTTGAAGTCTTGAATTCGGTTATTTAATTCGGTTTTTCGGTAATAACCGAAATATTTAATTCGGTTCGGTAAAAAACCGAAATAATTTTGGTTCAGTATTCGGTAATGAGTTTAGTATAAATTCGGTATTCGGTAACCGAAATAAAATTCGGTTCGGTTCGGTTTTAACCGAATGCACACCCCTAATTTACAGGCCGGTAAGGTATAAAGTACAAAATTTTATGGTAGTGCCCGTACTTTTGAACTATTTTTTAACGGTACCTTTTAGTAATTAAATACATATATTATCCTTATAGTATTATTTATACTTTTTAGTTACTGCTTGTATCTCATATTATTTTTCTATTATTATTCTAATGTTATTGTTTTTCTGTCACTATTTTGATGTTAGTGTTTTTGTATTACTATTTCTCCGTTACTATCCTAATGATGTTATTGATTTTTTTTTACTATTTCTTTTAACGTTCTATTTGAGAGGAACGACATTCAATCAAAAAAAATATATGATGTCATAATTCAAATAGATAAAAAAGAAGATTAGGATGAAGATTCAATAGATTAATAATATAAACAATAACATTGTCCATCCTAATAATTTTGATAATAACACTACTCATGTTACTAAGCAAAACAATATTCACTTAATTCAAATAACTCCAAATTATATTTACAAATCAAACATATCTCTTACTAAGAAATCTAAAAAGGAAAAGAATAGTCAAGGGAGGATCTCAACAGTAACTTGATATTTGACAAAAAAAAAAAGAAGTAACATTTGGAGTAAATTACTATTTCAAAAAATTAATACGTAAAGATGTTATTATTCGAGAAAATGACATAAAAAAACATATCTAAATATATTTCAAACAAAACAAATTGTTCATATTAATATTCTAGATAATAACCTACTCGATCATGTTTTTATTTGTAATCAAAGTCACTTTGCAATAAATCACATTCAGTTGATCTAATAACTCTAAACATATATTATTTTACAAACCAAACACATCTTTTTTGCATAATAACAATAACGTAAAGAAATCAAAATTCATAATAAAATCAAAATTGATTAAAAAAATCTTAACATTGATAGCCAATGTTACTATTTGCCTGCGTTTCAAACAAATAAGAGCCAAAAATAAAAAAGGAATCAGATCTGAAAGAAAGGAACAAAAAAGATAACATCATGCTAATATAGGGAGTGATACTTAGCGATTGAGGAGAAGACGCGTGATGAACAACACTGTCCAAGGAAGATGAGTTATCCACCAAGGAGAAAGAGTCGGTCGATATATGTGGATCTAATGGTAATAACATTAAATCTTGCAGGGGTGATCGTAAATCTGGCAGTGATAATGGAAATTTTAGTAAATTTAGTGGCGACGACTAGGGGTGAGCATTCAGTCGGTTCGGTTCAAAACTGAACCGAAAATGACAAACCGAATAGACCGAATTCATTTTGAAAATCGAACCGACCGAACCAAATTTTTGGAGAAAACCGAATTGACCGAACCGAACCGATTTCGATTCGGTTCGGTCGGTTTACTAAAAAAAAAATACCACTTGAGACTCGGAAGCAACCTCTCCACCATCTCCCTCAAAATACTATACCACTCCTGAACCTTTGCCGTAAGGAATTGGACACCACTCTTGAACCTTTGGATCATAAACCTCCTTGTAAAAGGTCCCTTTAATCAAAATTTCATAAAATACATAAATTTTTCCAGAAAGAAGAGCAACCTTGCTTAAGATAGAACCATCAAGCACGGGACGAACCATAGGTGGCCCGTGCTTCCACTCACCACCGGTGGTGGCGTCAAAGTAACCAGAAGATTGTTATTGCCAAGCCCGCCAACAATGTAAATCGCTTCTTCCGATAACATCAGATGCTGCGCAAATGAGTGGCACAGCTCTCGAGGGATCTTCTCCCCAAAAGCCATAGCAGATATCATCTCCTCCTAGTTATTATTTTTCAGATCCAACCTGTACCATTGACCCTCACCAGATTTAATGCCGCTGGAGTATATAGTCCCACTCCAATTATCACTTCCTCGCTTCTACGTCTTCCTCCTCCCCATCATCGGCGACTGCAAATCAAATCACCAAACCTAAGGTTTTCGGTTTACTTCTTATGTCGCCTTTCTATTTTGTTTTATTAAATGTTAAATTTCGGTCGGTTCGATTTTTTTTCCGATTACTTCAGTCAGTTCGGTTTAAAACCGAAATAACCGAAACTATAAAATACCTAAACCGAACCGACCGAATTTTTAAAATGGAACCGAACCGAACCAACCAAATAGCCACGGTTCGGTTCGGTTTTGCGGTCGGTTCGGTTATCGGTTCGTTTTTGCTCACCCCTAGAGACGACGTAATATTTGATGACTAGAGTAAATTGCAACAAAGGAAGAGACAGAGAGAGATTATGACGATGATGAAGGTGTTAGTGCAGAAAATTATAGACAACAAAGCGGAAGGATAAAAATAGCAATTTAAAATTTTTCTGCAATCCCAGGAATCACCTTATACAATATTATTAATTGAGGAAGGATTAAAATCATACCATTGTAAATTCGACGACGTTGATGTAGAATCTTTACGCACGAATTAACACCGCAATTTTTATCCTTCACGCTCCAATCGATCACCTTGATCCGTCTTGCAATTTATTCCATGTTCTTGATTGTTCCACTGGATCCAACGTTTACTACTCAAGTGTGTAGTACTCTAAAGGTGATCCACTAGAGAATTTTGATTATGAAAATTATTGGAATTTTCTCACAATATGTTGGTGACAAATATTATGGAGGCTACCAATTATTATTTCAGTTAGAGTTTAATCTATTATAAGTCTCCTTATATAGACAACCCCTAACTAATTCCTAAACCATTTAGGAATTGGTTATTTATTAAATAATAATAAAACTCCATTATCTAATTCCTAAACCATTTAGAAATTAGATTCTTTATTATTAAATAATAACACCACTTTTTAATCTAATTCCTAGACTACTTAGGAATTGGATTATTTATTAAATAATAATAATATAAGAATAATTCTTATTTATTTATAATTAGTATTTCTAAAATACTAAATTATAAATATTAAGCCATTTAATTTATTCTACCATGGTATAAATTAAATTACTTAATTATTATTATTTCCCAATATCTTCATAATTTATTATTTCCTTTTTATGGTGTGACCCTTTAGGTTCAATATTAAGCCGGTTGTAGAAATAAATTAAATTAGAACTATTCTAATTTTATTTATACGAATTAAACACTTTAATTCATTAAATATAATTAATTATATTAATTATACTTATTCTACATCATGAGGGATACCTCTCAGCATATCATGACTATTCGGATAATATGAAATCAACGTTTAATCACAAAGAACCTATTCAGTGAATAGTTACCGTACAATTCAATCCTTCTACCACACAATGTCCCGATTAAATATAAGACATGGAATTACTGTCAAGTCTTATTTTATTTAATCATATGCATTCCGATTCATAGATTCACAACTCAATATAATGTCAATTAGAAACACATTCTAATTATTATTTCATTCTGGCCAAAGATTCCCGAGTTGTTACTAATGGAATCGCATAGGACATTCTCTCCCTTTACTGGAAGCGGTAGATCCTTTGTTGATCATTCACTTATCTCCATGTATACTTTATTATACCCGAGCATACACTTATATACACTGCTTGAGTTAAGATATATGACAAAGTATAATTTAGTGTACACAAGATAACCGCAACGATCTCAAGTCTAAGGGTCACTTGTACAACTATCACTAGATGAACTCCTATTGACAAGCAGGTAAAACCCCATTAGGTGTTCATTTAAACGAGTCACGTTCAGTGAACTTATTCTCTAATAAGCACCTACATACTTGCTTTAATGTCGTCACACAAATGATTATGAGATCAATTATTTCGGATTCACTAACACCCTTATTAGTGATCCTACGATTAGGAATAGTTTTAGTTTCGAGTTAACATATTTTAGATCTCATTAGTATGATCTCATTATGATCCTAAAATATAACTCTAAACTATGAGTTAATATATTTAACAACTTAAACATATAAATAAACGCATTTGAATAAATAATTCTTTTATTAATAAATGAATAAGATTACAAAATAAATGTTTCATCACGTCTAACGTAATTGCCTTGAGGGCATATTACTTTCAGAAGGAAGAGAAGGAGATATGACATTGACGATAGTAGTCGGCGGTAGTGACAATGATAACGGCGGTTACAAATAGTGGAGGAGAAAGCAACGTTTGTTGAAGATTATGAAGGAGAAGAAGTCATCAATGGATGTAGATGGTGGAAGAGATGAACGAAAATTGTGTTTATGATTGAAGAATAAAATGTTAATGGGTAATTTTGGTAATAAATATAAATATGTCACTTATTGGAAATATTTAAAAAATTACATTACTACTGTGAAATTTTATACTTTTTCATGAACCGGCCGAAAATTATCTCAATTCATATCTCTAGGGATAAAAAATAACACTCCTCCGAAAAGTTTTCAAACGAGAAATTCTCCTATTCTAACTTAAAGCACTATTTTTAATATACCATTCAATTTATAGTAATGTTATGCATCTTAATTTATATGCATAATTAATGTATTTGAATTTTATTACCTAGATTTAGGGAGTCCATAGTTTAAAAAATAATGAGCGATCGTGTACAACATATGTTTATAAACATATTTTTATGTAAAGTGCTAATATGCTTAACATTATCCTTTCATTTATTATTAAAAAAAAGCACCACCCTATTAAAGTGACTCAAAATAATATACTTTTTTGTACTATTCCAAAATTCTTACTTCAACTAATCTTCTTCTTAGACATTAAATTATCAATAATAATGTTTTTTAAATAATATTATTTGGATCAATTTTTAGCTAAATGCTACTCTCTTTTTATTGCTTAATTGGTATTAAAATTTGCTCTCTCTTTATTGTTTAGTTGATACTCTATTCAGTTCAAAACAATAATTACTTTAGGATAATTATGGATATTAAAGAATATATGAATTAGTTAAATTGATAATTAAATATAATTATAAATTACAACATTATCATTAAAATAATTAGTTAGATTACTTTTTTCAATCAGCATACATATTTTGCATAAATAATAAATAAGAATAATATAATAAAAAATTTCATTCATTTGTCTAAATTATTTAAATGTGTCAATTAAAATAAAATTTTATTATTTATATAGATTATTATTGTGAACAAATTAAAATATTAAAAAAGTTTTTTTAAAACTTTGTAGGACCCATTACAAAGGTGACGGCATGGCAAAAGAGTGATAGAAACAAGGTACGAATGGGAAAGAGTAGAGTGAAGTTAATTAGACCTCGAAAAACGAGACTTTGCAAGAGGTGGATGACCCACACTTCCCGTATGGACAATCTTTAACGTACATAAATCCCAACTTCCCTCTTTCCTCTCCGCTTCCTCTTCCTCTCCGCTTCCTTTTCCTCGCTCTCCCCTTTTCCTCCCTCTTCTCCACATTCTTTCTCATTCCTTTCCTTTAAATAACATCCATATCCATCTGCTTCTACTGTAAATTACTACTTTTATCCTAGTACTTGGAAGAAACTCTAACACCGCGTTTCTCTATTTTATTACACCACCACCCCATTTGAAGTTTCTTGAAAAATTTGCCATTTTGAGTTTCTACTTTTCATTTTTAAGGTTTGTAATACAACCCCATCAAGAGGCATTTCTTTTTTAAGATTTGGAAATTGTATTCTTTTATTAGTAGAAGTTTCCATTATATTATTAAATTCAATTTGGACGGTTACATTTATTGTTTTCTGTCAGAGGAAATACAAAAAAAATAGAATTCCCCCCACTAATTATATTCTGGTTTCTTGTACACAACCCCATAAATAAATATATACTGTATGAACTATTTATTTTTTTGGTTTTGAAAAAAAGTGATGGGAGAGTCGGATCCACCGCCCAGTCAGGCAGCTCCGCCGCTTGCCCCACCACTTGGCGCCGCCAGAGGCCCTGCTTTCCCTCCTGCCGAACAACTCCTTCAGCTCCGCTACTGCATCCACTCTAATCCTCCATGGCGTCAGTCCCACTACTATACTCTTCTCAGAATTCTATCTGGATATATGTTTGTATATGTATTATGTATATCAGTATATGTATTTCCACCATTCTTGTATGTTATATCTACAGCTTTCTTCTTTTTGTGATCATTTTTTAAAGTTGACACCTTTCTGCAAAAGGGGTTCAGAAAGTTGGTAGTTTCTTTTCTGTTTTCTCTTTTGCCCCTATTTTTCATTGATAATTTAAAAGGGCTTGATCTTTTGAGAGTATGTCTTTATTATATGTATGATATCCCTAATTGTTAGGTTCTACTAGAATTTTTCAGTTATCTATGTTTTTTTTGGTTTAAAAATATTCAGCCTTTCGTATGGAATCCTTGATTCCAATTTACTTTACTTTTGTGTAGACTGCTTTTAGCTTGCCTCAAGCATTATAGGGAATCCATCTTTACCCCACCCAGTATAAAAAATTTTGTGCTTTAATGCTTTTGTAAGTTTCTGCTATATATTTTTAGTTGTAGTATGAGAATGACATAGTAGCACATACTGCAATTAATTTTAATTGGATTTCTAAATTTTCCGCGTACTATATGTTTTACCAAATCTTGATTTCCAGTATGTGGACTAATTAGTTATTTCACATTTCCTCTTCAGTCTTTCTATCAACTGATATATGTAACTTGAAAAATGTGATACAGCACAAACTGTTGTATTGGCATTCCAACACTACATTGTAATGCTTGGAAGTGTTGTCATGATTGCCACAATGCTTGTGCCTCGAATGGGTGGAAGCGCTGTAAGTCCTTTTATCTTCTCTATCCTTAATAAAACAGTGATGTACATGCCGATTTCTTAAAACTTTCATTCGCTACCTCTGATAGGGTGATAAAGTCAGAGTGATTCAGACAATGCTATTTATGTCTGGATTGAATACGCTTCTGCAGACCATTCTCGGTACAAGGCTTCCTACAGTGATGGGACCGTCATTTGCTTATGTCATATCAGTGTTGGGGATCATCAATGATTTTTCTGATAGTAGTTTCACAAGTGAGCACGAGGTATGAATAGGAAACAAAATGAATTTGCTTACATGGTTCGACAACGTTTTACTATGTGATGTCATGATACAGAGTATACCCTCATCTGTGTCTGCTTTCTGTTTTGGCAATTCCTTTTGTGGTTTGTGGGCTTGATTTTGGGTGTGGTGGGGAGAGGGGGTTGGTTTTAAACATTTGAATGCTATAAAGTTGAGGAGTACTGCATAATGATAGTAGTCCTACCCATCTTTAGCTAGTCCTGTGAACTACATTTGTTTTGCTTGGGCAGACATGAACTTAATTTTAATCAAAGACGAGTCCTGATTTTAATATTCTCAATTACTTCGGATTCTCATACGATCGTTGTTCTTCTCATAGCTCCTTGGTTGTCTTTTTTTATATGTTTATCAATCAAGTAGTGATTACTGAATAACTTGTAAGCCAGTTATGTGTTGGTAACAAGTTTACTTTATTGGCATCTAGTGAAGTTGTACTTGCAGGAACATCAGCTTTTTCACTAGTTTTTCTCCTTGTGACTTCCTGAATGTTTACATAAATGTTGGCACTTACTCTTTTACTAACATTAATTTAATCCTGAACCACTGTGTAATCCTGCTAGTTTGTTCGGCGTCTGCGTACTGTCTTTTATTAAGTTTTACATTGTTACCCTGTTACCATCGGCTTCTCCTGCTTATAGTTGTAGCTAGACAATTAGGATTTCCTTTATCAGGTATCTAATAAATAGCACCTGTTTAGGAGACTTTGTTTACGTTCGGCTATATTAATGAAGTCTTCTAGCTACGTGTTCCTGCAAACCATCAAATGCTTTATTTTCTCTAATGAATTGATATGGATGCTTGAAGAGATTTGTCCACACCATGAGAGCTATTCAAGGATCTCTAATTGTGTCTTCCTTCACCAATATACTACTTGGATTTAGTGGGGCATGGGCAAAATTAACAAGGTAGTGGATTTGTTATTTACGACATTAAAATTTTAACTAATGTTTTCTACTATTCAGATGGCATTCAACAAGTTTTACATGCCATGTTTTAATATTTTCAATTTTGTCCAGGCGCTTCAGTCCTGTTGTAATTGTGCCAGTAGTTTGCGTGGTGGGACTTGGTTTGTTTGGGAGGGGATTCCCGCAGGTACTACTCTTTTCCCTTATTGAACATCATATCCTAATGGCACTAGAAATTATACTTGACTTTCTTTTTTCTTTCACAGCTTGGAAACTGTGTTGAAATTGGCCTTCCAATGCTGATTTTATTGGTTGTCTGCCAACAGGTGATGTTTTATATGAAATATTTTATCTATAGCTCTTCTTGAGTATTAAAAATAATTGTAATAATAAGAAACATATCTCTTTTTTGTAGTATTTGAAAGGCATTCATCCAATGGGACATCCAGTGCTCGAGAGATTTGCTTTGCTTTTCTGCATTGCCTTTGTGTGGGTTTTTGCTGTTATCCTAACTGTGTCTGGTGCGTATAACAATGTCCGGGAGCAAACAAAGATGAGCTGCCGTACGGATCGATCAGGCCTTTTGTCATCTGCTCCATGGTAATGTTATGTTCTCAAGAATCTTTTTGTTGCATTCTCTTTAAAGAAATAACTTCTTTAGCTTGTTCAATGGGTTTACTTTATAGGATCAAGATTCCTTATCCATTTCAGTGGGGGGCACCCATATTCAGAGCAAGTCATGTCTTTGGAATGATGGGGGCTGCCCTAGTTACATCCGCAGAGGTTAGGAATATACTCCCCTTGTGACTCCTCACAGCATTATCTTTTATTACTATTTTAGATCACCGTAACTTGTGTTTATGATTAAGTTTCCGGGTAGATTTTAGAGAATCCAGAATCCTTGAGAATAATTGGAAATTGACATGAAATCTCATGCTACCTTTTCTCATTGTGATAATATAAATGACCATCATGAAACAATTAAGCTCATTTCACGTTTTTCTTGAGTATTTTTGTGCCATAAACCAAATCATAGTAGAAATATACGAATTATACATATTCTAGTATGGTATGTAGCTTTGCTGTTACACTCCAATTTCCGGGGTTCAGCAGTTCTAAAGTCTGGGGAAATCATAATTTTTCTTTTCAAGCTGCGGATAACTTTGTCTTTTTAGTATAATCATCTTCAAACTCTGCCTTGCAGTCAACTGGAACATTTTTTGCTGCTTCACGTCTTGCTGGTGCCACAGCCCCCCCTACACATGTGCTTACTCGGAGCATTGGTCTTCAGGTTCCCGCATGGACCATTCTTCTCTTCTGCCATAGTGCCTTGCTAAGAGATCTTATCTAGTTTTGTTTGCTTTGTGACTGCAGGGTCTTGGTCAGCTGCTTGAAGGAATATTTGGTGCTGCTGTTGGAACTACTGCATCTGTGTAAGAAATTGATGTTCCTTTCGTCTTTATCTTCATCAGACTTTTGCTTTATTTATGTTCAAGCTCAACTCCAAACATGTATCTATATAGCATGCTTTCGTGGATTTTATCTCTTATATTTGTGGTGTTGTATTGGATGGAGAATTAACTTAATCTTGATCCCTGTTTGATCTAGTACTAATTACGGATGCATATAAATCTCATCTTGTACTCATTGAGCATTTGGTTTATGCTAAAGTTGAGTTTAAAAAGTATTCAAATTCTGAAATCTAAGACTAGGTTGATGGTTAAGCAGTATGTCACAAACTTGTTCTTCCACATTTGAAGTTACGTAATTCTCAACTAAAGTATATCATCTCCATCTATCAACTGTTTTTGATCCATTGTATAAACATTTGATGCTTGCCAATATTCAAAGAAAGAAAAACCGGTTACTGACAGGTTTCAGTGTTAATGCAGGGAGAATGTTGGCCTTCTAGGGCTAACTCATGTGGGGAGCAGAAGAGTTGTTCAGATATCCTCTGCTTTCATGATCTTCTTCTCTATATTTGGTTTCTCATCCCGCCATTACTTTTTTTGAAATAAAGATTCTGTTTAATTAATTGGACAAATGTTGATTATGTACCCGTACTTTGCAGGAAAGTTCGGGGCCTTCTTTGCATCAATTCCATTGCCTATATATGCTGCAATATACTGCGTCTTGTATGGTATTGTTGGTGAGTCTACCTGTTCACCACGCATTTCCACTGTACATTTCCCTCCACAGGTATTATACATATTTTGTGCTTTTTGCAGCTGCTATTGGGATCTCATTCATTCAATTTGCAAACAATAATTCAATGCGAAACATCTACATACTGGGCCTCTCATTGTTCCTTGGGATATCAATACCACAATATTTTGTCATGAACACTGATGTGATCACTGGCCATGGACCTATCACATCGGATGGTGGATGGGTAAGAAAAAGAATGTTCTCTCCTCTTTTCTTTCAGATTCTTATGCTTGTAATATAGAGCCACTTGATCAGATAAAGACGCCTTTTATGAGTTGACAGTAGTTAAGAATGCTGACCTCTAATCTGCATTAGTTAATATCCTTCATTTCCAACTACTTCTTACCTCTAGACGTGACCTATATCCGCATATGTTTATATCTGTTGTCGGCCTTACCTGTAGTTTAGCTGATCATTTGGGAATTATTTTCTTTAATTCTCAAGCCCTTCGCTGCTGAGTTCTGTCCATATGCTAAATTGCTAATGTATCTTGCTCTAATTGTTCTTTTATCCTTGCAGTTCAATGATATTTTCAACACAATATTTTCTTCTCCTCCTACCGTGACAATAATAGTCGCTACGCTCCTTGACAATACACTTGAAGCCAGGAATACACATGATGACAGGGGTATTCCCTGGTGGGTTCCCTTCCAGCACAAGAAAGGGGATACCAGAAATGAGGAGTTTTACAGTTTTCCTCTGCGGTTCAAGGAGTATATTCCTACTCGATTCATGTGAAATTCTCTCATGTTACAAAAAGTAGTCTTTTTGAATGTGTTCCATGTAATGCATATAACATGTCTTTCTGGGGATTTTTTTTCCTTTTTATTCATTTATATAGATACTTATACCCTTTAATCTATAGGCAATTGAGATGGGCAATGATTTTTCGTTCGTGTGTGTGTGTGTGTTGAGGGGGCTGGGGGGTTACTTTTTCCCCATTGAATCTGCCCTATGCTCAATTTATTAGTTCATAGATTTCTTACAGAGTACCTACATTTCTCCAAACTATCCCATATGAGATAATATAATCCAGCTACCACCTATTAAAAAAAATGATTCAAATTGTGTTGAGGTGTGGATGAAGAAGAATTAAGTCATGCAAAAGCTTTCCAAAAAGGACCTAAAGCTGTAACTAGGTCCAATAATCACAATTCGCAACGGTCACCTTGTAGTCCAAACTCTTGCCTGAACTGCTTAAATTTATTTTCAACATACTCCATTTTCAAAATATAATTTTGAAAATCCTATAATTTTATTTGTGATATAAATTTGTAAAAATATCAAACTATAAAAATTATATTTAAGAGTATTCTTTAAAATTAACAATATTTCACTTCAAATTTATTAAAAGTAAAAAATTTTGATTTAGTTTTGAATTATAAGTTTTCGCAAATCTATTTTATGTGAAGTGAAATGTATTTTTAATTTTGAAATTAAGGAGTATTAGAATTCGAAAGCTTTAACTTGTCTCAACTACATAGCTTTCGCAACTAAATTTTTCAAAACTATTTGTAACTTCAAGGCACAAAGGTTCAGGGGAATATTAGCCCCATATTTTGCACAACTAATTAATATTAGCAGAACTACATCGGACAAGCTTCATTCTTCTTTTGGTGTCAGGCTGTTCTTCAGGTTTGTATCCCTCATATACTAACGCAGGTACGTTTGGCATACATTGAAAGGACTAAAAATGATGGCATAGCCTTTGTGCATAATAGAGTAAACCTTCTAATAGTTATTTTTAACCACAACGGTGCCTTGGTCAAGCAAATGAATGCACTGCAGTTTTACCAGTAATCCTTGCAAGAACATAAGCCGCCTTCAAAATGATGGAAACGATTCACATCTCTCACTATGATTTTCCTGTTATAAATGTCCGAAATAAACTTTAAAGCTGAATGACAATCATTGCAGACTCTAAGGTTTTTGGTTACATAAATCTCCTTCCCAGGTTCAGTCTTCATAAGACCAAAAGCCACAGCCAGTTTCTCACTGTGATACTTCAGGATATGATCCTTATCTTCCACTTCTATATCATGTAATACACATGACAGGTCCGGAACATAACCTACCATCTTCATCTTCATCACCACGGCCTCAATCTTTTCACGAATCTCACGGATGGAAGGATTTAACTGATCTCCATTATGAAAACCAGAAACCTTGTTACCAAATTCAATCATACTGAAGGCTGCAGGTTTTTTCAGCCCTTTATCCTTCATGACTTGTCTTAGCTTTCCAACCTCATTCCACTTGTTTGATGATGCATATATATTTGACATTAGAACATAATATCCAGTATGTTCTGGCTCTAGGTAGAAAAGATTCTCAGCTGCAATCTTCCCCAAATTCGTATTGCCATGGATTCTGCACGCCAAAAGCAATGCACCCCAGATCCCATCATTTGGCTGTGATGTCATCTGTTTGATTAATTCATAAGCTTCATAGAGAAGCCCAGCTCGACCAAGCATATCAACCATGCAAGCGTAATGTTTCTCCTCGGGTGTAATTGAGAATTTTTTCATGTCCTCAAAACACCTTTTACCTTCGTCCACAAGTCCTGCATGACTGCAAGCGGAAAGAAGAGACACGAATGTAATGTGGTCTGGTTGAACACCTTCCTCTTTCATTCGTGAAAAGAGTTCAAGTGCTTCCCTTCCAAACCCATGCATGCCGTACCCTGAAATCAAAGCATTCCAAGAACCGGCATTCAGGTCACTCAAAGGCCGAATGCTGAACATTTCAGCAGCAGTACTTAAATCCCCACACTTGGCATACATGTCAACTATTGCATTCCAAAGTGTCAGGTCAATACCTATTTTACCCTCAACAATATACTCATGAATTTTCCTTCCACGTTGCCGAGAGCCCAGATAGGCGCAGGCAGAAATCGCAATGAGAGCTGTTACCGAGTTCGGCTTACCACTGGAAACCTTCATTTGCTCAAAAACAGAGAGAGCTTCAGTAGCTAATCCATTTTGTGTGTAGCAAGAAATCATGCAGTTCCATGTTATGCCATCTCTTTCGTTCATGTGATCAAAGACTAAACGCGCCTTTTGGACCTCCCCGCACTTGCCATACATAGTAATGATTGAGTTCCTAACACATAAATCATCAAGAAAAACATTACGAATTACATATCCATGAATTGATTGCGCCTTTTTGGCGTCTCCCAACTGACCAACGGCAGAGGCAACACTCACGGCTGTAACCAAATCCATCGACAAATCCTCTTGTTGCATCCTGCTGAACAAAGCTATTGCATCACTAGCTAACTCAGTCTGCTCATACGCTGTGATCATTGCAGTCCAGCAGACAAGGTCCCTCTTGGACATTTTATCGAACACCATACGACTATCATTTATTAAGCCACATTTAGCGTACATATCCACCAGGGCAGCCTCCACGTACATATCCGAAACAAACCCAGTTCTTATAACATCACAATGGATCAATTTCCCATTTAGAGGGAGGGATACTGAAGCGCATGCTTTGAGAGCAAAGGGGAATGTGTAATTATTGGGTCGAATTACAGTTTTCCGCAGAAGGGAGTATAGCTCTAGAGCTCGCAAAAAGTGACCACCATTTGAGTAGGCACGAAGCATTGTGTTCCAGAGGAAAGAACTAGATCCATGTTGAGTATCATCAAAAAGGGAACGAGCACTTTCTGGGTTTTCAAACTTGGAGTATTTGAGGATGATTCTTGCACTCAAGTGGATGCTTTCCTTGAGGATGCCAGTGATGGCAAGAAATGAATGTATTTTCTTGAGAGTGATCAAACTATTACAGGACCGTAGAAGGAAATCATAATGGCTTTCAAGTTCAGTTCTAGCAGTGCTGTTGCTAGATGCATATATATCTGCTCGACGAAGCATAGGTTATTGCCAACTATCATCTCCCAACATGATGCTTAAGTAGTGTAAAAAATTATACCCTCTCTTCTGCCACAGGGACGTGTTATAAACCTCACTACAATCTCCATGCTAATGAGCTTTGGAATGATACCCGTACAGAACTTGAACTTTGATCCACAAAATATTAAGGCATCGTGATTGAGTCGCTCACCGCAACTGATAATAATGATAATGAAGAGAAATGTGGTATGACTAATGTATCTTTGAAATTTATCTCTTACAAAAACAGATTCACAGAAAGGTTAATAATTTGAAAATACTTTGTATATAAACCAAACATTGTAGCAACTCTAGAACTAAAAGAAGTATACCGCTTTTGGAATCTAGTCAAATGTACACTAAATAAACATAACTATTATATCTCCCTCTGATAAATAGCTAAAGAACGTCTTTTGAGCCTAAGCTCCTGCCAATGGCACCATCCGGCTGATAAATTAGTAATGCTATATGAAGCCTGTACAATAGTTTACCCATGAGAAAAGGAACAAATTCCCTTGTAATGTATGACGACCTTAGAGTTGTTAACCTCAAAATGTTGTTCTGCTTGAAACAAAGGACACTGATCTATCAGATCATATGGATGCTACGATCTAGAAGTTTGTACTAAACAATCGCATGATGGCAGAGTCAGCTGCTACAAGAAAAATGCATATCACTTGAGCTCAATGTTCAATTGATGTACTTCCAAATAGCTATCACATGTCATCGTAAACCAGCGGAGAAACTTGTGAATAAGAACTTTCACATTCCCGTGTGCATTCTCTTGCCATTTTAGAATCATGCACTTCGAGTTGTTTCGTAATCCATGGAGGATCATAACAACTCAGCCAGAGAGCTTCACCGGTACTCTTGTGTTTAAAATCTGGAGCATTTGGATTCTTCTTACTTTTTCTATTATCATGCCACTCATGTGGATTGGCAAAAAGTACCTGCCACAAGTGGAGATGGTTTTGGTATTTGTCCAAGCCAGTTTCACCTGAATCTGAAGAAGTATGACATGGATAAGCATGTGATATAGGTTATGGAGTAATAAAAGTTTTAAGTTGTATACAGGACCAATCACAAATTTTTTACATATCATGGATGTAGATAAATTTAAATTTACAGTAACAAGCTAGACCACTCTCTTACAGTGAACCAAATTCAATGACTGTAGATATAGATATAAATTAACAGTAATTAAATAAATTATGAAAACAATAAATTCGAGATTACAAACTAAAATAAATTACTTTGTTGATACCAATACATCAAAAATGAGTGATATGTTGTATTCAATAAAGGTCCACAACTTACTATTTCAAAATTATTAGGAATATTAGAAGGAAAATGTCTAGAAGAGACTGGTCAAATAAAAATTGTTGTGAAAAAAAAAGTGGGGCCATGTCCTCCCCTTATTACACTCTGGTTCCGGCAGTGTGCTAAAAAGTAACAAACTTCTGCTATGATCCTCAGAAATTAAGGATAAAAAATTCAAATTCCTATTTCCATAAGCAGTCCCCCTTCCTCTAGATTTACATATTGGCGTGAGATGTGAAGATGAGAAAAAACTTGGAAGGTTTAGGGTAAGAAGATATTATATTTTCTGTTTCCAAGGTACACATGAAAAACATACTTCCTGATCTCAATTCCTCAGCTTTTTGACATGCCAGTCCTTGGTTGTATTGTGAAACATAATTAATTTCTTTCACGATGACCTGAACAAAAAATAAATAAATGAAAAAATAAAAAAAATCAATATTTAGAACCAAACGAATACCTGAATGTAATAAATAAGACATGGATGTCTTCACAAGTATGGAGCTAACTTAGTGTTAACTATGATCAACACAACACGTGGCAATGACGGTGTCTAAAATTATTGATGTGATTCCATATACTCATATATGGCTTGAAAAATCATTTATATAAACTAAAAATTAGCCTTCACAAATTGACTGCTTTTTGAGTTAAGTGGATGAGCGGTGCTTTTTCAAGCCCACTAAAACATAAAGAATCCAAAGCTCTTGAAATCGGAATTCATCCGTATATCCTTCCCAAAATCTTTCCAAAATGACAACATTAATCAAGGATGAGGCTGAGTACTACACTATATTATACTATATTGGAAGTGAAAATGAGAGAAAGCTTACTGTTAAGACTTCAATAAGTGTTACACCCTTATCATTAAAACGTGAAAGTTAGTGATGCATAGATGGGATTTTCAACCACCGGCCAGTTAAAGGTTGGATGGGAAAACCCAAAGGGACAAGTCAGTTTCGAGGTTGGGTTTTACTCAACCTGCCCCTGTTTCATTCCTAACAAACCCAATTACATATCAACACTCTTCTTAGCTTTGTGTGTGTGTGTACGCACACATCTAACGCTTTTAACTATTATACTTTTCCAAACATTTGTATTATTTGCAAATACATATTTATAAGTTATTTTATTTATTTGTCTTTCTACTTCTAATATTTTAAGCTATTTACTTAAGTTTTATTTATAATTATTTGTACATAAAATAACAAGACCCGAATTTCCAATGTCCTACAGATTCATGAACACGATGCTACAAATTTCAACAAGTGTAGTAAAAACAGAGTGGGAAAATGCAGCACTTAACCACGTGACATATCCTGGATTTTCCATTCTGGTCATCTTCAGAAAATGACCTTAAATGACCTGACACATATATAAAATCATTCTGTTTCAGATGATTAGCACATGTTTCTGCGATCTTGTTTCCCCACATCTTCAGCAAAATCCTGTTCATAATTTGTAGGGCATGAGCTTGCTTAGTAGTAGAGATAAGAACACAAAGCCATTAACTAACAAATGCAAACTCCAAAACCACCTTGAAAACAATACAGGTTTCTTGATTGTATTGCATATCACAACAACCTTGATTACAAGTTTAGATTTCATGGAATCATGGGTCAACAATAATACAATAAAATAAACCATATGACTAGAAATGTACTTGAAGTATAAGCAATGACATGTCAGTCAGCTCATGCTACCTTACAGTTTATAACTAGAAATGTATCTCTAATTTTGGAACAAACTACAAAAGAAATTAAATCTTTGATTTTCAGCAAAGTGACACTATTTTCTTCCTCCATGACCTTCTCATCCATTTGAAGTCACTTCTGTTCTAGACTATAGTCTGATGCAAAACACGTTCTATTAACAAAGCCTTAAAACCAAACTAGTTGAGGTCAGCAAGCCATATTAAAATTTAATTAAAAAAAATAGAGAAATAAAATTGAACAAAATAATAAATGAAAGATAATAGAAAGAAGAAAAGGAAACAGGAAAAAATTATGATAAGGAATAATAAAAAACTAAGAATATTTGAAAGATTAAAAAGTTAAAATAAGTTAATATTTTTGAAAGAACATTAGCTACTATTTTCATGTTCTATATAAGTGCAGATTCCAAATTATTTATTGATTCTTAGAACTTCTTTACTTGTTTGATGGTTGTTAACTCAAAGAATAGCAATGTAAATGTGTGCCATATATTAACCTAAGGCCATCATTACTCAATAGTGTACCCTATGTTTTTAAGGCACAAGACACACCGAGGTGCCCTATTGTCTTTAAGGCACGAGCCGCACCAAGGTGCAAAGGTCTCCTTAGGGCTTAGGCTTGAGGCTTGCGCCTTACAAGGTGCGGCTCACAAAATTTAGTAGTTGTATAATACAACTAAATAAATATAGTAGTAAAATATAATCAAAATTTTTACCCGAAAATAGGTATAAAGATGAAGTAAAACTTGTGTAGCGATAGTCTAGTACTTCATTAAGTCGTAAGAGGTGCTTAATTAATTACTACATCGTAATTAATAAAACCTGGACTAGTACTCAACCAGACAAAATTAGGTAGCATGACTTTTGGAGAATATGTTAGGGTAAATTTAGTGACTACTAAGTAGTAATGCTTAATCATGTACTAAGCAGTAAATACCAAAGTAATATAAGTACTGAATAGTAAATACCCAAACGAGGCCGCATAACCTTTGTATAACAGAAAATAAGTTTGAAAGGGACCATGGTTCAACCACGCGCCTCAAAGGAGCCTCATGCCTCATGTATCACAAGTTGAGGCATATGTCACGTTGAAGGGGCTGGGCCTCATGTGAAACGGTGTGGACCTAGGCATACCTTTGATAACTATGATGTCAATGAAGCATTTTTGTCCTTCCCTGTTGCTGGGTGCAACATGCTTGACAACGTATCATTTAACAATAACAAATTGTCAATATTATTTTTACAAGATCTATTCTTAGTCTTAAGAGCAGCTTGTGCAAATAAGTTATGCGAAAAAAAGAATTTGATTTATGTCATGCTTCTGTACTTTACTACCTTGTGAAGGGGAATGTATACCACTTTTACAAACCATTATGTTACACACTTGGCTGCAACGAAAGAAATGTACTCAGTCCAAACCTCTGTATAAACATAAGTGCTCAGCTCAAACTCTTCTGCTTTATTTTACTACAAGTCGACTGTATATTTTTATAAAGTATTTACAATGACAACTAGCAAGAATAGGATACTTGCTAATTATCTAGATAACAACTAGAATACTAGCTACACTCCTTTCTCTTGACAGTTAGCTGATTGACGAAGTCGGTTGGGCTGTTCCACTTCATGCTTCATCCTTTGCTCCGTTCCATCTTTAATTAAAAAGTGGCTAATTATTTACTTTTTCTTATTGAAGAAACTAAACCCTAAGAGGGCACATAGCAACCCTAGAGAGAATGGAGCAAAGGACCCGTCTCATTTCCTGATTGACAAGGTCAAAAAGCTATTTCTTTAAAAAAAAAATTTTAAAAAATGCAATAAATAACTTAAAAGCAGGAACATAATACATTATGTCATAACATAGTTTATTGATTACTTAAAATTTTAAAAGTTTGTTCTTGACTTCTTGGTGCTTGTAATTGCATTAAGATGGCCTAGATTTATTTTAAATATCCTGTACATATCCTGGATATGTTCCCGCTAATAGGTTTACAAATTTTCAACATACGATTAAATTTTCTTTAGAAAAAAGGGAAGATTAATAATTATGCACAATCAAAGGTTTCATCTGATAGCTGCTTGATATATTTTATAGATTTCTCATATGACTTTGTCCATGATCAACCATCCATGTCATCTACTTCATATTTGGAAAAAAAATATCATTTTAAGGGTTGAATAATCCCAACAAACTTAGTAAAACTCCAATGATGATGCAAAACAATTACAAAATTAAAAACAACAAATTTTGAACTTGTGCATGCTTGGGATTCATAAATAGCATATACCATATTTCCACGAGTAAATATGTTTCTGCTTTATAAGCGAGTTAAATATAAGCGCTTTATACTTTGAATATATTCCTATAAGAAGGTTTTACCGATTGTAATCGGTCTCAAATACCCTTGCACTAAATTTTTTTATAGTAGTGAACCATATTAGTTGAGCACTAATCTTAATCAATGCACATCAAATACAAAATTAAGGATTTCACCAAACAGAGTATGAAAGAATATAGAACAATTTTATTTACAAGGATAGAAGAAGTAGCAAATTCTGGGTATTAATAGAGTTATACCTAAAGCTGCGATTCGATTTCCGGGAAGTTTTGACCTTGAGCACAGTGAACACGCCGAAATTACCATGCTCGACATTTATTTCTCGAATCGGGGCGTCGACTGTACCAATAAGGCTGACGGAGTTTTGGAACTGTCCTCGCCAACTTATACTCGAAGGTCGCTGAAATTTGAGGGCGTGTTCGTACACTGAACTCCCACTCCCACCGTCGCTATCGTCGAAGAAGAAGCTCCGGTTACTTGGGTTTTCGGCGGCCGGCGATATTGAAAAGGGGCGAAATGAGGAAAAAGGGGATAGCGCCCATCTGAACAGCACCCGGAACCGGAGGCGCGAAACTGCCTCCATAGAGCATCGGGTCACGGGTAGTGAAATTTGTAGGAACGTTTAAATAGGAATGATAGACTTGAAGTAGAGCATGTATACAGATAGAACCGTAAACTAGTCTAATAGTATGCTCCAGCTCGATTGGAGAAAAAAATTCATGGAATTCGAATCAAAGTTAAATATTGCTCTCATAAAATTGAAACACCCTGTATTTGGACTCGATTTAAAAATTAATCGGGTTGACTCGAATTTGATATGAAAACAAATCAAACTTGATATTTTATTTAAAATTTAATAAATTAAACAAGTATAAAATTCAAACCGTTCTGAATTCGCTCGGACTCGATTCAAAACTTAATCGACTCGACTCGTGTTTGATATAAAAATGAATCAAACTTGATACCTTATTTAAAATTTAATAAATTAAACAAGTATAATATGAATATAATGTATTCGCTCGATTATATTAGTGAATAGTTCAATTGTTTTTTTTATACTAAAATATTATAATATATACCAAAATTTTAGGGTAAACTTTATCCTAATAAATTATTTAAGCATAATATATGTTGTATAATTCATTTTAGTAGTGATGTTTGTAAGTAAAATAATTATTACATATATAAAATGTGTTATAAAGTATAAAAACTTATATGAATATAAATTATATTTTAAAAAGTTTGTACAAATATAAATACTAGTGAGTAGTTCATGAGTAGTTCGAATTCAATTAGAGTAGAATCTAAGTTTCAAAATAATATTCGATCTAATACTCGAGTTCGAATTCAAGTGTTGAAAATTTAATTATAGTAGAATCTGAGTACACTAGTGTTCACTCGTATTCTGTTAGTTTTCACCCATAATTATTGAGTTTGATTCGTTTAATTATTGAGTTACTCACGTGTCGCGAGTAATTTAAAAATATTTAAATATAATTGTGATTTGAGTTTTATCGAATATTATTTAATATCAAAAAATTAACAAATTTTTATATTAAAATCAAATCAAATATGCAATGAATTCTGACAAATAAAATGATCAAATGTTAAAAATCATCTCAAATATCATGTTGATCAAGTTGAATATAATTTATATGAAGTATCGAGTAAAGTCAAAATGAATCCAGTAATCTTAATATTTTGTTAGACTCAATTATTTAATAGTTAATAAAAAGTATTTAAAATCAATTCGATTTTAATTATTAAATCCAACTGAATCAAATATCAAATGATTCAGAGACTCGAGTTATGACCCAATTATCAACTCTATTTGAATCCATGGGTTAGATTGCTTGCTTCCTATAGGATGTTCTTGTTTGTCCCCACATGTTGAATATTTGGACTTATTTGTTTATAGGATAAGTTATTTCTGTTTGTTAGTCCGGTTAATTTAAATTTTATTTTATTTTTTATTGTTGTTAAAATAATTTTAATTCGTTTATATTTAAATATTATTTAATTTTAACTTTAAACAAGTTTTTACTTTAGTATCCATAATAAATAATTACAAAAATATTATTCATTAATGCACCTCTGTTTATTTTAACTCTACTTATAAAGAATAGTAATATTTGTTTTAATAAGAATTAATAATGTAATATATTTTTTATTCAATTCATATTTAAAAAGACTTAAAAATATATTCAATTTATTAGGTGGATGTAAATAGACTTAGTTGTGTTTGTTTAAGGGTTAGTGCTTCTTAATGAATCCAGCTCCTAAACACGGTCAGATGATAACATATTAAGAGCGTTTGTTTGCTTGGATTTTACAATCTTAATGGGCTTAGATTTGTCTGAATGCGCTAAGTGTGAAAAAATAATCTTACCAAATTCAGACTTTGATTTTCGTACCTACCCTTCCCCTTATCTATAATTTTGGAATAGGACGGAGATATGAGAAAGAATTTATATCGTGAAAAAAAAAAATTATGGCCAAAACATGTTTCAATTTAAAATTATAAAATTTTAGATTTTGATAATATAATTTATATAATTAAAAATTAGAATCTCATAATTTAAAAATAAAATAAACATGTTAGACTGTGGACGCAAATGGCGTTATTAGCGTTCATCGGAGGAGATAAGGTGTTTTGGGATCACTATGAGGTTATATGATGCCGTGGTTAGGGGATATGGGTGATGGATCCTTTATTATTTTTATTTTTAGTTATAGGTAATGCCTGGTATGACATTATAAATGATAATTGTTTGTGCAGTTCATTTTTGTTTTTGTTTTGATAATGAACCATCATTATTAAGGTTTTAATAACATGTGACGTGAGGTATTCTTAATTCGTATTCCTAATATTATTTTTCAAAATTGTGTCTAAAGAGGTAATTATTATTTTTTTGTGTTGTATTTAGAGTAGAGTTAAAATAGTAAAATAGGTTCGTTTAGATGCTTTTGATAAAAATGTTAAACAAACAGTAAATTTGTCATTCAGATGATGTCTATTTAAATTCAAATATAAATAATTAACGGATTCAGATTTAAAAGTCTTAGTTAAGCAAAAATTTTGAACTCTACTCATTGATTAAGAAGGATACTAAAATTATAAAGAAAAACTCGTATTACATGTTTAGAATGAAAATAAACAACTCACATTACAACAAGATCTTTTATATAGATCTAAACAGACTTTATATGGATCATACTTAAAAGACAAAATAACAATTATTTTATTGATTAATTGGAGGACAGTTTTAAATACCAGAAGGAAGATAATTATTTGAAAATATAATACTAGAGAATTATCTTGTAAATAGTATATAGATAATATATTTTAGAATAAAAGATATTATATTAATTACATATATGTTTGTATTTTTTTTAGTTAATTAAACTTTGAAATTAAATTAATAAAGTTGAATATAAATATCATAGATAATATAATTTAATTATAATTATATATATCTTATTAAATCATACATAAATTATTTAGATAAATTAGTTGGTTAAAATTATTATCGGACAAAATTAATATATTATTCACTCTATTATGAAATTAGAGTTTGTGACTCTATTATGAAATTTATTAGGATTTGACATTTTTTTTAATTTTAATTATTTTTTACGTACGTACGTACCATATATTTCATCTTTTACTCGTTTAATATATATAGATAAGCATTTATTAAATAAGTTATGCCAAACAAACCTTAATTGTTTGAAGGATTTGAGTTACTAAATGCATGTTTCATTTTCGATTTAATTATTTATAGAACAATTTTCGTTTCAGTTATAACAATAGTTTTCATGTAAGTCGACTCCAATCAAAAGTAAAATATAAATTGCTAACTTGACTTCAGATTGACCTAACCATTAAATGTTTTTCAATAAGGCAAATGATCTTATTTATTTCAATAAATATTACATTATATGTAAATCAATTCAGATTATGGCATTATGCCACATGAATAAATTAGTGATCAATAATAATTTAAAATTTTAATTTAATTTATTTATACAGAATGTGACACAACAGAGTATTGAAAGTTGAGTAAAATTTGAATGAGAATTGATCTTTCAATAATTTATATAGAAATGAGTTATATGAAAAGATTTTTGTCTCACACTGAAAATTGGAAGGAATAGTGTTCACTTTTTATATAGGAAAACAAATGAGATAGACAAGTTCACTTGTTGCACTATGTTTCATCTATGACGCCTGTGCAGGGGCCAGACCGTAATTAGGGGGCCCTGCGCCCAATTACGATATGCAGGCCCCTAATTACGGTTCGCGCCGATATGCAGGCCCCTAATTACGGTTCGGGCGCGGACCGTAATTGGGAGATCTGTTTAATCTCACTTTTTACTGTATGCTTATTCTATCATTATTTCATCAATTTTAAAATACACAAAAACTTTTGTCTTTAACCCATTTTTCCAAAGTATTAATTACAGTTTCTTATTAAAATTCGATCTCTTTAATTCGTTATATTTTGAGAAACAGAAATAATAGTCTGACAATTTTCTGAAATACTTAATAAAGGACTAAATTAAACTATTTTAAAGAAAACATCTACACTTAATGAGAGACTAAACTAAATTATTTTAAAAAAAAACGTATGCGCCTAATGAGAGACTAAACTAAATTATTTTAAAGAAACGTATTAAGACGTGTCTCGAATTGTTTCCCGCAAATAAGTAACAACCGATATATTCAATGGCTTGCCCCGTGCGTCACGCCGGTAATAGTAGCACAAGATTCAGAGAAAAAATGGAGTAATGTTTTTCCGTACCATTCGATTTGCTCAGCGGCGATGACATATTGGCATTGACGTTTGGGTGTTTATGTTAAGTACTGTCCGTACAATCGAAAACAGTCGTCTCCAGAAGTGACGACAACGACAAATACTCTCAGTTTGACATTTCCATTCCCAATTCCAGGTGTGAGTGCAATTTCCGTTTCATCAATTTCCGTTTCACACTTCACCCGCACGCCCCGCGTTATTGTGGAATTTTTCATAAACCCCCATTTAGTTTAATGGTGGTGGTTGTTTATATACTATATTCAAAAGGGTGTGTTTATTGACTTTTCGGGTATGACAATATCATGGAAATTTTGAACTTTTTTCTTACTGATTCAAACGTTGACTTAGTGCTTGATCCACTAGGGTGCTGCTGTAAGGGATGACTCTTGTCGATGACTTAGATAGCTCTTGTGTTTATTCCACAACAACACATCAATTTTATGATCCAACGTTGTATGTTTGGAGATTTTTCTAGGTGGGTTAATAATAATCTTGTTAAGTTGTGTATTTGGGGAACTGTTTGAGGTGGGTTCTTGTTATTGTTTCGGATTGACATATGCCTTCTTTGAAAAATGTACTTTTTTCTCGTCCGTCTTCTTCATCAACTTCCCCTTCGGATTCTCCTATGAGTAGTGGGAGATCTGGGTCGAGGAGGCGTCTTACACGACAGCGGAAGCTGAGGCACGTGACTGAATTTGATCTGGGTCTGGGGCCTATTGATGATAGGTCCAAATCGTTGCCGGTCTCGCCAAATTCGGGGTCAAGGTCACCCCCTAATCTGAGGCACTGGTCTATATCTGCCGTGCCTCAACCATTGCCACTTCCTGAATTGCCCAAAACAAATGGTAATTTATTGTTGCGGTGGAATGGAAGGGGCGGAGCAGGGGAAGGGAACTCATCTAACCCTGATATTGGGAGGTAAACATATCAATTGTTTGAATGATAACGATGAGGAACTATATTTTATTGTTAGCCATGAAAATTTTTATGCTTGTTGCTTTCTTAGTTGATATTATTAGTGAAGTAATTACGAGGTTTGATGAGTTTTTTCGATGAAATTGTTCTGTTGTGTTGCTTGATTATTGTGTACCTCTACTGTCTTTTTGTATTGACTCAATTGTATCTGTATGTACTGTCTTTGTGTACCTTAAATGTTTTTTTTTTTGGCTGTGTTAATCATTTATGGAGTCAAAGTAAGATTACGGTATTATGATTATCAGTTTTCTTAAATTTCATGTTATACACTCCTATGACAAAAGAACATATGTTCTATTTCTTATACTGTTTGGTAAACTTATAATTCTTTTGGTTGTTTTGTCGTTTACTTCCTTTGTTTCTTATATTATGAAAGTGGGTAAAGCCCTTTATTTTAAGGGTGGGATGATGTTAGTGGGTTAAAATCAACTTTTTCTCATGAATCTATCAGGAATCGCACGAATCATACTGACAAAAAAGCATCTAAAGTTCCGACTTATCAGCGGAGGAAATTTCATCAAGAAAATGCTGGAACTGACAACACCTTCAGGCTGGATGTTTCTGCGAAGAGTGCTCCAACCAGTGGATTTTCAAGTCCTTCTGTTAGCCCCCAAAGATTTGGCTCAGTAGATCTTCTCCATTCTTCATATGTTCCTCAAGAATTCCGGGTTTCATCAACTTCGGAGATTTCAATTTTTGATGGACTTGCAGGTTCTTCGTCCCACTTGTTACCGGGAAGAATCACACCAAGTCCTGAGCATTCTCCACTTCATAGCCCAACAATACAAAGTCCCCACCATAATACTAGGAATGCTTCTGGTGTTGTGCGGCATTTGCCGTTTATGTCTCTCCCAGAGAGTCCTAGTGTCCACCCATTACCCCTTCCACCCGGAGCTCCAATGCCTTCACAGTCTACCAATATTTCTCATAGAGCAGATGGATCACCAGTGAAAAGTCAGTGGCAAAAAGGAAAACTCATTGGACGTGGTACATATGGCAGTGTTTATGTTGCAATAAGCCGGTAAGGCTGAAACTCTTTTCTGATTTTGTCTGCTGCAGTAACTGTTATGTATGGCAAAGAAGTAATGCGCTGTGTCACTTTTATGTTCTTTTGCAGCAAAGATGGTGCTATGTGTGCGATGAAGGAAGTTGATGTTATACCTTTTGACTCTAAATCGGCTGAATGTATAAAGCAGTTGCAGCAGGTTATATTATAGATCCCTCCTTATATGGTTGCATCATCATATCACACTCTTTAACGATACTTGTATAGTGTCTAGATCAAGGAAATATTTATTAATGACAGGACACAATTAAATTTTTTCAGAATTATATCACTGAGGCTTCTTCTAAGGCTGACAATTTTAGTTTCTTTGCATCATTCTTGAGTTCCTTTACATGTTTAATCCAAATTCCTCGTTAGATGCTGGTAAGTGGCTGAAGAAAGCATACAATTAGTTAGTCACTTGCTTTTGGTATTAATATACATTTAAGTTAAAGAAAATCTTTCGTCCCTATGATCCTAAAGCATGGGCATATCCTAGGAGAAATCATGTCGGTACATGTAGCATTGCCAGATATGGATATTCTCATAAATGCATTTACAGGATTAAGGAACACAGAAAAACATATTCTGATTAACAATTACCGAAATCTGCTAAACTTCCTCTCGCAGCATTTTTCTTGTTCTCACTCCTTTCTTTTGTCTCAGGAAATCAAAGTTCTTCAGCAACTGGAGCATCCAAACATTGTACGATATTTTGGTAGTGAAATAGTAAGTGCATCTTTGGTTTCATATTATCATTTATCACAAATTAGTTTAGCTGTGCTACTTCTAGATATCTCATAGATTGAATAATTTGTAAACCTCTATATCTTTCTCAGATAGAGGATCGATTTTGTATATATCTAGAGTATGTTCATCCTGGATCAATTAATAATTATGTCCGTGAGCACTGTGGGGCTGTAACTGAATCTGTAGTTCGCAATTTCACCCGTCATATTCTATCAGGGTTGGCATACTTGCATAGCACGAAGACAATTCACAGGTCACATTCTTTTCTATATAGAATCAGTGGAACTTGATTACTGGTGTCTATTTTAACCTGCAGATTGCTTTAAATGTTTTACTTTCTACACTGGGAAAACAACAAAAAAGATGTTCTGACACAAGTGAATTTCATTAAACAGGACATAACAAATAGCTAAAATAGATTATACCTGGTTTTCAGATTTTATTCTTTGTATCTGGAATAACATGTAAAATAACAAATGATGATAAAATATGTTGATAACTGATAAGTTCTTATGTGTAGAGTTTTTCTGACTCAGATTACCAAATGTCTTTAACAGGGACATTAAGGGGGCAAATTTGCTAGTTAATGCATCTGGTGTTGTCAAGCTTGCTGACTTTGGGCTGGCAAAGCATGTGAGCTCTAAAATTCTTTAGGGATTTTGTTATATTCTTATGTTGTTCCTTTTCCTATATCAAAACATCAAATTTGATTTATTTCTCTTTGATTCTGCAGTTTAAGACATTATATTTCTTTTTCCAACTTTTCAGCATACTGGAATGATTGAAAATTAGAAGTATTGCAATAACATTTTTCCTGTATTATTTTGAGATGGAGAATGAATCTGAGGTTGTCCATTCCTCCTTCGAAATTCCGAAAAATTAGATTATCGTATATTTTCTAATGACCAACCCTCTCATCTGTACGATTTGAGTTAAGGAATTTATTGAAATACATATTGCATTAGAAACACAATGATGTACAACATGTGCTACAGAATATGTCTGTGCATTAGGAAAACAACAATGTACATCATGTGCTAGAGAACATGTCTGTGACAAAGTTTCAGTCGGTATAACTCAAAGACTAGAAAATTTTAAAAAAAGCACAGTATCTAAATGTAGTCAGGGAAATAAATTGTATCACCAATATGATTTTGCTCTTTATACTTGCAAGATCAATATATTCAATAGAAATGGTTTAGTGTTCACTGCCCTTTCACATTTTAGTGGATCATTTGGGAAGACAAATTGAGATTGAGACTGATGATTGACATTTGTTCTATTCAGCTTACAGGATATGCTGCTGATCTTTCTTTAAAGGGAAGCCCATACTGGATGGCTCCAGAGGTAGCTTAAGTTGCAACTGTGGTGGTGATAGTATGGCTTTAGCAATGTAGTTGCTTGGTGTTGAATATTGTCCTTATTTTTGTCTTGTGCAGGTTTTGCAGTCTATGATGCGAAAAGATAGTAATCCAGAGCTCGCATTTGCTGTTGACATATGGAGTGTGGGTTGTACAGTTATTGAGATGCTGACCGGAAAACCCCCTTGGAGTGAATTTAGTGGGGTAAGAATGTAATTAACTGCATAATTCCTTTACTCCAGTCAAACTTCCTCTATATTCCTGTTGTTTAATGTTTCAGCAAGATGATAATGTTTAAATTTATCATGACTGGACTTAAACTTGATGCTATAATCTGCAAATGACACCAGATGTAATCTGGTATTGTCTGTTATTATAGAACTTTGGATTGTAGTTCATCACTTAGAAAAAAGAAATTTAAAAAAATAAAAAATGTTAAATCTGAAGTTTATAGAAGTATTATATTGTTGAAAGAAAAAAATGTTAGTGGCTGAACCTTTGGATCTTTTTTTGTTGTCGCAGTGTATTATATTATTAGTTTTTAATCAAATAGGGACTTTGACCTTGGAGAGCCATCCAACATAAAGGCTATGTGATCTATTATACAAACTGATACGATCTAGGAGGAAACCTATATCTTAGGGTCTATTCAAGAATCATTTGTTTTACATTCTTTTACAGTTTTACCATTTACCATTTGATCCTTGATGTGAAATTTAGAATTTAGAGTTCCAAGCAGTGTGGAAGGATATTTGGTTTGTTGTTTATGTGATGCCACAGTGGAACAATTCGTTCTTGTTCATATCGCGAGGGTAGCTAAATGTTCCATCTCCGGAGATGGAGAAGAGGATCTCTCTTTAATTTTGCATTCTTGAGGGGTGTCAGAGCTGGTGAAAGAGATTATTGTGCCGTGGATGTTCGATAAAAGATTTGCTAAGCCTGTATCTCTGGCCTCCATTTTGTCCCTTTTGGCATAATTGGAGGACTAGAGGTTTTTGCCTATCTTCCTAATGCTACTCTGGCGAATCAACACATAGCGTATTGATCTGTTTGGTAGTTACAGAAAATGCTAATTGCTCTTATTATTTAGTTTTTTTTTTGTCTACTAAATCACGAGTGCCTTGCATGTAAATAGTCTAGTTGTGCCTATGTCTTCTTATTGATATAGGTCATTGGTATTTTCCTTTTGTCTTTTGTCCATGCAAATGATGCTTATGTGGGTAGTAAGGGGAGTAAACCTTGAAGTTCTCTCAGATGTGGCCTATTTTGAATTGAACTTTGATCCTAATCATCATGGATGTTGAACCGAAGATTCTATTCATTGTGACTGAAAGCATGCTTGGCTTTGCGTGCCTGCTGGATTCTGGTTTCTCATCTTATAAATTCATTCTTGGTTTCCTCTTTCCAACTTAAGTACTATAAAATCTCCAAGCTAGATTTATGCTGCGAATACCTAATAATTTATTTGTTGATTAGGCTATTATGGCAATGAAGTCTTGTGCATGTTGTGTGCTTCTTAATTTAGTGACAGCTTCAATTACTTGGTATAAAACATGAAGTGTCAAGCCACCTTGATGGGAACCACAAATATGCCAAAAATCAAAACTGTATTGCTTTTGATGCAAAGAAATTACTATCAATTATCTCATTAATAGATATGATTAAGATAATTTACAACATTTGCTAATGTTACGGTTATACATTTGTTTCGTGGATACCCTAAAAAAGGTAATTGTGAGGTTTAATACTGATGGTAGGATAATATGATATTATCCGGAATAAAAATTGTCATTTCCAATTATTACCAATTTATAGTGGACTTCTTTGTGAAACCAAAAATTAAGAAATTGGGCTCTTTTGTGTAACAAAGCTGAAAGTGTCAAATTATTTACTTCAGTTAGTGCCTTATGCTTACAAACTATATGATGCTTAAAGTTCGATCAGTATTTACATTAGAATTATTTTTCTTTGATTTCTACATAAGGCCCAGGTAGTTACTGCATTATTCACACATTAATATGAGATACACGTATCTTGTGTGGTGCCCTGTCGCTCACATAGACATACATTTCATAGGATATTAGTCCTTGATCATTATATAAACCAAGTACATGTGACACACTCCTTGTGTTCGACCAACGCTAAAGTTGAGGTTTTAAACCTGAAGCGGCGAAAGAGAGGAAAAATTTGGGGGCATGGTAGTATGTTTGGTTTAGTTGAGTGAACTAACAGTAAAATTGAGTATGAAAGTAATTGTAATTTTAAAAAATAGGTGTAATTGTTAGTTTTGTTTGTTGTTAAATCAAGGGGCTTAACAGTAATATTGGTGAGTTATTAATTGGCCCAAATGGGAATTGAAAAATGTTAAACACCAAAGTAGTGCTCCAGCTTTATGGATAGAAGAAGAAGAAAGTATGCTGAGGTGAACTTATAAAAGTTTGCTATCCAATTTTGTTAGGTAAGAGATAGAAGATGCAAAAGAAAGTTGAAAGTGAAGATATAGCAAGAACTATATGAAGTTGAGGGGCATATATGACCCAAGCACACTGTTAAATAGGAGAGACAAAAGTTGAAATGGGACAAGATATATCTGAGGGCAAAAGAGGAATTAATAATATGACCCTCACTGCGAGTTGGTATCGTTGAAGTCCTGGATTAAGAAATATTCAAATTATTGATCAGTCTCTTGGCCTTATACGGTTGAGGATCCTACTTTTTATTATTCAGCATTTAGCAACTGCAAGGTGATGCTTGCAAAATCTTTTCTTGCATCAGTTGGTATAAGAGTTAATCTGAGTATTTTTCAATATTCAATTCGGAACTGTTTACTTGCCAGTAGACTTTGAAACACAACATAATATTGCAGGAATTGTCAACTTCATTTTCATTTCATGTGGTGTTTCCATTACCATAGACACTTAAAAACTCCTTTAGTTTCTGATGATATCAACAAGACATACATTGATTGATACCATGGGTGGTATTAAACTATCAATTACCCAACAAACAACCTGTCTACAATGCTTCAGCCATCAGGCTCATCTAACCAGATATAATTACCATCAATAGCGACCTAGGTCGTCATTGTCAATGTCGAAGGACCAATTCCTCCAGTCTAGTACACCATTGACTGCGGGACTCCATCATGCTGACTCAGCAGCCCATCATGTAAACAGACACTCACCAACTCATTGCAGTAAGAAAGCACTGAAAAGAAAAGAAAGGAGGAAACATTGCCATTGCTGAGCTGATCCCTTTGCCACTAAACAGGTCTTTTTCTTTTTTTGCCTATAAAAGATACCGATGACCATCACACTGTAGTCAGTACCACATTATTTACATCAGAATCTGCCGAGTCTGTCACAATGAAGCTTTGTGGTTTCTTCAGTATCTTTATTTTCAGCTTGCTCCTGCGTATTTTGATCTACTCCAATGTGAAGATTTGCCCTTGTAGGGCACTGATACGCTGCTCCTTTTATGGGCACTAAGTAACACTCTGTGCTTTGTTCCCTTTGCCTTCACCTCTAAAGCATTGATTGTTACCATTGGACTTTCATCTTTTGGTTTGAGTGAGTTGCTGGAGTCTTCTCTGTAGGCTTCTTTGGAGCTTTCAGGTTGCTGCCTTGTTAGACTGGGACATGACCCTTTGTTGTTGGCATGATCAAATAGTCAAATACTCCTAATTTCAAACAACAGGCAATGGCTAAACTATGACAAGGATCTTCAGTAAGTTTACTTCGAGTCTTGATTTCATTGAACTTCTGTATATGTTCTGCCACTGTTATGGTGCTTGTTTGAGAGTAAAACTATTCATATAGTTTGTCTTGATAATTTGGCGCATGCATTTTTCTCGAAACACTACCTTTATCTCTTCCCAAGTTGTTATAGGTGGCTGTCCAATTTTCTTTTGTCTCCTCTAGCACCATTCCACCAAACTTTTTCAAGATAAACCAGCTTGATCTTTGCAAATCAACCTCATTGTTCATCACACTGAAGGTTGTTGCAAATCTTCCATCAAAATCTGGTGCATCAATACCTTCTTTGTGATGTCTCCAGCAGTTTCTTGGGGCTAATAGTGACTTCTATTCATGTAGTTCCTGGTCCAATTGAACATTAACAGTTTCAGTACAATTCGGGCTCTTTCATGTGTTGCTCAGCGTAGCTGATTCTCTTTGTGACTTGGTTCTCTTCTTGCCTACATTTTTGTTTAGCCTTGCTTCACTCTAATTGATCCATTCCTCCATGAGTGTTTAGATTTTCAAGCTGTTGAGCTCTCTGCAACAACAAACCATCATGTTCTGCGTCTGTAAATTTTCCTCTGAAGGATCATCCTGTATGACTTGTCACAGTGCTGACACAAAATCTGATGCAGTACCTTCATTTCAGCATTTTAAAGTATAAGCAGTTTCTGGACATATCTGAGAGATATAAGTAGAAGAAGAAGACATGGGAAACTGATAATATGAAGAAGATGAAACGGAAGAGAAGGATAACCTTCTCACACCAGCTCTTAGACTTCATACGAGGAAAGATGCATCATAAATCTTAAGGTAATCTTAGAAACCATTCATTCTGCCCTTCAAATGATCAATTACATATGTTATAGGATTCCAAGCAGTTTCCAGCAGATCGTAATTAATGCATCTATGACTGATGTATTGACTATGTTTGATCAAGTAGTAGCACAAAATCATAACATAGAAATCTGAAACTAATCAATTTCTTAAAGTTCTTCCAAATTGCTTAGACCAAACATTAGTTACAGAATAAGGCTTGACCCTTCATTTACGGATTTTCTGGAATTTTCCATATTTGTTTGCATCTGGCTGTACCATAAAAATTTAGAAGAAAGTTGATCAAAGAGACTAAGCAGACAACTGAGCATAATGTGAGACCATTTTTTGAATTATTCATTGGGCAGAACTTGAGGTTAAAGATGATTTTGGTTTAGGCTGAAGCAGAAGCAGAACAAGATGATTTGAATTCCTAGAAGGAGCATTTCAGCTTAGAGGAGAACAAAAATCTTAAGATGGAGATTATTGAACTCAATAATGTCTCCAGAACTTTTTCAGAAATATTATAAAAGCTCCAATAGTTTGAATCGCAAACACAGTTGCAGTGGAGAGAGAAAATCACTCTAGAACTTGCTCTATTTCAAAAAGATCATGCTGAATTTGTAATTCCACATATAATTACCACATATTAGGAAGACAGTTTGAGATGTCTGTCAAATTCGGATCGAAATGGGTGAGTACTTGAGTTCATCAAATTTACACGAAAAGAAAGTGTCCCTCGCATGGCCACACCCGTTCCTTCTTCAAGTGAAGTGTTGAATTGGTTGCTTCATGAGGGGCGTATGTGAAATTGATTTGATGTTCTAAAAGAGCTGCTTGCAGTGCTTTCGAACTCAGAAGTTGTGTTCTCACTAAATGTCTTCCCATCCCACTCTTTTTTCCCTGGATAATCAAGAAGCCACTATCTAGAAACTCATTCACGCATTGTCACTGCCTTGCAGTCGGCACTACTTTTATGGAGTCTGCAAAAGGCCCGAGCTTCTTGTTTTCTAAGAGGTATTTGGCCACGGGTCAGGTCCTTTTCCTGTTATATATATATATATATATATATATCGTATGCATATGTTCTCCGATGTCTCCAAAAGTCCAAAATTTCTTTTGGCACAGAGACGTTCTTGTCTTATTCTAGCCTATCACAGAACTTGAGGTTGTGGTTACTCGAAGAGAATGACTAGATCATGAAGTCTGTTAGATTGGAAATTCTTTTTTATTCGAATAGATTATTTTAATGTAATTGTCTTACTAATAGATTTTATTAGAAATTTATGATCATGATTATTCTTTATTCATATTTTTTGGAATTTATTCATTAATTCTGATTGTTGTAGCCTTAGACTTCTTATTAGGTTAAGAGTTTTATTCTTGTTTGGGGAAGTTCTTATTTGGTCTCTGGGCAGGGCAAGAGTAGTAGTTAATTATACACATCAATTTTATGCTAATGATTATTATCGACTATTATGCACGTGCTGTTGAGGGCCCTTAAGACAGTAACTGTGAAGTTCCATATAATTGTTTGCAACCATATCCTGCAAATTTAAGCCTTCAAAGATCTTGTCCTGCATGACCTTCCTTTATATAGAGCTTCTACTTCTAATCGGTTAATTCAAGAAAATAGATTACAAATCAAACCAAGTGTTAAGCTGTAAAAGGGAAAAGGTCCGTCGAGTGTGATAATTATAATTGCAACACATTCTTTTGGTTTTAGATACTGTCTGTAGCTGCCACCAAGCATGCTCAACTTATTTGTGTGGACAATTTCAAATTCTTCTGTAAATATTTTGTGTATCCTTTCAATGACAATCATAATTTTAACCGAGTAGCTTGTGTGAGAATCAATGAAAAGGGATGTAAGGATTGCAGTTTGGAGTTCGCGGCCTCTCTGACCATGATCAAGTGACTGAAAGAAAAATATAAACAATTAACAAAAGTAAAATTCTCTAAATTTCAACCAGTAGTGTGTTAGATTAGTTTACAAATCCAGTTTGAAAGGAAACCAACTAGCCAATAGATCATGGTTGGTACAATGAGTTGACTTCCGATCAATTGTTTTTATAGCTTTGTAGAGCTTAGGATTTGAACCATATGATCATGGTTCAATATAAATATATTTTTTGTGCTAGTTTGACCATCTTTGTTTTGGAAAAACACGTACACAAGCACATCCACACGTACACACACCAAAAAAAGGTGACTCAATTAATTTTATTTTATTAAATTTTGTACTTAATTATTTTGATGTTTAATTGTGCGTATATTCATTAGGTGCAAGCTATGTTCAACGTACTGCACAAATCCCCACCAATTCCAGAAACGCTATCTGCAGAAGGAAAGGATTTCCTTGGACGGTGCTTTCAGAGAAATCCAGCAGACAGACCAACAGCAGTCATGTTACTTGACCATCCTTTCTTGAGGAATTTACGTGATCATTATGTTTCAAGTAGCAGACGAGAACTTTCTAGTCTGAAATTGAATGTTAGCTTTATAATTGACACTTGTTCATCTTGATCTTCGAAGTATCCTAATACTGAAATAATTTATTCTTTTACCATACATAATTTCATATACACTGTTATTTCAAGCTATTGTACACAACATATACAATAGGCACTAAATTTATTTGTATAGTAGAGTAAGTAACTAGTTACTAGTATCAAGAATAATATCTGAAAGTCCTGTTTTTCCAGGACACACCTCTCTCCCCAGATCAGAACAAGCATAAAGATGTGAAGCCACTTTCACCGGAGATTAAGCAGGGAAAAGCTCCGAGCAATTGGTAGGTTTATACATTTTACCTTCAGTTCTGCATTCTACAAGACTTGGAATTTTTAGAAGAGCAAATTATACTTGCCGACAAATTTTTGTTGTTCCAGTGAAACTCGAGCACAATCTTATCCTGAAACTTCAGACTTGGGAGCACCTGAAGTTCTTCGAACCATATCCTCACCAGACTTCAACTATCATCAACATAATATGAATATGATTGCTTCTAACAGTTGGCACCCGAGAGACGGTAGTTATCCTCGCGTTTTCTTTACGAATCATGGAAGGGAAATCCCACACCTCTAACAGCTACAATGGAATTTTAGAAGGAAGCTAAATTCATGTAAAGTTGTCTTGTAGAAAAGCCATTTTTTTCCCCACAAAATTTAGGATATGTTGGAGAATAGCTATTTTAGAGCAGCAAATTCTGTTGTAATACCTCGCAGGTTCTTATTCTGGAATAGTTTGCATCAGGAGTTGACTATACTTTTGTGATTTATGTACATTCATAGAGCGCAACGAATGAATGTAAATATTAGCTGGGTGAAATGATCTGTATACATAGAAATAAAAACATGTGGGAAAAGAGAAAATTTATTGAACTAACATCATTGTTTAATGAACGTTTTTAAATATTTCCTTTTGAACCTTTATATTTCTATATATCGTATTTACAGTTATTAGCCATTAATCCTGTGCAACGCACAACAATTTACAATTTTTTTTATGTACAAGAGTCAAACGCGGTTGTTGAACTAAAATTGTAACAATTTTGATTTCTTATATAATTTAGTCTTGTTATGAGGTATAACGCGATGAATTAATAAGCATTACGAAAATTATAGAATAAGAATTGAAAATTTATTCTACTACATTTCTTTATGGATTTTTAAAATTAGAAAGTGTGGTTTCATTAATTTTTTTTAATGATTTTGATGTATATGTTTTGTATGTTATTATAATTTATACCTAAATACATTTTTTTGTTCGCAATAAGAATTTATATTTTACTTCTTCTTTGTTAATCATTTTTCTAATTACTTAAATGAATTGTATAACATTTAATATAATTTATTGTTTATAATTTTAACTATATCAAAAGATAAAATATGAAATAATTGGAGAGTTTATCAAGTTTCTACAATTTCAAAGTATAAAACGTAATTCCCATTAAAAGGTTAAAAACAAAATACCCATAAATTTTTAATTTAGAAAAAAAATAATAAAGACAACCACTTTTCTTAAAACTTGCATTTTTAGTAATACAAAATTGTAAAAATAAAGTTGCGATAGAGATATTATTTTCATTAACAATAAGTTCATATTTATTTATTATATAAAATTATACATTATAAATACTATATATTTATTAATGGTTATATAATTTAATAAATGTTAAGCAATAAAAAAGCGACTAAAATTTTAAAAAGTACTTAACAAACTTATTATTTTTCAAGAAATTAAAGTATTTAAATTATTTTTAATCAATTAATAAAAAGAGAAAAATATGATATGAATTTCGGACATCCGGTGTGATAAATTAAAAGGTGTCTAGCTGATTTTTTTTCTCTAGTACAGAGCTAGAGAAAAGTACACTTAAGAAAAGAAGGAAGTACGGAAAAATCCTCATTATGGCGCACATAAGCTATATATAAATACATACATTTCGAGAAGATATTGTTTTTCTAAAAATAATAAGACATAATTAATTTTGTTAATGAGGGTTCCAAATCTTTTTAAAAACATTAACTATTTCTATTTTTTTTTCAAATATTTGTTTATAGGGGAAAGATGTGAAAAAAGAGGATTTTTTGAACATGGGAGCAGCACAATTGTATAAATATTAGATTCAACGTTCTCTAGAGTTCCTAAAAAACTTCGCATCGTAATTTTTTTTAATTTCTATCATTCATTAAATCCAATAGTTGAGATCTAATAATTAATTTAAAATTTTCATAAAAACTTAACATTAAATAATTAAATAGCAAAACTTAGTGATATCCGTTACAAAATATTTACTATTTACCATCTAATATAAATATTTACCATTCAAAATATAAATAAATATAGATTTGTCCATACTTAAAATTTACAACCACATAGCATATACCTTTTACTTGGTAAATTACAATATTTGCATCATAAAAATCATGCAACTAAATATATATATATATATATATATATATATATATATAACTATTTAGTAATTAATAAAAATGGTATAATTATAAATAATTTTAATTATATTTAAATTTAATGATAATAATTCACATATTTAAATTTTACTTATTGAAATATAAATTACATAATTATAATATTGAAATATAAATATTGATAAGTGGGGAAATCTGTTATGTGTGTGATTGTTTACATACATATATATAGGTTGTTGGGAGAGATAATATGTTATAATTTGAAATCTTCTTTATTTAAAAAAATAAAGTTAAAAGGATGTGTTTTTGTATATTCAATAATGCATTATAAGTACTAAATAGTTTGTAATATAAATAATATATTTATAGAAATTCTAGTATTGTTTTTAAGTTTTATGTAGTATTATTTCAAAAAGATATTACTATATCAAAATTCTTATTTTATTTAGTAAATATGTATGTTCATGTATTGGATGAATCTATATTTATTTATGTTTTGAATATCAAATAGTTAATACTTTTTATAACTGCTTATACAAAGGCTTTTGCAATTTATTGTTTAATGTTAAGGTTTTTTAAAATGATTATATTAATTATTAGATTTCAATTATCAAATATAAATGAATGATAGAAATGGAAAGAAATCTATAAGGTGGAGTTAATAAAAACCCTAGCAGAATCATAAATATTACTGTAATATTATCTGATCCCCTAAAACTTTAATTTGGATATATCGAGACAAAATTATCATATACACATATATATGGAATACAATTAATATTCCAGTAAAGCGCATATAAGTGAACATTTTATTTTTAAAATGTTACCACCAATGAAAATCTAATATTTGTAAAACTAAAAAGGAATTTAGGTAACATTTTAGATACTACATATGGTGATCAACATTAATAGCACATTGGGGTGACTAAATCAAGCAAGGATGTTATGCTATAATTCTATAAACATCATCATTAAGAAATTAAAAAAATCTGAAATTAAAAGATTTAAAACTTGTGAAGCAAACTTGTAATATTGGCGAAATGTTAATAAATAAATGTAATATTAATGTTATAAAAAATGCTAGTCGCTGAGTGTGTATATGGAGATTTAATTCAAAGTAATCAAAATTAATTTAAATTACGCAGAATAATAAAGACGAAAGCTTTTAAAATTGTTGACATGCTTTCTATATTCAGTTTACTCTTTTTCCAAATTCATTTCCCACCACTTTTAAAAGTGACCAGCATATATCTTCCTAATTGCTAAACAACAGCAAAAACCTATGCTCGTTTCTCTTTTCAATTTTCTGTAAACCCTCCTTTCACTTTTTTTGAATGAATGGAACGTTGTAAGATGCAATTGAGTATACTCTCAATCCGCAGCTGCAGTCATCGTTTCGAATCGACATTCCTATCTACGAATTTCAGTTAAGATCTTCACGTTTCTCCTAAGTTATTGCAACTTTTTAAGGTAATTGCCGCTCTAATTGCTGATCTTATAGCACTAAAATAAATAGGTGGGGCTTTGGTAAGTTCAGTTTCAATTTAAGTATTATCGACATATTCTTTTGTAAGATTTAGTGTTTGATTGTTTTTATATAATGGATTGGACTTCGCTGAAAGCACATCATAATGAGTGAAGAAATCGAGTGATTTGTTTTAGTATTGTCTGGGATGGTGTATTTTACTATAATTTTAGTGGTCGGGATTTTTTAATAGTTTATTTTAATTAAGACGCTTGCTGACTAAAGTTGGGTGAAGAAAGTGAAATGTTTTAGCATCGTACAATTGCCTAATTGGTGATGGATTTTGAGTGCATCTAATAAAATATTTTGCAGTGCGAAGAGATATTGTTAGTTTGATTCCCTCCGTAGGTATTTGATTTCTTGGGCTTGTGAAAAATCTTCTTATTTATATTGGGTTTATATCTGTTTAAGAAAATAAGGTAATCTCTGCATTTTTGTCATTTTTTTAGTTACAGAAGAAAGAAGAAAATGGAAGTTCCAGATAGTCTCATTAATAAGATATATAGCTCCTTGTCTGGTGGCTTACATTTTGCAGCTCCAATATCCTCATTGAGGACCGATGAAGTTGAGTTGGTATGCTTGTTTTCCTTTTATATTTTTTCATTATTTCCCTCACCTTTCTCATTATCTTCTTTTCCTTCTCTTCCCTGTATACATGGTTCCACCAGAAAATTGTTATTACTTGCGTGATTCTACTTTATCATTACATTAATGATACCTCGTCAGGTATGTGATGTTTGTGAAATTTTGGTTCTCAGGTGCAAGGCATCTTACAAATATTACAAGGATTCTCCAGTAATTTATTCTATTGGGACAAGAATGAACAGAGATACTGCGTTAAAAATGGGATTTTTGTAGCTCACCTTTCTCATACTAGCCTTAAAGCCATTTTATGCCAATTTGTTTATTCTGCGACGTGTTTAAGACTGGTAGATATTGTAGTGAACAAAGCTGAGACATACGTAAAATCACCTCCACCTACTTTGAGAGCATTTACATGTTCCGTATCTGCTTGGCTCAGAGTATGTGTTTCATGATTTTGTCTTCTGTAATATTGCATTGATAGCATAAATTCAGCAAACTAACATGTTTTTCTGGTAGAGATTACGGAATATAGCTTTGAGTGAGGAAGTAAGGGTAAACAATTCTGAAGCTGGAACTACCTCAACCCTCTTGGGATTGGCAAGTTCTTTATCAAGGTTAGATCCTGGATTATGGCATCTTCTTTTGGCTTTAATACAATAATTTTGGAGTATTAGCAATATCACCAAAACTAGATTTTTTTGCCCTTTTTAAACAGAAATCTTTATGGGCCAATTCTCAACAGGTGCAGTTTTGAGGAAGTAATTCCCATGCAGTGGCGAAAGTTTCTATTCTTCCTGTTGAGTTTTTATGTTACCATATCAATGTTATATTGAAAAAATACACTAAAGATAGTAACATAGACGATGGTAACGTAACGTAATAACATAGTAATATAATTACCTTTTACAGTAACTAATATAGTAACATTTATTGCATTGGAATGGTTCAAACTACGAGCTACTGGATGGGAATTCCTTTTCCAACACATCAGTGGCCCAGAATTTTCGGAATGTTTTTTCTTTATTGTGTGGAGATGGTCACTTGCTTCCATCTATAATATTTTCTAAATTTTTCCATCCTCACTCCTCAGTTATGGAGTACTATTTATGTTGGACTGGGTACACTGCATGTTTCCTTATCCGACACTTTTGTGACGCTATAAAATCAATAAAATAAAATCCAGTCTTGTTTGGGTCTTCTGGATGTTTAGTGTTTTATGCTATATATCTTATGATAAAACATACATGACAGATTATTGCTGAACTGGTTCCTATCCATTTATTTGCAGATTAGGCTTTGAGAACACATCCTTGTAGTTGTTAGTTTTCTCCATATCATTGCTATCTCTGACTGTTCCTGTATCTATTAGTCTTTGTTCAGGAGCTGAGTATATGTTGCAGATAGTGCAAGGAGCTATCCCTGAAGTATATTTTGAACTTGATCCTCTCATCCCAGCTGCTGATATATCTGTTCACATTCTTAACCATCTATATAAAAAATTAAATGCAGTTTGTCATGTGGAAAGGAGTCAGGTTAAGTTACTGTCTTGCCAACTAGATATTATTCATTAGTTCAGTTCCATGTGATGTACAAGTAATTTGATTGCTCTTTTCAGGAGGATGCCTATAAGATGCTACTTTATATATTTGTTGGGAGTATATTTCCATGTATTCAGGGTCTTGATTCGTGGCTTTTTGAGGGTATTCTCAATGATCCTTTTGAGGAGGTATATATATAAATATGTAATTTTGTTTCTGTTGAGTAAGTCAAGGATATTGAATTTTAATTTTTAAATCTCTGCTTAATATTAGGTTATTATCTATCAAAATTCAATATGTGGAATGTTTGAATCATAAGGTAATTTCTCTGTGTTTAAGAAAAGAGTTTCATTTGAATTTGTTCATATTATATAACAAATTTTATATCGTAGCAGTATTTCCAATGTAGTTTGGAGTATTAATGTTCTTACTAGCCAAAATCAGAGGAATTAACGATAAATTAGAACTTTAGGAGTATATAATTATTGAATTGTAACTCTTTCTACGAAAGAAAAGGTGTACTTTTTGGTGAGTTCAATTTTAAATGAGTGACCACTTCCCAAGCAATCATCTTTTTTATGTTTGGTATCTTATAACACCTGTTTTATTTTAATGCACTTGGCAGATGTTTTTCTATGCAAACAAAGCAATTGCAATAGATGAACCGGAATTCTGGGAGAAGAGCTATTTGTTGAGACCAATGCACTATCAGAAATCAGATATGGTTAATGCAGCTGATCTTAGACCTTTAATTCATGATCAGAAGGATATAACGAGAAGAAAATCCAACCCTGCCTCTCTTCCTGTTAAAGGGAAAGATCAGGTGGAGAGAGACCTTCAAGTTTGTCCTTTATTCATCAAGGATACGGCAAAGGAAATAATTTCTGCCGGAAAGTCTCTGCAGCTTATTCGATATGCTCCTAACACAAGTATAGGGATATCTGGCAGTAACCATGAGATTGGGCAAAAAAAGACTCGGTTAACCTTGTCAGAAATATTTTGTGTTTCATTAGTAGCTCTTATAGGCCAAGGTGATCACGTTTCTGAATATATTGGGCAAGATGACAAAATAGTTTCTTTGTTTCAATCATCTCCTGATGAACATAAATTAGAAGAAACTGATGAGAGTATGCTGGGTGTAAAATGCTTCAAAAAGTTCTTGGTTGATACATCTTCGTGGAGAAGAGATAATGTGTCTGAAAATATGCGTAATGCTGCCAGAGATTCAACGGATGTGAAGGAAGAGGATATAGCTGCAGGTTCTGTTGATGAACTGTTTATGAGGGGACCATTTTGTCCAGAAAATCCAGCTCTCACTGTATGCCAAAGAATTCTTCACGAGAATAAAGGTTACTGCAACACGTTAAATGTATCAAGAAATTTTGGTCTTCCGCCCTTGACTGATGGGGGTTTAAGAAAGGCCATCTTTGGAGAAAAGATAACACCATTCTCATACACTGAAGGGACAGATTATGCTTTTGGTTTTAACTTTAGTAAGCCTGAATATCTTCGCTCACAGGAAGAGACAAAGGTATTAGAAGAATTGTTTCCACTTCCAACTCTTCTTCCATCCTTTCAGGTACCCATTATTGCTCCCATAGCAGTTGTATCTATAGCATGTATAGCATTTGTAGATTTTTTATACTTCTTTCTAAATTTGTGGCAGGAAGACCTTCATCTATCAGAGGTTTTACCATTCCAGAGGAACAGCACCCTTAATTCAAGAGTCCTTTGCTGGATTCAAAATGCCAACTTAAAAGCTACTCCTCTCCCTGTGGTTATTATGCAGGAATGCCTTGTGATCTACATAAGGAAGCAGGCACTTACTCTTCGAGAACTCTAGTATCTATATCCATTAATTTACATATTTTTGGACATAGATAGTATAGCTAAAACAAGAGATTTTGCAGGTGGATAAGGTTGGCAGTCATATATTGTCAAAGTTACTCTATGATTGGAGATTGATGGATGAACTTGGAGTGTTACGTGCCATATACTTGTTGGGTTCTGGTACTACAAAAACTATGTTGAACTCATGTACTTTGTAAGTTGATTCTTGGTCTCATATATCTGTAACTTATTTGTAATTGTATTGTCTAGGTGATCTTCTGCAGCACTTTCTGACAACAATTTTCAACAAGTTGGACAAAGGAGAATCTTGGGATGATGATTTTGAGCTTAACACTGTATTGCAGGTGCAGTTCTGCCACTAAATGATATATTCCTACTTTCTTTTTAGTTTGCAGGCTATCTAGACTCACTTTAGAATCTTGGGAGAAATTGTACTTGTCTTTTGTATTGAATAATGTAATATTCTGTAACTGTACCACTTAAGTTGTTTCATGGTGTAGAGATTAAGATGTTGCAGATATCTATATTCTATTAATTTGGTCCAAGGGGCTTTAATAACTGAATTTGGTGTAACTCAGTCAGCAAATAGAAAAAATAAAATAAAATAAAATAATTGTCCTATTAAAAATGCAACTGCAATAACAAATTGATTGTGATGTTTGTTGAGAATAGTAGGACACACTAATATAGAACAAATCCATCAAAGCTGCAACACACCACTATCTGAGCACTACTCTAAACAGGCCAATTATCCAATTCTATCTAAACAGGCCAATCATATTTAAACAGAGAGAAACACTAATGAAGTTACTATAAGAAAGAAAGTGGCAGCGTTTGGGGTTATGAGTATCTATGTCAGTGCGAGAAGGAAGAATTTTGGGACGTCAGAGCAAGGATTGGAGAGATGTATGTTGTAGTCAATTCTAAAAGATGCCCACCACACAAACTTCCAATACATAATCCTAATCCTAATACTAATATAATATGATAATAATAAAACCATAATTATTATAAAAATTCTAATAATAATATAATTATTATATTGGAGGATGAGAGACGTATGTTGTGGTCGATTTCCTTGTATGTGTGTGGTGTGGCTGAGGACCCTTATGATTTGCCATTATGTAGGACAACTGCTTCCAAAGGAAAAGATAATATGAGAATACTTTTACCATTCTTAATTCTAGAATATAAAATAAAAGATATAATTTTTTGGTTTACAGGTAGTTGGTGCAATGGTATACTGATGTTCGTTGGAATAGCCACTGCATTTGCACTAGATGTACCTATTCTCTTTAATTCAAAGAGACTAAAATGTCCATGTTTATTTGACTCAGGAATCAATTAGAAACTCTGCTGATGGCATCCTATTAAGTGCTCCAGAAGCATTGGTTGTGTCTATCACAAAGCATCATGCGTTGAGTTTTGACGATCAACTTAGTGCATCTGGCCTTGTCTCAACTCATAAAAGTCAAGGGAAGAACTTTGGTATTGATGGCCTTGATTCACTGAAATTCGCATACAAGGTTAAAAGTGGAAATATTGCTATGTTCCCTGAAAAGAGACCCAAAATATCCATTGAATGCAACTCTACTATGCATGTAACTCTTTTCTATCACTAGTGGTTTAGCATATAGCAAAGAGTTGCATTTGTAGGAACTCATTGCATTCGTGGGACAATTTTGTGTATACTTTGGGTGAACATAGCATTACCTAACAAATTTACACTTTTTACGGTGCTTGAGAGTGCTTTCTAGTTTTACAAATTTCTAATTCTCTTCACGTCTTACTAAATTGTCATGGTTATAAAACATCATAGGTAACTTGGCCACTTGAACTTATTGCTAATACCGAGGCAATTAAGAAGTATAACCAGGTAGCTCACTCGCAATAATTATTTTTGTGAAACTTTTGTTTTCCTGCGTTGTAATTTAATGTCATTCATGCAGGTGATGAGTTTCTTGTTGAAGGTCAAGCGTGCAAAATTTGTCCTGGATAAAGCTCGAAGGTGGATGTGGAAGGTTCATATATTATACTTCCCCCCAAGCATGTCTCTGTGTGTGTGCGTGCGTGTGTTTATCATTTGCCTGTAACCCAACAACTGAAGATTGGAGCTATGCTGTAAGCTTGCATGCATGGCTCCTACAATTCTGTATGTTTTATCCATTCAATTCTGTGTAGTCTGCATGGTCCAATCTTCTGGACTATATATAGTCTGCTAAATCAGTCCATTAGTAGGTGACAAATGAGGGAGAACATTTTCTTCCTATTTTGGAATAAACGAGCTTGTGAAAATGGAGCATGACATGTAGAAAGCCACAAATTTCAAAATAAACGAGTGACACTTTTCTTACCAACCGTAATATTTGTTTTATTTGGTTTTAAAAAATTGGGAAGAATAGAAACTTCAATCCTTTGGTTTGGCTCTTTACAGGATAGAGGTACTGCAACTCTTAATCGCAAACATCACTGGCTAGTGGAGCAAAAACTCCTTCATTTTGTTGACGCCTTTCACCAATATGTGATGGACAGAGTAATGTTTCATGTCAAATTCTGTTTTTTGCCTTTTCTTTCCTTCCCTTGTGTTTGTGTGTATGATGTGTGTGTATATATATATATATATATATATGGGATTGCGGGATGTAAGTGATTGCTTTTATCGACAGTCACAAAATTTAACTTTATATAAGGGAGTGGAGAGAGAAAGTGGGTCCCATAATGGGCGTAAATATGCGACTGCTAATGAAAACAATCACTTATTTCCCGTTCACTCTCTATATATTTGTATATACATGTTGGCAAGGAATGGGGTCTACTCTTGGCCTCTTTTAATGATCTTTCGCTGAGTAGTCTGAGTAAATTTAATTAAAGATCAAGTGAGGGACAAGTATTTTAATTACAAGTTAAAACTGTTGAAGATTAAAATCTCAGCAACTAACAACCTCTTTCCCGAGTTCATATGATCTTTATGTTTTGTTTTATTTAAGCTGCTTTG
>CM025782.1:12240018-12251071 GCA_014636745.2 Centella asiatica
GTTATGGTTTCTTAACTTGCAATGATTTTCTATGGGCAAAGCAGCTTCCACCCATTCGGTTTCTAATTAGAATCTTATAAACAGGTATATCACAGTGCATGGCGTGAATTGTGTGAAGGTATGGAATCTGCTGGATCTTTGGATGAAGTGATTGAAGTACACGAGGCGTATTTAATGTCAATTCAGCGCCAGTGTTTCGTTGTCCCTGATAAGCTGGTCAATAACTGCTACCATCTTTTTAACTTTTACAACTCATTCAGCACATTTTGCTTTAATATCTGTTTATTCAGCACTCATCAGTTTATTTTGTTGGAGTTGGTGATCCTTGTAAGCTCATCCTTGGTTCCGTTTTGCTTTCCAGTGGGCACTCATCGCCAGCCGCATCAACACTATCCTTGGATTAACTCTTGATTTCTACTCCATACAGCAGACACTTTGTAGTGGTGGAGCAGTTTCTGCCATCAAAGCTAGATGTGAAATGGAAGTAGATCGAATAGAGAAACAATTTGATGATTGCATAGCCTTCCTTCTCAGAGTAGTCTTCTATCCAACCTTATGTTTTAATAACTGTTGAAGTTGCATCTTGCATGGCTCTTATGCTTAAGCTGAAAGTATGAGTACCGAGTAAATGTGATTTTGTCGTTCCATATGTTATTTGAAGTAGATTAAGACATTGAAGTTCCATAACAATTATTTCAAGTAGATTCAGATATCAAATTTGATGATTGCATAGCCTTCTCAGAGTAGTTCTGTAATTCTATCTAACCTTAAACACCATCAATTTGCATCGAATTCAATAACTGTTGAAGTTGCAGTCATGCATAAGCTGAAAGTATAGAATACTAAGTACATGCGATCTTCTTGTTCCATATGTTATTTCAAGTAGATGCAGACATTTAACTCTCCATCTCCATTTTCTACTGGCTATGCAGGTCCTATCGTTTAAGCTAAATGTGGGGCAGTTTCCTCATTTAGCAGATCTGGTAACTAGAATCAACTACAACTACTTCTACATGTCCGACAGCGGTAGCCTCATTACAGCCCCTGGTTCTGATACGGCGAATACTTCAACATCGGGAAAGTGATTTTCAGTTAGAACATATTGATTTGGAGGCCTAGGTGTTGATTAATTTTACAGCATGTGGCTACCATGTAATACAGCGGGAGGCAAGTGGCACTCTCTTATACAGGCAAAATTTATTTGTACTAGCTAATAGTTTTGTTCATCTTTTACTGCAACATAATACAAGTTCCATCTTTACAAGTTGGCAAACATGTTTAAACTTTTAAGCTCTCCAAATTGCTCAGGTTAACCGATACCATGTCAGATAAAATTATACACTAAATTCCTTCAACCATTTCCACCGGATATGCGCGAATTCCTGACAACATCCATTCGATTACGGAATTGTTCCAGAACATGTCCACCATATGCATAAGTCCTATCTTCAATTTTATTTCCTTTAACTTGCAATGTCTTGCCCCAAACCATAAAATATGCTTTACTGATGATATCTTCCATCTTCCATATTCTCAGTTCCTCTAGATGTACCATGCAATGAGTTTTCTGCAGTAGCTTCCCAGATTTCATGTACCCTCCTCCGTCAAACATTTAACTTCTAACCATTTGGCCGGCCGAGTACTGCTCTACCTCTTCTTTTTGCTCCACTACTTCTGACTATCTTTTGCAATCGTCAATCTCAACCTTCCTCCATTGAAGCTCAACCCACCAGTTTGCTTCATAACCATCCTGAGATGTGCATGTGCATGTTAAATCTGACAAACGCAAACTCTTCTCCCCATTCATTCTTTTTTATTGGCATATATTAATTGTTTACCACCTTCGCCATCCTATCAAAGAAATCGCATAACACCCTTTTTCATAGTTTTCCTCTTCCACCACCTCACATAGAATGAACTCGATTCCTTAAATCCCCATGCCTTCTCAAGTAGATCCATCCTCGACTTCGTCTTTTTTGATCCGGTTCCAATTATTTCTTCTTCTAGCCTTTCTCATGTTCATCTGTTGTCTGCCTTCCACAGAGAATAAATTTGATCAATGTATAATTACTATAGAAGAGCATAAAAATTTTATGGTCCTTTGTAAGGAAAAAGAATTATCAATTACTTTTTCTTCATTGTTGTTAGGGAGAACTGGGGAAAATTTCATTCCTTCTCAATACTCATTCCACTACTTTGTACTAATTTTCGATTTATTCTCTCTCTCATTTCATTCGCTCAATCTAAAATGCAGCCGTATGTTTTTCTTCTGATATTCTCCTACCCGTTTTATGTATCGCGGGTATTCCTCCTTGTTTAAGAAACAAATGTCAAATCCTTTTGTTGATTTACCTTTCCTCTCTTTCTCCGTCTCTCTGCCTTAGCAGTCCACTTTTTTTCTCAGCAGCCTTCGTCTATCACAATTTCACAAACTGCGAATCCTATTCCACTTTTGCTCAAACGCTCCAATATATACTTTGTACGACCCAAAAGCTCAATACATCGGAGTCTTTTCTTTATTATTAACGCGCTTTTACTTTCGCTTATAATCACTCATGAAGTTCATTGTTTTTTACACGCTGAACTAGTAGATTAGTATTATTATTACTTATAGCGGCCACATGTACTAATTGAAAAGTGTGCGTAAAAATAATGAAAAACAGTTTAAAAATACGGAGTAATAATTTTCTTTCTTTTTCAAGAAAAAAATGATATTCTAATCTACAAGTCATTAGCGTAATACTTCTAGCAAATATTATCAATAAAGACATTACAGGAAAAGATAAAAACATATAGAAGGTATAAGGATAGAGGGTATGGGACGTAGTTGCTTATTGTTTTGACTTATATTTCAGCTTAAAACCTTTCTTATTATAAGTAATTCACAAACAGCTTTTTTTTTTTAATTATAAAAATCACTTATAAATTAGTGTGACCAACTTATTAGTGGTTCCCAAACAGGCTCCAAGTTGTACACCAAAACTCCTACTTAGCAATACCATTCCGCATATTTAACTTCAACAAAACATTGATCCAATGTTAAAATGATAATTTAGAAGCACCTAGCTAACAAATGATTAACAAAAAAGACATAAAGAACCATTTGATTCAATCATTTAATAAGTAGCATAAACCAAACTCCTAATTAGCAATACCATTCAGCTAATTAACTTCAACCAAGATAAAACATTTAAAATGATTGTTTAGGAGCACCTAGCTAACACGTGATTAATAAGAAACGACAAAAAGGATAATCAACTCGATCACGGTGTTCATTTCGCATCCAAGAAGTCTTAGGTTCGACTATGATAGTGTTGAAAACCCGGCACAGAGTTTCTGTTAGAAATATAATCTAAACTTTATACTATTCTAGAATATTCAAGAAGTGTCTTTTGGGTATTATGCATGAATAGACAAATACATGAATGTGTCTCTTAATCTAGTTACATGAATATGTCTCTTAATCTAGTTCATACATATATGACTCATGGAGTACATGTACTAGAGAATCTAGAGAGTTATTTTGAGTCCTATAAATAGGACAAGTCATTTGTAGTTGTAATCATGTATTCAACAAGTTCAAGTTATATACAAAGTGTGTGAGTTCTACAAACCAAGTTTTCTTTGTGTGAGTGTGTAGATTATTGAGAACAAGTTTCTTCTCTTAATCTCCAACTATATATATATATAAATTTCTACAGTTTCAATCCTGTGCCGGGTTGAGCACAGCACTCATGAAAAGAACTTTAGTTATTTCCTCCTTAATCATGAATATGAAAGGATGGTCAACTACAAATTTTGGGGGTGGAATTTTCAGAACTCTATACATTCCACGTGTTAACTCCATGTCTATTGTCGCACCTGGAAAGTTTTGAAAAAAAGGTAGGTGAGTTGTGAGATTGTCTCATTTGATTGATTCTTTGAAATCCTTTATTCTCACAAAATTTCAAAAGTCTGAGTTTTTTATAAATGCGACGGAGTGATAAAACCATTTCTTTTCAAAACGAGTCGCCATCTAACAAATCTAAGACAGTGTGTTAGGACATCTTTCCACTTTTATCTTACTTGAAAAATTGATTTCAAGATAACTCTTAAATTATGATCGAGGTGAAACCAAGAAAAATCGAATTCGTTGCCAGGTTGAATAGGAGAAAGTTAGGCACCCCTTATCCTCACTATAGTAGTGACTGCTTTTTTAAAGATTTTGCCTTTTATAAATTTATCTCTTAAACTGCTACTTTGAAAGAAGAACATACTAATTAAAAGTGCATGTGTGTGCTAGTGTGCGTGTGTGCCAGTGTGCATGTGTGCTTCGTGTATTTCCATTATCAGTTTTGGTTACATATTACAAGGTATAACTGGAAATGAAAGACTAGTCCTAAAACAAAAATCAAATAACTAGCTCCTTCCTAAAACAAACAATAAATTAAAAAAATTATATATATACAATTTAGCTAAATTAAGACTAGGCAAAACGAGTTTCAATGAGTATTGGCTCCTATACTGCAGGCCCTCAGCTTTACCATCCAAAGAAGATTTAAAATCCATGAATCATCACTTCAACATGATACATTAACAAATGTTAGAAAAGAAAACATAACTGTACAAATATATACATATTGATAGCAGAATAAAAATCAAACCATTTTAGATTATATTATATAAACTGAAACAACACAGAGATCATGAGAGACAAAGTATATTTAGATGATGGAGTATGAGATTAGATGATATACAGGTGTATGAGAGAATGAATATAAGGGCGCTTCGAAAGAGATAGCTATACACGAAAACTATTCTTAACTAAAAACTACCCTATTGTAGGAATATAGACGAACATTGATCAAAGCAAAATGATAGGGGATCAATGGGCTAGATAATAAATTAGTTATAAATAAAGCCTTTGTTTGATTGATAAAGAACAAGAAGTTACAAGGATAATTTTTATATAGAGCCTCTCTGTCTTTGGCTAAACTCTAAGAAAAAAAGGATTATGAAATTCTCTCTAAGTCTAATTCTTTAATCATCCTTTTTCTCTCTCTGTTTTTCTTTCTTTTCCATGTGTTTTTTTTGTGTCCTCCTTATCTTTCAGTTGCTTTGGGTCTCTATTTATACTCCTTCATCCTTTAGGCTTCCTCCATAAGTTATCTCTCAAAATATCTCTGATATTTTTCGGTAATTGTAACTCTGTCACATAACTTTCCTGTTTTAGATTGCCTTTCTTGCACGCCAAACTTATTATGTGACCCCTATTGCGGCTGGTCTCTTTCTATTTGATCACCTTCTTTATTTTTTATTTCATAGCTTCAACTGAGTTAGTGGATTGTGGGAGTCAGTCATGTGTCATCCCACACGTCATCTTTAACCTCTTATGATCATCTTGTCTCTGATGCATATTAGGAGCTCTTGTGCAGTCTCAAACAATAGTCTCTGATGGGGGCAACCCTTAGTCTCTGATGGGCTAAAACCTTAGTTTTCGATAGGCTAATCCTTAGTCTTTGATAGGCAAATTCTTAGTTTTTAATAGTTCAATTTTGCAGGTGAATTGCAAGAGTTGTTTTGAGCTTTCATTTGCCAACATAGGACATTATCCCTCGAGGATACACTATGTTAGAGATAAATGATGATGATGATGATTATGTAATAAATTGTGCAACTGTAAATACTTGAGGTATTTTATAAACCTTAAGATCAGCACAAGTTTTGCATCCACTGATGATAAATTTACTCATCAGTGGATAATTAATAACTTCACAAGACAAGTCAGAAAACAGGAACATTTAAAGGACTTGACAAAGTGAAGAAGAATGTCTGATGCTACTTGTAAGCAAACGAAGTATTCCGCACATCAGAAATTCTAATTCAAAGATACGTTGATTAAGTCCCGTTAGGGGGAACCCGCCAGGGGGAACCCGTCAGGGGAACCAGTCAGGGGATGACAAGGGCAGACCAATCCGTCAGTGACACACTTAGGGACATATCAGTGTCAGGCAAACCCATCAGGGTAACCTGTCAGGGAGAATGACCAACATGACATCAGTGGAAGCCATCAGTGTAAGCAATCAGCTATAACCATCAGGGTCAAGAAGCACTGAGTATAACTCAAGTGAAGGATGAAGCCCTGATCAAGTCAATAAGCATCAGGGGATCCAGAAGCACTGATCAAAGTCCGTCAGGGCTGGCAGTCAGTGGATCGTTGTGACAGCATGCACCCGTCATCAGTTCTTACACGGAAATCAACGTAACGTGTTACAGAAGCAAGAAATATTAACTGGAAAGATATTTCTTGAAGTTTGTTAATGGTCCAATGAGAACTCTCACGCATTAAATGCACACAGATCAAGGGAAGAAAAGTAGCCATAAAGCTTGTAGCAGTCTGACACATAAAGTTTAGATGTGACATACTTGCGGCTAAGTTGAGAAGAGAAGCACGTCTTAAGAACGTGATTTCAACCCACTGATTGATATATAAGCAACGGAGCTCTCATTACACAAAGAACGATTGATTGAATCCATCCAACAGATCAAACAAGCACTGAAGCACAAAAATACTAGAGAGAAGCGTTGCAATAAATCTTGAGAGAGTTATTTCAAAGAATATTAGAAGCTAGTGAGTGTGAGAAGCTGTGAACTTTATTCACAGAATTTGTAGTTGTAAATCACATTTGTGATTATACAGATTTCCAGAAAAACCTCGAGTTATAATATAACTATTTTAACTTGAATCTGCGTGTTCATTTCATATAGTTTTTCTGTTTGTTACAACCTGTTTTCAGTAAGCCTTATAAGTTTCTTTTTGGTGCGAAAAGTTTCAGGTGTTTGTATTCATCCCCCCCCTTCTACAAACACTTGTGCTAATATTGCACTAAAAATTGGTATCAGAGCCTCTTAGCAGATCTCACTTGCTAAATTCGATCACTATCTATGGCCAATAAAGCTGGAAACAGTAAAGTCCCCATGTTGGAAAGGGGCAAATACTTCTTCTGGAGACAAAGAATGATAGTTCATCTAAGAGCTATTGATGATGAATATTTGCAGATTCTAGAAGAAGGACCTCACGTTCCCAAGAAGCTCATTCCTATAGAAGTCGTTAATGGAGTCAGTATTCCTGAAAAGCTTGTCCCAAAGACAACTGATGAAATGACGATAGAGGAAAGAGAAAAGGTGAAAAAGGATCTTAAAGTGACTGGAATCCTGTATAATGGTTTGGATGATGATATGCTGAATAGTATCATGAATCTAACCATGTCTAAATCTATATGGGATACCATACAAATCCTTTGTGACGGTACTGAGGAAGTGAGGGAAAACAAACTGCAGCTGTTGACACAATAGTATGAGTGGTTCACAATGAAAAATGGTGAAACACTTACTGAAATGTTTGACAGATTCAATAGGTTGGTAAATGACCTGAGATTATATGGGAAGGCCTATGCTAACAAGGATGTGAACAGAAAGTTCATGAGAGCCCTTCCCATATCATGGGATCCAAAGACAACAACCATCAGGGAATCCAAGGACATGAATCTTCTAGACTTGGATAGGCTTTATGGCACCTTAATGACATATGAACTTGAGGTTCAACAAAGATCTGAAATGTCAGGGGATGCCAGAAAGCTTAAATCAGTAGCCCTGATGGCTGCCACAAAGGACAAATAAGAAGCAATGCCAAGTGTCTTGATGGAGCAGCAACTAGAAGATGCTGAAATTGAAGGGGATAAAGAAGCTGACTTCAAGGAGGAAGAATATACTCCACAAGAGTTAGAGGAGCTGGATGAAACCATGGCCTTTCTTGCAAAAAGGTTTTCCAAGCTGAAATTCCAAAAGCCATCGGGATCTAAAAGATTTTCAGCAAGGAAATCCAGTAGCACGAAAAACTTTATTGACAAATCAAGAATAAAGTGCTACAAATGTAATGAGATGGGTCACTTTGCAAATGAGTGCCGCAAGGCCACAAAAGATGGTGAATCCAAAGACAAAGAAGCTGTTGTGGACTACAAGAAGAAATACCTTGACCTTCTTAATGCAAACAAGAAGGAAAAAGCATACATTGCAGAGGGAAAGGACTGGGCTGACTCTGATGAAGAAGAAAATGAAGAGTATGTCAACCTAGCCCTGATGGCCTCATCCACTGATAGTAGCATCTCACAGGTAAGCCTCGAAATTTTCTCTAACATGTCTAAAAATGATTGTGTTAAAACTGTTAAGGAAATGACCTGTAAGATAAAGGATCTCTATGACACCCTGAGGAGTGCTGTAGCTGAAACTGAGAGAGTACAGAAAATAAATGAACAATTATCTGTAAGGAACACTCTTTTAGAATCAGAGAACTCCAGACTTGAGAGTCTTGAAAAAGAACTCTCAAGGACTAAAAATCTTCTTGACTGTGCTATCAAAAGGGAGGAATGGACTTCAAATCTTCTTAGTCAAGAAAGGGAAGTCATTAAGAGATGGAATGAGTCTAGTAGAAAACTGGAGGATCGTTTGAAAAGTCAGAAATCTGATCCAAAATCTGGTTTGGGCTATGAAGAGACTCATGTGCAGCAACTTCCCATTGAGGTTGAGATGGCAGCTAGCTCTGGAAAAAGGCCATCACAAACTATCAAGTTTGTTAAGGCAACAACAAAGCTAGAATCTGGGAATGTCTTCCCAGTGAATGAAGCTTCCACTAGTGGTGGGAGAGGCAAGAAAAGTATCCTTGCCAAAACACTCAATCCTCCAGTAATGAAAAAACTAGACTGTGCATCAGTGGATACACAGTCGTCAGGGGGAAAGAGTGAATCAGGCCATAGCAGCCCGTCAAGGGAAAAAGGCCTATCAGGGGAAAACAGGAAGAATAGAAATGGTAAGCTAGGTGTTAATAAATCTAGAAATTATTCTTCTATTCATGAAGCCCCTAGAAAAGTGTGCTGGAATTGTGGTAACTGTAATCATTTGTCTTTTCAATGCAAAGAAAAACCACAAATTTTGACTGGCACAGTTTTGTATGCTAATGATTTACCAACTATTAAAACCTGCTCCTCCAAGGAAAAAGGTAAAATAACTGTTGAGAAATCAAAAGCATACATTGAAGCTCCTAAAAAGGAGAAAGTTTTAAATTTGCCAAAACCAAAAATCACTGATAAAGAAAAAGTTGCATTACCTGTTACTGTGACTAAACCAAGAGGACCCAAAACAAATTGGGTACCAAAAACAATTTAAATGTTTTATTGTGTGCAGGGAAAGAACAAAAGCAGTCAAATCTGGTTTTTAGATAATGGCTGTTCAAGACATATGACAGGAAACAAAGCCCTGCTCACAGAATTTCAAGAAAAGGCTGGTCCAGTAATTTCATTTGGTGATAACAACAAAGGACTAACTTTTGGTTATGGCAAAGCAGCAAATGGGAATGTCTCATTTGAAAATGTAGCACTAGTTGATGGGCTCAAGCATAATTTGCTAAGCATAACTCAACTAAGTGACAAAGGATTCATCACTTCCTTCAAAGGAGATCAGTGCTTAATCTCAAATGAAAGTGATGGGAAGCTGGTTTTGTCAGGGATAAGAAAAGGAGATCTCTATGTTGTTGATTTTAATTCAGTAAATGGAGAATCATGTTTCTACAGCAAGGCATCCCCTGATGAAAGCAGGCTATGGCACAAGAAGCTCTCTCACTTGAACTTCAAGTCAATTAATGATCTAGTGAAGAAAGAGTTGGTAACTGGACTACCCCAAATGGAGTTTATGCAAGAAGGATTATGTTCAGCATGTCAACAAGGGAAGCAAAGGAAGTCATCCTTTGTCAGCAAAGAAGCCACCATGATCAAAGATCCAATTCAATTGTTACATATGGATCTCTTTGGCCCTGTCAACATTATGTCAGTGTCAAAGAAAAGATTTGCATTGGTCATAGTGGATGACTACACCAGATACACTTGGGTAAAGTTTCAGCATGCTAAATCAGAAGTATCTCAACAAATTATTGACCATATCAAGAAGGTGGAAACAGTAGTGGTTAGAATGTTGAGAACAGATAATGGAACTGAATTCAAGAATGCAGCTGTTGAGGGATTTTGTGTGGAGAAAGGAATAAATCATACATTTTCTGCTCCAAGGACTCCTCAACAGAATGGTGTAGTGGAAAGGAAAAATAGAACCCTGATAGAAGCTGCTAGGTCAATGCTAGCAGAGGCAAAGATTCCCACCTATTTTTGGGCTGAAGCAATTTCCACTGCTTGCTTTACTCAGAATAGATCTCTAATCAACAAGGCTCACAACAAGACACCATATGAGCTAATGACAGGGAGAAAGCCAAGTATCAAGTTTCTCCATGTCTTTGGATGCAAATGTTTTGTTCTAAGGAATTTTGGTGAAAACTTAGGAAAATTTGATCCTAAAGCTGATGAAGCAATTTTCCTAGGTTATTCTCTGTCATCCAAGGCCTTCAGGGTTTACAACAAAAGACTTCAAGTGGTGATGGAGTCTATAAATGTAGCTTTTGATGATCAAGAAATATCTGGGCTTGAAGACCCTGGTTTTCATGAAGAACTCAGGTTTGAAAATGAAGATGATAATGATTATCAAGAGATTGAAGATGATGTGTGCAGACAAATGGAGAATATATCCATTCCTGATGTCAATCCAATCAATGAAGAATCCCCTTCAACAGATAGAGCTAATTTCCTGGACAACAGATCAGGGGATACTTCATCAGGGGATCATTCATCAGGACATGCACCATTAGGGGATAACTTGAACCTTGAATTATCCACTAATTCAGGGGGAGAGTTTTCAGAAGCTGGGAGCACAGGCTTAGGGGGAGGAAATGATAGTCAAGCAAGCTCATCAAGACACATTTCTAATCCTAAATGGGCTAGAAGTCACACAACAGATCTGATTATTGATGACCCGAGCAAAAGTGTGCAGACCAGGAAAGCTACATCTAATGAATGCCTATATGTTTGTTTTCTTTCTCAAATTGAACCAAAGAAGGTTGAAGAAGCTTTTCAAGATGCTGACTGGATTTTGGCAATACAGGAAGAGTTAAATCAATTTGAAAGGAATCAAGTATGGA